>VFFE01009084.1:534877-938792 GCA_008921705.1 Burhinus oedicnemus | reverse complement strand
TTTTTTTTTTTTTTTTATGCTTGCTTAAAGGATTAACTAACTACCTGCTGGTTTATGGAAGTCTCAGTTGTGCAGATCTTTCCATGGTTTAATGAGGAAAGTATCAGCATATTTTGATTTCCAGACATGTCTAAATCCTCTTCTTACCGTGACAAGTGTTACCCACACACTATGAACCACACTCCAATTAATTGTAAGATGACTATGTAACCTGATAATTAGAAGCAGCAAATATTAATTTAGAGGGCTTCAGAAGACAGAAACACTCACATTCAAGACTATGTAAAGCTCCAAAACTAAGAAGCAAAACCTGAAATCTTTCATCCACCACAAAAGGGTAAATGAAAAAAAAGTGTGGGTTTCTTTCCTTTAAATAAACTAATATAAGACATTGATGAAGTGAGCTATGCAGTATTGTTCCTACTATTTAGAATAACAGTTTGCTTATATTATGTGATGAGTTAGAAGAAGTTAATTTCAGTAGTTAGATGAGGCCTAGATAAAAAAGTAATGTTACTGAACAAAATTACTCCTGTTTTACCTCAAACCAGGACACCATGTGCATCCATTCTTTCAGACCCACAGTTATTAAGGACAACACAAGGTTGTCCACAAACAAGATTTTAGTTTTAGGTCTCTTTCACAGACTTTCTGAATAAATTAAGACAAGTTTCTTAATATGTCTGTAGTTCTTTTTCATCATTTGAACAGGGATATTTAAAACCAAAACAAAATTCCCTATCTCACAGACTATGCCAAGGGTAAGAGACAATGTAATATTAAATACTTTGGTTATTTAAGAGATACACAGGTATTGCCTGGCTAAAATAGGACTGAGTATTCTTCCTCCCATGAAAATTCTAGGGTATTTCTTTTGTCCTCATAATCAGACCTCCCTATGAAATCCGTATAAAATATTAATTTCACCTACCAATAGAGAATATTATCCTAAAATGCATGCTAACCATATCCAAAGTGAGAACACAACTTCCCAACAGAAAACGCAGAGCTGCATGCGTGTTTTTGCCTCTCCCACACACGCATAAATGGTTAATTTTTTATTAGTTTGTATCAAAGAATTCAAAAGTTATTTTAAGTATGAAACGCTCTTCTTCTTGGTTTGTTGGATCCCTATGTAATGTAATTGGATCTACAGGTTCAGGTATGTATACCATTTGCATTTAGAAGCATAGAATCAGGTTGGAAAAGACCTTTAAGATCATCAAGTCCAACATAACACTTCTAAGTCCACCACTAAACCATGTCCCTAAGTACCACATCTACACATCTTTTAAATACCTCCAGGGGTGGTGACTCAACCACTTCCCTGGGCAGCCTGTTCCAATGCTTGATTACCCTTTCAGTGAAGAAATTTTCCTAATATCCAATCTAAACCTCCCCTGCCAAAACTTGAGGCCATTTTCTGTTGTCCTGTCACCTGTTACTTGGGCGAAGAGACCATCACCCACCTCTCTACAGCCTCCTTTCAAGTAGTTGTAGAGAGTGATAAGGTCTCCCCTCAACCTCCTTTTCACCAGACTAAATAACCCTAGTTCCCTCAGCTGCTCCTCATAAGACTTATTCTTTAGACCCTTCATTTTTTTATTTTTTTATATAAATTCTGAAATTAATCAAGTCAGTTCATGCTGATTTGTTTTCAGCGTGCACTAGAAGAGCAATTGCGCTACCAACTTCTGTGCTGATAATCACAGACCACTATGGAGGGAAGGCAAGGGTCCTTCACTCCTATACAATACGACATCATGAGATGTTCTCACCCACTCAATTCCCCAAGACTAAATGAGGATAGTGACTTCTGCAGCATCTGCTGGGTGATCTGCTGGATGAATAGAAAGAACAGAAGCACTGTTGGAGCGTAAGTCACTCCAGGTTCCCTCACTTCTCCACCCACTCGGCTGTTCTCACCAGCACCTGCACAGACAAAAGTAGTGAAATGCAGACTGGGGCATGGAAACACAATCCTCCCTGTTCTGCTAGAACCTCTAGAATGGTGTGCTGGTAAGTATGGGTAGATGTAAATAAGGGCATGCCTGGTTGTTCACAACATACAGGCACAAACAGCTCATTTTTCTTTTAGAAGTCAAATAGCAGTGAAAAAAAATGCATAATGATGCTCCTGAAGGATTTTCAGCATAACAATACAGGGATCTCATTTTTCTGGACACTGAAACCAGCTTCATGTTCCATCCCTCACCAGTTCTGGGGCCAAAACTATTGCAAGTATGAAGTCCATAGCAAATGTCTTACTTTAAGAAAAAATTTAAGAGAAAAAGTTTCAAATTCTTTTGAAAGCCCAACTAATTATAACAAGTAGAGCAACCCTTGGAATCTTTTTATAAATGTTACTCTGTTAACATCTGAGGTAAACACGTGACACAATGCCCCACTCCTCTGCTTAAGTCAGTGGCAAAACTCCGGTGAACTTCAGCAGAGTTGAGGTTTTACTTTAGTTGCTTGTTCATTATTACCTGCTAATCTTCATACCATTACTGTGCTACATCACTACTTCTTTCAGACCAGTTACAATACTGGCCATTAAATACTCCTATCAATATTCATGAAACATAAATTGGAAAGGAAAGCATCTGTTTTATACAGTGACTAAATGATACCAGTTAATCAAGTAATTCTGAGCAAAATTTGCCTGTTCATGTCCACTTGCTATTGTCAGTCATATTCAGAGGTGGAAAGAAAGATCCATTCTTTCCTTGGTTAAAGCTGTGTATGAGCAGTTCTTGGCAACTGTGATCAAAATTGCTGTTTGATGATGCTTGAAAAAATTATCTTTTATTTTAAAGACTTGTTTTACACTAGCATCATCAAGCTTTATTTCAGTTTCATTAGATTTCTGGGATAGGAAGAAAAAGTAGTAACATGTAACGTACAGCACGTTTTGACTCATATGCCCAAGGAGATGCAACAAATCATATGACAAATTAAAAACAAAGAAAATTTGAATCCATAACAATAGCAACTTAGTCTAGCATTCATTTTTGAAAGAAAAATAGAATGTAGAGTTTCTAGGGTCTGTTTTATTTTTATTGGAATGGCACAACTTTAAAATAACTGATGCAAATCATTTTGAGTTTGTCATTGACTACAGGCAAAGGATAAAACCCTGTGGCAAAATATAAATTCTGAGCACAGTTCCATGGTCCCAGTTCAGACAAAAGATCCATTCAATTCATAAGAGATGTTTGATTGGGGAGGAATTGAGAAAGCACTACCCCGGCTTGTAATATCTCTCGGTTGCAAGCTCTAATTATCTGTACATCTGCAGAAGAGAAAGGAAACAAACATAGTGCAGAGCTGACAGATATAGGTATCCTACTATTAACTACTTTCTCCTTTATGCCTATGTTATTCAGTGCATTGCGGTTTTCTGTATATAGTTTTTAAGTCTTTTAGAAACCAAAATGAGGACTCATTTCACAACTTCTAATACAGAGGTCAACACCAGAGCTGTTTGTCTAGACTTTCTAGATGTCCAGTGGGAAAAATAGGCAATTTTGAGATACAAATCTTCTCAACTTCAGGCAGATACCTGAATTAGATCATATCAATCACACATAAAATGCTTCTTTCTCTTCAATCATCATAAGGAGTCTAGATCACAGTTTCAGATATAGACAAAGACATTATAGGCTGGTCAGTTAAATCTTCCCTTCCCCGCCCCCCCCCCCCGGCTTGGGTGAATGGAAAACATTTATTACAACAGCAGGTGACAAACGTTAACACTGCAATCCTCTAAAAAAGGAGGAAAGAAAAAACCTATTTAGAGTTTTGGATAGTAAACATTTCTATTGTTAACACTTCTTATTCCATTTCCCAAGCTACAGAGGACAAGGCAAGGATTGGTCTAGAAAGACTACACGGTTCAACTTTGTCAGCACTATATGTGACAGCAGTGAGTACTAGAAGTGTCAGAAATAATTGTAGCTGTTTCACTTTGTTGTACCTGGAAGTCAGACATAGCACTGCACTCCTGGGGCTGCTTATGTGAGTGCTTGCCTGGGGAGCAGCTCCATGGCAGCACCTGCATAGCAGGTTGGATGGGAATCCCTCTGTTCCGGGAGGTGAACAGCTAATGGCACATGTGCAGGTACATGGTCGGGATTAGTTGTGGTGAGCAACACTGGAATGACTTGGTTTTAATTCTGGTTTCATCTCACCAAAAGGATTTTTCACGCTTTTGTAATTGTGGCACCACTAGCGGTGTCATTTCTTTCAACTGTCCTCACAAACTCTCTGCTTTTGACATATCCAGACATTCGAAATGGGATTTTCCTGTTTCTTTCCTTTCCAGTTAGAAAAAAAATGTTTAAAGAAGCATATAAAAGAAATAGTAGCCTTAAATGACTTAAAACGCAGTGTTCAGCTATGCAAAATAGTCCTTGTGATAAACATGGAATCACATGAGGTTATCTCAGGCCTGTCAGGTCATATAATGTTACACCAGTGGTGATGTAATATCTTTGAGCTACTATAATCCAGAATTATTTGATAAAACACGGCACACATCATGTCTGAACAGTGTTATTAAGAAGGGAAGGATTTAAAATCAAAGTATAGCTGTATTAGCATGTGACTAGTTCACATGTACTTGTACCGTGTAAGTATTGAATGCTGTATATAAAGTTTTTGTGATTTTCCTCCCTGTTGCTTTAAAAAGTGACTGCTAATTGCCCATGGACTGCCTGTCTACAAATTTTTACAAAACATCATCTGTAAATGTTGAAATACAGCTCTCAAACCACCACTGGGCAAGTAACATCTATTTATGGTTCCTTATAGTCAGATCTTCTTTTGTATGTTTTGTTTCTTGTTGAAAGAGAGCAGCTTAATCCCTCTGGCACCAAGATGCTGTCTAGTAAACCATTCTGTGAGAGTTTTTTCTGTAAGAACTGTTTTGAAGGGACTGAGAATTGACCCCTTTAGCTAGCTCACATTTCTGGTTCTCAATTAATTCTAAAGACAAGGCTAAGAAAAGGTAAATTCAGTTTGGATGCACTCAGTGCAAGAACTTGAGCTTTTGAAGAAGAAATCTTGTTCTTTGTAGGTCTGGCCTCCAGTTACTCAGACTGTTGTTTCACCCTGTCTAAAATTATAATTTGAACTGATAAAATAGTTTGTACACAGACTAAATCTATTTCACCAGATACTATGTTCAACCACGGACCCCAAAGCCAGTCTTTGACCCAAAGAGTTGACAGCTTTTTCTGTATTGCAAATGTGTCGTACAAAAAACCCAAACCAACCAAACAAAAAAAACACCAACAAAAAAACCTGTGTAGCTTCCACAAACCATGGTAATAGCACAAAGTTTCCCTAGGTTGATGCTCAAGTAGCACAAGCCATTGTAGCCATCATCATTGCTGCAATGACTTCGTCACAAGTCAGCAGAGGCACCAGTCCCTGTTATCAGCAAGACTGCAGCAGCCAACCCCTGCTATAATGACCAGCCTTGCACATTCTTATGTTATACAACCTCAGCTGCACATAAAGGTAGATCAGCAGAAGAAAGAGTAAAGTGCTAAGGAACCATAACATGTTACATACCTTCAAAGATTTCCTAACATTAAGAAATCCAAATCTGCAACATTCCTGTTATCTACGGTTTTGAAACAACCTAAAATAGAACAGCTGGGCACTTAAGTCTCCATGGCTTCTGTGGAAATCCATCCATTAAGTAGTTACTCTAGTCTTGGTTTAACAATACAACTATACAATATTTTTACATCGAGAGGTATTAGTCAGCATGAATAAAGGTAATACCATCAAATCCATAGGTCTTGCTATCTAACTGGACCATGGAGTAAACACACTGTACTTTAATCCTTACCAGAGCCCTAGAGCCAACAGCCTCTGTTAGCACAGAGGAACACAAAGTGTCCCCAGTGGTCATACCCTGAGGGTTTTTCTGTTCCTTGCAGAAAAATTTGGATCAGAAGCACTGCAAAATCCCAGGGGCAGTGCAACGTATGATGCTAAGCAGCTTGTCACAAGGGCTTGTTTTTGAGATAGATATTTCAGGTTTCAGGTAGAAATGAAGATTTCAAGTTTATTATGGATAAATAAATGAAGACAAAGATCAGTTTATGAATAAAGCAGCTTCTGTGTCTCTTTCCCAGGTGTGGCTACACTCCATGTTGTTAGAACAAAGCTTGTGAAAGCAACACTTCTTTGCCTTTTTTCTGAAGAATAGGATGTTTTTTAGTAAGTTTTATGTATGTCATTACTAAAGATGTAGTTCTAACTGTGACAATCTAAAGCATGGAAGGTTTTGCTGTTAAAATAATTCACATTTTTATTATAGGAACAACTTACATATATGGATGTGGTGGGTCGACCTTGGCTGGGTGCCAGGTGCTCTATCACTCCCCTTCTCAGCAGGACAGGGCAGGGAGAAAATAAGATGGAAAAACAACTCGTGGGTCAAGATAAAGGCAGTTTAATAAAGCAAAAGCAAAGGCTGCACATGGAAGCAAAAGGAAAACAAAAGATTTATTCTCCACTTCCCATCAGCAGGTGACGTCCAGCCACTTCCCAGGAAGCAGGGCTTCAGCATGCATAGTGGTTGCTCCAGAAGACAAACATCATAAATAACAAATGCCTGCCACCCCTCCTCCTTTCTCTTAGTTTTTATTGCTGAGCAGTTGTCATAGGGTATGGAATATCTTTTTGGTCAGTTTGGGTCAGCGGTCATGGCTATGTCCTCTCCCAGGATCTTGCCCACTCCCAGCCTATTGGTGAGGAGGGAATGTTGGAGAGACAGCCTGGGTGCTGCACAAGCACAGTTCAGCAGTAGCCAACACACTGGTGTGTTATCAACACCTTTCTAGCTATCAATACAAAGCACAGCACTAGGAGGGCTGCTACGGGGAAAATTAACTCCACCTCAGCCAGACCCAATACAGTGGAAAACGCACACAAGGTGCCAGGCCCATAAATATTTCTATGAGTCATCATCAGTGTGTGGAAACTTGGGTTGGTTTTTTTCCTTCAAATCATATCAATTATCTAATAGGAGATACTACATCTCTTCACAAATTTTGACATGCTTAAAGTTAATTTGGAGTGCCCACGTGCACATAGATGTTTTGCCATGCAGTACAACATTTTAAAATTCAACAAGAAAACCTTCCTAGGAATTTGTTGCAGGGTATATCAACAATTCTGCTGGCTGTCATCAGCCTCTGTTACGGTAAATTTATTTGATGAAACTCTTTTATCTACAGAAATAAATGGCTTTAGCATGGGGACCAGTCCATTCTTTATGGCTCATGTGGGGCCCATTCAGTGACCATCTGGAAAATATTTACTGGACGTGGTCCTAATGATAAGGTAGCCGTAGAAATTTCTTATTTGAACTTTCCTGGAAGTTTGGAGCATCAGCTCAGTACCTTCATGTCAGCATGACTGGGTTGTGCTTGGTTATTTAATGACTGCACATATTTCTGGAGTTTACTGGGTGGAAGATCAAACAGGTAAATAATTTAGGAAGACAGAACAGGAAAAGTGAAGTTTAGAGAGCCTAAATGTGGACCTAAATCCCAAGTGGGTCCCGGCTGTCACCCCCTTTGCAGCTTCTGGCTCCAGCAGAAAGGTCCATGGTCAGCAGAAAGCAACATAAGAGAACATATATGCCTGAGACAGTGTTTTACATATTTCTTGCCAGTTTTTTCAAAAACTAAGTTAATGCTGTATTGCGGAGGCAAAATCTTATGATATGCTATAAAAATTAGGTATTTTTTTGGTGATGGGATAAAGATTATGGCAAAGTGTTTTCCCACCAATCTCCAAGAAGCAGGAACAAATGGTAAAAACTTACAATCCTTTCACAGTGTCATTATACATAGTTCACAAAAAAGCTTGTACAATGAATGCTAAAGTGCTCTATAAAACAGACTAGTAAAAGCAATGATAGAGTTACAGTAAAATAAAATGGTGCAACAATGAAGGTGAAGTTTTATATCAAATTCTCTAACAGTGTATAACAACAGGATTTTTGTTCTCCAAATCTTGAGACATTTTTTTTCCTTATTATGTTATTTTCAAACCTTTCAAAGTCCCTACACCTGACAACTTATCATGTTTAATGTGCATGGTAACGATTTCAAAGATAATGTTCTAGGGAAGTCCTTTGGTTTGTGATTACAGAACTAAGTCCATTTTGAGTGTGTTCTCTGTGTGCTTTTGTATGTTTAGAGCAGTGTCAGTAATGATTATTTTAAAAAAATCCAATGAAACTGTATATTCCCTTAAATGTCTAGAAGGCTAATGCATAGGGTCAAAGTTGATTCACGTCATCAGTATCATGAAAAAGGTTTCTTTCTAATTTCTGTTCGTTTCAACTTTTAAATCATATTTGTGACAAGTGTGTCCTTATTGAGACACTTTCTGTGTCACTTGCACTGTCTTCTCTTGCACATGTTTATAGTTTTCCTGTTTGGGCACTAACGAATCTTCCAAGTTTCAGGATGAATTACTCTTTGTAAAGCCTAATGTCTGAGGAGGGGAAAGTGTTGCTGATATGCCAGACCGAGCTTACTTCTTTAAGGGTAGAAAAGATAATAAACAACTTTAATTGCCTTAAGTTCCTACGCCTGGAACAGAAAACATAAACTGGTTTCACAGCCAGTGGTATCCTACATGCTGAGAAGGATCTGACACCAAGAAATCTATCTGTGGTTCTTAGTTTCTAGACCGATCTCCATTACAACAAAATCTAGAGTAGGTTCTATTTATAGGCACCTAGAGTTGACATATTAACACATTTCAGCAGACAAGTATTTGAATGCTGTTAATAAAAAACTGTGGCTGCCCGTGGTCAACAGTATTTTTTTAAATTTTTTTTAGGACAAATTATGTCCTCATTAAACTACACTTTCCGTAGTGCAAAACTACATGGAGTGAAAGTTTACAAGGTATTTTTCCCATTAATGACTCCTAGATAAAAACTACCATTCACTGTCCCTCTTCAGCCCCACCGTACAACCCACCTGGGGAAGGCATCCTCCCTGCTTTGGGTGGCATGAACATTACAGCTACCCTGCAGAAGCATATGCAGGGCAGGAGCCATCCCTCCAGTTTGCTCCATGCTACCAGGTTGTCAGGTGGAGAAGGAGTGTATGAATCCACACTGGGAGAGGCACCTAATTTTTTTCTGGTAAGCAGAACAATCAAATTCATTCATAATAAAAATAAAATGCTTTTAAATGACTTTGGAAATAAAAAGACCAGTGGTGGGGTTTCTGCTATGAAGAGGTTTGCAAAAGGGTTGTAGGTGCCACAGTCACTTGGATACTTCTGAAAATGTCTTGGTGTGAAAAGTCTTTCTTCCTACTACTTATCGGCATGCATGCATTTGTGCATGAATCCGTCTGTCCTGCTCAAGAGTTGGAGATCTAACGGACAAAGGTTCCCTTGGGGAGTTAAAAAAAAGTATTTTAAAGAAGAGGTGAAAATAATCACCCTCTGTGAGAGAAAGAAGGGCTCACACAGCCCTGCTCTCTTACGAAGGATATTTAGCAATGCTTTTAGAAGAGAGATAACCATAGCACAACTGCATAGGCACAGTCTGAAAACCATCCCTTCACAGAAGTGCTTCCATGAGAAGTATTTCATATCTTTTGTGCTAATATTGATAGCATTCTTGTTTTCTTCTTGAAGAGATTATTAATTCAGATGCCCTGGTGCCAGAATTGTTTCTGAAAGGAAACATCCCATGCCAAGGTCACCTCTCTCCTCAGTGTCCACCTACTACTTGGAGACACCCCTGCTGCCTTGGGTACAAAGCCTGGAAAGAGGCAGCTGCCACCTCCCCTTCCAGTCCGCCCCTGCCCACCGGCCCCACCGGCTTTTGCTAGTCCTGCAGGCTAAGCAAAAGGAGAAGAAAAGACCTGAGGGACTATTATGTCCATGTAAAAAGCCATAAAGCCAAAGGGAACTTGCTCATTTGGTCTGCTACTTGAAGAATGACTTGTTTCCATCTTTCTTATCCTCCCTCAGTTGGTCCCCGCTGTAAAATATGGGGCTAACATGCTTTCTGCAATTGCACTGTTTTGGCTGCTTGTCCCATTTCTGTACCTATCCTGTCTAAGTAGGCCATAAGTCATGAAGGGCAAGGCCAGTGTACAGCTGGGCAGGTGTGCAGTGCCTAAGACAGGCTCTACCTTTATGTATTGTATTAATAAATATGAATAGTATAATATTACTTATGAAAACTATCTAATTTATTATCCTACTTAAAATATGCCACAAAATTTGCAAAAGCATCATCCAGATTCCTTGTCTTTATAAATGCCTTAGATTACATTCTTGAAATTAAGCTTTTAGAATAAGTTAAAAATACACCAAAAGGCGAAACTTGCGTGCAAGCTAAGGAGAGAATATGAGCTTTGCCCTTAAAGAATCTGAAATTCCCAATGTTATTGCTATGCATCAAACTGAAAAAAATATACACATTTTAAGTATATTTTCATCTTCTGAGAAAAGCCATATTTAAAATCTTATTTAAAATACATTGCTAGTTTGCAACAAGAGGAAAATGGGTATATCTAGAATGGTCTACTGAGCCAAGGAAGAATTATTCAGATTAATGCTATTTAGAGCACTTCATTTAGTTCTTTTCTGTAAAACCTTTGCCTCTAATTTCCACTTTTTTCATTAGGATTTTAAAAAATCATACAGCATTTTTTCTGAACCTATTAAGCTTTTATGCTTTCTGAATAAATTTTACTACTTTACACATTTTGTCACATAGGTATAGTCAGGTTTCCAAAAATACAGATATTTCTGAAAACATACATATGATATAAACTTCAATAAACAATGGTGCATTAGTTTATTACAAATGATAATACAATCGCTCACATGACAGAAATATTAACTGATTTACTCTGCAATTTGAACTGGATTGGGCTTCAGTCTTGTAAAATTACGTTTCTGAAAGTTTTGGAGGGTAAGTCCATGTTCTAAAACCTACCCATTGAGATAATGATATTATTTTTGACAAGAACCGTTCAACTGCATTTCTCAAAAATTAGTAGTTAAAAAAGGAAATTCAGTTGTTTTGCTCAGTTACTGTTTGCCTGATACAGTATTTCCATAAAGATGCAACCGTGGGAAAACATTAATATATATTAGAAAGAGAATTAAATGCCTTAATGAAAATTTTCATGGATGAGTTCACATACAAAGGATGGCCTCAATAAAATGTATCGATAAAAGACATTACCATCTGTCGTGGACAGAGTGATTCACTTCACTCATAAGAGAGAAGCAGTGAAATATCTATTGATATAAAACAGGGATTTAACAAAGTTTGATAGTAAATGGAACAGTATTTTAACGAGATTCAGTGGCAAGGCACACTTGGTTATTTACTGCATAGAGGATGGGATCAGACAGTACTGTCAGGGAGACCCTTTCCTTGAGTCACGAGGTTTGGAAAGGACTCCCTTGCTTTCTAAACTCTTTCTCGGAGCGGAGACTAGGTGCAGCTGCATCCGGTCTTAGTCCCAGACTTGGTCAATGGTTTATGTCTAAAAGATTATATACGTGCAATCAATCCTCTATATCACTTAGCTAAGATTTCAAAGGTTAGCATGCTATTAACCACTTAGCGAAGATCTGTTGCGGCAAGGAACCTCTGAACCTCAAGGAGTAACCTTTAGAGGCATCCCTAGTCAAGGGGAGATCCTGGCGTGCAGCCCACTGCCATGCAGGAGACCTCAAGGGGCCCTGAGCTGTCCACTATTTATAGAGTAAGATGATTGACCTATAGTCATATTTGCATAGCAGCGAGACATCTAAGTCCCTGTTCCAGACAGCACAGGGCTATGTTGCCATCCGTCCCCCAAAGCCTAGGTGCAACCCATCACAATTCCCACTGATGGTTATGGCTGGAGCAGGAGACGGGGAAGTGGGAGGGAAAGAGCATACCACTAGAGCATCCCAAAAGGCCTGCTACAGTATTTTTAATTTTATTCTGGAAGTATAGAAAACATGCATAATTTCAGATAATGTTATGAAATCTCTAAACAATGTTGCTTGTTTATGTTTAATACAAATTAACACTTGATGTGCAAATTAAAATAATTATATCTGAAAGATTTTGGTTTTAGCTTACGTATATTCCAGTCAGATAAATAAATCTCAAGGATTATCTTTCAACAAATAAATTCATTGTAAACATAGTTTCAGAAAGGCTTTTATGGTTAGTTCGTTCCACACTATAGCACATTGCATGACTGTGAAATCTTTAAGCTCTATATATTCACTAACAGATAATGGAAATAGAGGGTGATTTTGTAGGCTGTGACAAAAAACCAGGAAGTTTATTTCCTGTTTGTTTTGCTCTGACCTTCATTAAGCTTTACATGAATCAGCCATTTGTTTCAGACACAGGATGCTTTGTGAAAATCCAGTTCAGAATATATGAATGTTAATGACTGGAAAAACCATGATGGTCTAACTTTTGCATGTATAGTTATTGGCAATATATCTGTGCCATTCAGTTTTTATTACTCTGTCGCTCTAGCTTGTAGCAGATTACCCAGTTAGCTAAATCCCTGCTAAATATTTATTTTTATCCAAATCTTGTTTACACACGTGAATCCTGACTATACAAAATTTTGCATACGGCACTTCTGTAGTATTTGGGAGACAAAAATCTCTGCATGCGAGTCCAACGTCTCATGGCCCCACAGCTGTTCTTCCCTGCGGTCTGACAGGGTGGCAGGTGCCCTGGTGTTGCTGAATTGCAAAGAGCTATCGACAGCCACTGCCCTTGGGGAGAAGAATTGCACATCAACAGCACAAGCAGCTGGGAGAAACTGGGAAGGGAAGTGGCTATCGGAAAGGAGGACCTTTGGTGTGCTGAAAAATCTCATTCCAGCTCTGTAGATTGCCATCTTGATTCACCAGATCTACACTTGCTTGTGGTAGCCAGGGAGCTTGCCCCCAGCATGAAAATGACCTCTCATTTATTTGCTGATTTTATATCAGTCAAATAAATGTTGCTGATATTACAGCAGCCAAGTACTGCCGCAGATGAAGCTCCCAACCCTCTTTCAGCACCCACTTAGGCACTAAGAGTCTGGGCTGAGGACCACGGTATGGATCCAGATCAGCTGGACATTGAGATTTTCCAGATATAAAGGCTGTCTAAAAGTCCATTGATATGTTGTTCTTTAAATCAAAACTTAAAATTACTATCAGAAAGATAAATGCAAATTACTGGTGGAAAGTGCCTATATACATGGTTGAGCTGCAGTGAGCTTATGAGATTGAAGATCTTTTGTGCTACATAAGAATAGGCTAATTTGTATAATGTCAGAAGGAAAAATCAAGCTGTGACTCTCAAAGTGATTTTTTTTTTTAATTTCAGTTGGCTTCTTCAGCTTTTTCTTTAATTGAAGCTGAGAAGAATAAAAATTAAACAAATGTCAAACTCTTTATGAAGCTGTTACAGCTAATAGGCATAGCAGGAAACTTTGTAATAGTAATACTTTAAATCAAACTTATTGGCAGAAAGCAAGCAATCAGTGTCATTTGAGAACTTTCCATGAGAATGATTTTCCAATGGAAAAATAATCTTCTCACAAGTGTGAAATTTTCCTAAGGTAAATCTTAGTTTTGTCAAAAAAGCATGATTATCCTTCAGAATAATGAAAATGTCTGTATCTAGCTATGTATGTAGCCTTTCAAATATCTCATGACTCTGAATGTTATAGGCAGAAAACTTGCCAGGTGTAAAATTACATACCAGTGTTGTTTACATTATATTTTTCTGGGTTTTTTTCCTTTATTTTTCGGCCTGACAAGAGATGAAGATGAAACTACATTTAAAAATTTGAAATTTTCATGAGAAGAAAGAATATTTTCTTCTAACCAGATACAACTGTCTGTCTGGAAATGGTAGATTTCATGATAATTATTATTCATTGGAAATTTTTTTGTTGTGTACTTTAATATTTTTGCAATTTTAATACATTCTATCAAAAATGTCTGACAACATTTTAGCTTCATTCTAGTTTTTCTCTTTTTCTGGTTTTCCTTTTCCCATTTTGCCTTAGGGGAAAAAATAAAAAGAAAGGGGAAAACATTATCTTACGTTTCATGAAAAGCAAAAGAATACAGACAAACTCTTGAAATAAACTTTTTTCTGAAATGTGATATGATCTTTGAAAATTTTTGTAATGCTTTTGCTTTTTGATGATTACAGAGAATTGCAAGAGAAATCACTGTTTTCCAGAAGAATGGAAAATTGCAGAAACAATTTTAAAAATATCGATCTTTTGCCATTTTTCCAGCTCCACCTTGACTTGGAGTGGAATTCTAAGCCCATTTAAGTCAATGCCAACTGCACTGACAATTACATTCTTGTTTTTGGAATACCCAAGAATTTCTTTGCCATCCCAGAGCTATTTCCAAAAAGGTAGGCCATCCATTGATTTGCATGGTGTCCAACATGCCCCTCACAAAGGTTTGCTCAGCACACCTTCATCCTCAACAATAAAATAACCTATTAGTGCTGAACAGCACAGTGAGGCTTCATTATAAAATTTAGTGAAAACCTGAGCCTTTGAGTACCTTCAAAGGATTGTTCTTTTTCTATTCAGTAAACACTTTAATAACAAGCAATAATCCTGCCTTTAGCATGAGCTTTACTGCAGAAATTAATATCTCAACAAATATTAGAGTGTGAGTGTATTTTGAGTTTTGTCATCCAAAGTAAGTAACAAATGTGAACTTGGCAGTTGCCATCTGGTTAATTTGATTACAATCAGTAATGAAATAATGTGTAAAAGTATGAAGAGGAAGAAACGTACGAGCATCTTGACTAATGAAAGTCTGAATACAAATGACATCAGCCATGTCCTTAGTTAAGTTGCAACATCTGCACCCTCAATAAAGAGGATGTAATTTGGCTGGGTGTAAAATAGCTTAAAAATAACTGCATTTTTAAAAAGACAGCATAATAAACTAGTTTCGTTGCTTTTCTGGATAGAAATGCAACATGGAGAAGAAAGAGACCTGCACAAAGTTCAGATCAATTTTGGCCAAGCTTTTGCTACAGTGCCTCATGAAATAGTCTATGAAAAATTTATTTAAATTGTTTTGGATACAAATGTGCAAGAAAAAAAACGAAACTGGGACCTCCTATACATGCACAGGATGTGCTTTGTACTTTATTATAAAATTTGTTGCTTCTGTGTTGCCAACACATTTCCAAAAGCAGTATCTACCTAGACTGGCGCCTGCTTTTCCCTTGATAATGCATTTGAAATAAATCCTTGTCACACTCTGTAAGGTACTTTAGACCAAATACATGCTGCCCTGCTAAGCTGATGGTGGCAGTTTTGTTGCTGTTTATAACGTCTGCTTTGGTTTCCTGCTTTGAATTAAGCATCGCCATCTTTCCTCTCTTAATTTCTTACATTTTCTGTCAACAGTGTGCAGGAAAGTATGTGTGTGTTGACCATGAGTGCTAGCAAATTCATTATGAATTGGCCAGGGGAGCAAACACTGAACAGTAATGAAAACTGTGACACCAGCCTGATCTGTCTGTGAATGCTCCATATTATTTATAAAGATGTTAAACAAAACAGACTGCCTCTTGCAGCATTGCCCATGGGAGCATCACCGCAAAGAGTGCTCGATCCAATCTGACTGTTTCTGTTAATTATCACACGAAGGAGAAACACAGAGCTCTTTTAACATACAGGTGACAACAAGGAAGGAAAACTACACCGGATCTGGAGAAGGAGCAGCAACTTTTACAGCCACATTTATCTGCCTCCACCACCCCTTTTTCTCTGCCCAAACCTGCCTCAAGTCAATGCAGCTTCCAACGCCCCGTTGGTGCCTGGGCATGTGACAGAGGTCAGACATCACCAGCACTAACATCATTGTGACCCTGGAACATGTTCAGCAGCAGCGGCAGTACCCTCATGGCTTCCTCAGCTCTGCACCACCAAGACACACTATCAGGCCAGGAGAGGCACAGGCACCTGCACAGCTACCCCCGTACACTATATACGAACCCTCCAGAAGGCCTATTTTAATATTGCAAAGGAGATGGAGTATAGCTGAGCCCCCTCACCTCTGGCTGCCCACTGTATATTATTTTATGTGCATCCCTTTGCAATCCCTACAACTTGCTAGAATGTGGTTTTCGAAGAGGGAACCAGCATAAGTCACTGTTGTGGCATTTACTGTGAGCGTACAATTTTTTGCTGCTACCTGTTAAACAATTTATTAAGAGCTCATTAATTTACTTTTCTCTAGCAAGAATGGCTTAATTCTTTGTGCTGGTGAACTGCATGCAGTCTGGCAGAACAACGAGGCCTGAAATTCTGTTTGATTATATCTGTTAACAAACAAAATAAACACAGTTTTCTAAACGGCTTTTTCAGCTTGGAAATATATGAAAACGTCTGCTGGCTGATTTCAGTCCGTGAAAAATTTGGCATTTCTGTGAAGCTTCAAGACTCTCAAACCCAAATTTTTGTTACTCCTTATGAATTGTGGAGATGACCTGTGATTATGTCAGCAGGTTCAGATAAGAGATTATTCCACTATGAAAATGTTTTTCTTATATTTTTCTCTGTCCCTTGGTTATTACCTTCTTAGCATCCTTTTCACTTGAGGATTTCCACATAAAAGGAGGAAAAATGCCTCCCTTATGCACTGGAAGATTTTCAGCTGAATTAGTGATCAAGCATTTTTGGACTTAGATTTTCTTGCGATATAAACTTAGGCACAAAATCTTTTCTTGATGATCAGAGTCTCAATCTGCCATCTTCCTCCATAAGAAGTATAAATCTGGATCCTCATTAAGTGGACAGCAGTGAGCTAGACAGTGAAGACTGCCTCTACACGTATATAGACTAAATATTTACTGCATCCAGCTCTGGGGCCCCCAACATAAGAAGGACATGGACCTGTTAGAGTGAGTCCAGAGGAGGGCCAGGAAGATGATCAGAGGGCTGGAGCACCTCTCCTGTGAAGACAGTTGGGGTTGTTCAGGCTGGAGAAGAGAAGGCTCCGGGGAGACCTTAGAGTGGCCTTCCAGTACCTAAAGGGGGCTTCTGGGAAAGATGGGGTGGGACTCTATTAAGGAGTGTAGTGACAGGACAAGGTGTAATGGTCTTAAATTGAAAGAGGGTAGATTTACATTAGATATGAGGAAGAAATTCTTTTCTCTGAGGGTGGTGAGACACTGGAATAGGTTGCCTGGAGCATTGTGGATGCCCCATCCCTGGAAATGTTCAAGACCAGGTTAGATGGGGCTTTGAGCAACCTGGTCTAGTGGGATGTGTTCCTGCCCATGGCAGGGAGGTTGGAACGAGATGATCTTTAAGGTTCCTTCCAACCCAAACCGATCCAGGATTCTACAAAATATGTTTTGTAATATTGTCAGCATCTGTATCTTGGTCAAAATACTGACCATGCAGAGAGACAATAGAATCATTGGAAAACATTTCTGTGAATTTTCTCTTCAAAGCAGAGAACACAGAAAAGGTTTTACCTGGAGCAAATCATCATCTCCTTTGATTTTGGCAAAGCTTCACTGATGTAGCTGAGCCCCTTCACCTAAATGCATACCCACTCACGCACACCTTAGTTTGGGTGTAGGGTGCATTGCTATCAGTTTAAGCAGAACTCTGGACTTTCTGCATGTCAGATATAATTTCCAAAAAGACTATGCTTTGGGTGCATAAATGTGTCCTGAATTCCTTGTTGTAGATTAGAAGTTCCTCCACAGACCTCTGAATGGTGTAGCCATGCCCTGCTAGAAATTCCGGTCCGTTGCTAAACCTACTAGGTGCTGATCCCACAACTTTTCTTGACTTCTGTGTGTGTATTTACTCAGCATATTTCTCCAAGACAGTCCTCTTTAGGGTAGACAATGGGAAAAGAGTATCTCTGAAACTCTCAGTGCAACAGAGGAGTTCGGCAGAGGACAAAATACAGATGTGGGTCTTGGTGGCAATGCAGGAAATGCAATATTACTTGTCACATTATTCTGGATCATATTGAGGCAGATCAAACAGAGAGTGAATCCCTTTAAATTCCTTCTTAGTTTTAGTCATTTTGCAGTAGCTCTGAATTTGAAAAAAAAGTATTTAACCCTCAGGCTAGCAGTCTTAGTACACAACAAATACCATTTTAGAAAGACTTGTCTTGCTGTCAGTTCACCCAGGAGAAAGCTAAATTGAAATATGCTTTAGAACTTAAATTCACAGGATTTTGGTCATTTAGTAAATATTTTCTTAGATATCGTAGATGTCTCTTACTGGGGCTATATTTTATATTCAGCCTGTTCGAGAAGACCAAAAGCCACAGAAACATAGCTAAACATTTCAGCTTTCACCTCTCATTTTCTTGCCTTTATCAGGTTAAGATAAACATGAGGCCACATCCTCATCACCCGGTCTGCACAGATCCTGTTGACACTGGCAGGCAGAGCAACAACAGGTCTGCTGAAGTGACTGTGATCCTCCCTGGATGTCACTAGCAGCAGGCCCAGCTCTTGCCCTTTAATTTGCATTGCCTCTGGACAAAAGCCTCGCAAACACCAATGTGGGAAACAAATGAGCTCCAGCCACAGTGGAGAAGAACCACCATTTCTTTATGAAAAACTTTCTCTTCTGCTTATTGCTTTCAATATTTCCTGTTTGTCCAAGAAATTGAAGGACATCATTAAAATTCAAGACAGCACATCATTGGTGGTGATACCCATGCCCCAAACTGAGCAGCTGTAAAATAAAATGACTGAACCTTTGACCACTTCTCTTCCTGACCATTAACCCGCCTCTCCAGGGAATGTCCTGATGTTCCAGATCCCTGGGCAGCTTTGCACATCTACAGCATCATATTACATTAAATAAATAAATAAATAAATGATTATGAAGAACAGCCAGCAAGGACACATTTTGACCTGTTTCCCAAGTGCGGTAGGTGCTTACCAAAAATTATGCAGGCCTGATGTCTGGGATGGGCAATACACTGGAGATAAGCTTAGTCTCTGAGATTTTACAGCCCATGAAGGAAAAGGAAGGTTATGCTCAGAGAAGTGGAGAAACTCTTATTTCAGTGTATTTTCTACCTATTAGGAAGTGAGTTAACTAAACAGTTAAGAATTTGTGTAAAGAATTTGTGTAAATATATACACACGTATACCTAAATACACACAAACATACATAGAGTCCACTGTTCAGGAATGTCCTGCTGTTTTACAGACATTGGGCACACTTCTGGGATCTCTGCCAGGACACACTGTGTTTAAATACTTTCCCAAGGGAAAGCCTTGACCCGTGGTTGCAAGCTGGAAGCTGAGGAGCTTCCCCGTGCTGCTGTCTGCCAGGGCTGTGGTGGCAGAGGGCTGGACTGTTCCAGGGACTTTGGGCCACAAACAAATGCATCCCCTCGCAGAGGCTGTGCTTACCCATGTTCTCCCCCATTTTTGCAGCACAACTTCAGCCCCTGGGAGCCTGTCAGCACCTCCTACACATGCAATGGCTACTACTGAGGGTTATCTATGAAGCACATTGTCATAGATCTGTGGTACTCGTATGTGTCCCCTGGTCACCCAGCTTGATTTTAGGCCATTTATTTTGCTGGTTTGAAGTGGGTGTGTGCTATTGTTTTTCTCCAGTGGTTAGCTGGGGAACTTTGTAGTGTGCATATGCCCTCAGACTGGTGCAGAGTAACCACATCAAAGGGCAGGGACCGTCCTACCATTCCTGCATGAGCAAAGGATGGTTATCGTTAGGGCAGAAAACCCTATTTGTAGCATTACTAAATGTATACCCATGACACTACTCTTATAGCCTGATTTTTAGAAATGTGTTTGGTATTTGGAATGATTGAATTAAGACTCTTTGGAAACCTGTTTCAAACTATGAGACACCTGCAAACCCTTCGCTCCACTTATTGCTTGCAGTGTTTCTCCTCTGTAAATGCTCCATTCTTCGTGTTGTGCTGTCAGTCGCCACAGTCATACACTATTGTTTTCATCTCCGTGTGGATGGTCCCAGGTTCACAAAAAGCTTTGAAGATAATGGTGTGAACATTCTCAGAGGGAACCTGCATGCAAAAAAAAAGTTTTTTCAAGAGTGTGTACGTTACTATCCCTTCACAGGAAAGTTGTCAAGAAAAAAATTTCCTTCCAGGAACATGTGCAAGGCATAAATAAAAGGGGCCAGAAATACCACTAGAGTATATTTTATATTCTGCATTTGAATGAGGTAATTCTTTTCAGTGTTACCCTAGTTTCAATGTTTGTATCATTATGAAAACAGTTCTCAGATTTTAGAGAACCCTTTTTTCAGACAGTTCTGCATTGTCTGAAACCCATATCCACTCTGGCCTTCCAGTATGTTATTTTCTGTTCTCCAAAGTGGCTAACTTAGGCTGCCTGACCAAACTGTGTTGCCTATCTGCAAAAGTATTTCTATGAAGATAAGAATTCCATGATTCTATGGGGTATGCAAAGAAACTCTTCCATAAAGGTATCACATATTTCAGAAAATGAACTTTTACAAATGTTTTTTTTTGGTTCTTCAGTGCTTTTAAATCTTAAAATGGATAGTATTTTTTCTGACCCCTCTCTATCCTCCTCTTAGATTGACAAAATAAAGCATAAATTGCTGTTAAGTGATTCATCTGCAGAGGTTGAATTTTGTGCTCTATGCATGACGAGTGTATTCTATTATACCTGTTAATTCTTTTTCTACACTCATTTTTTTGGAAACCCACATTCAATCAGTCTTTTTCCAGGGGGACATGTACTGATGACTAATTTTACATGAGTTCCTACTGTAGTGTGTATCTGCTGTTTCATTTCCTTCTTGCTAATGCCTACAAATATGGCTCTCTTTATCTGCAGCTCTCTGGGAATGCTTGTGAAATTCAGCTTCTGAAAAGGATTTGTGGCATAATATCTCAGCTGGAGATATTGTAAGATAATACTTTTTCTATAGCAACACGGAAGAAATTAGCCCATATATCCTGTGGGATGTTGTGAAAGCAGTTGAGAGGGACAAACTAATTACACTATCTCCTCAGCAGAAAATAGACAGATTAGAAGAGCTACATCAGTCTAAAATTGTCTGGAAAGCTCACACATTATTATATCCTTCTTGTAAATATAATGTCTTCAGTGAAATTAATAAACCTAAAATCAGCATGCTTAGAATCAATAAATCAGGAAAGGACTTAGGTGGAATTTTTAAAAGGCATATAAATAATTTGGTCTATTTATTTATGTTTGGAAATCACTTGAAGGTTTCTTGGAAATTTCCAATCTAAATTATAAACACTCCTGCCCAGGTTGTAGTATTCAGTAGATCCTTTCAGTTATGATTATACTGAGTATATTCCAGTCTGATGTATTCACAATCTCTAGATGTTAGCAAGTGCTTGACAGAATTACTTAGAAGGCAAGTACCTGAAGTATTGTAGAGTAATTATTGACACACATTGTGTTTTGTATGTATTTTCACTCTCCCTATATATCCGCTCTGTGTAGGGGGGTAAATATATGTGTTTGCATAGATAGACAGATAGATACAGATATTTGGAACATAATAAATTTATGTACATATATACTTGCAGATATGTCTCTCTTGCAGTCCCCAGAAGCCTTACTTGTTAGAGAAAATTTTAATTTGGTGCAGTGGGTCTCTGCACAGGCTTGTAAGTTCACTGGGTTCTTCTTGGTTAAACACATGCAAACAATTTTTTAATAGAAACATGAAAAGATAATCATGTCCGAGCACTGTTGCATTTCTCCATCTCCGTATCTTTTACTTGTAGTAAATGACTGCTACAAAAAGGATATTTGAGCATTTGCTGTAATTAATCCCACTGCATTCTGCCTAATTAAAAGGAACAGACATGTTTTCATTACTGTCTACATACCTAGTGTTACTTTAAAAATACTGCCATTGACTTCAGTGGAACACCAGCATTACTATGTATGAAGCCCAAAATATCAGTAGCAGAAGTCAGGGTGCTCCAAATATCTCTATTTCATGAGTTTCTGGTCTAGATTTCTTCTGCATGCCATGGGATCACAGAGTAATCTGAGTTGGACGAGACCCATAGAGGTCACCTGGTCCAACTTCCAAGTTAGATCCAACTCAGAAGTTAGACCAGCTTGCATAGGGTCTTTGGGCCATGTGTAGACGAGACGGCCTTGTCCAGTCAAGATCAGTTCAGGCTGCTCTCATGGTTTAAAACACACCAATACTTTGGTATCGTGTATTTAGCGCAAATAAACACTGTTAAGATTTGAAATTGAGCTACAGGTTAATGAAGCAACTTTTCCAAGGTCACACAAGAAGCCTCAAGATGACATAGTAGAGAAAGATAAACCAAAGCTTAATCATTTAGATGTGTTATTTCACTTTAAATGCATTAAAGATAGAAAACTTTTTAAAGACAGGCCGTACCTATGTTTAATTACTTGGCAGTGAATCAAAAGAGTCACTCTTGCTGTCCGCACTCCCTGTTTTTCAGGCTATGGCACTATTGTCCCTTCAGTTCTTCAGGCTATCCCTCTCCCGCACCAGCAATTTTTTCTTGATACGATTACTTGTACTGGAAGAATCAATGACCTTTTCCCTTCTGTGTTAATGGTTTCCTCCAGCAGTTTATTCCTATGGATATGAACTTCAACCCTCTTTACCTGAAGAAGAAAGGAAAATCTTCTTCAAAGGGAAGAATACAAACAATGAGACAAAAATTTATCAGCATAACCCACAGTAGCTTTGCCACAGCAGCACATACTGGTGTGTTGTAGCAGTGGAAGGACTGGTGAGATAGAAAGACAGATCCACCCAGGTGCTGGGTGGCATGAGAGAAAGGTGCTCACATTTGCTGGAAAATTTCAGAAATGGTGGATGTTGTTAGTGTCACAAACTGGGCTAGACAAAGAACAGTCCAGCGAGTGGAGTGAGAGATAAAGAAAGGAGATATTGGATGGAGTACTGAACGTGAAGCCAAGCATTACAGAAATCAAGAACAGAGACACGATGTGATCAGAGCAAGATAGTGGTAAAATTATCTCCCTCGCTGTTTCTTCAAGTGTATCTCTAAATATGTTTTTCTTTATATTACTTTTTTCTTTATTCTTTCCACTTTCTCTCCATTTCCCAGAAACAAAAGGTTTGCTTTAAAATTAAATGTTTTAAAAACTGTATTCATACAATAATCAGAAACTGGAGAAAATCAGCCCTGTTATTTGTCCAATGTATGGTGGTTATAAAGACTTCTTCCTCAGAGTAGAGAAAAATTATTCATCCCATTCTATATCTCAATCTCCTATGGGTTTAATCTGCCTGAAAGGAGCAATAGCAGTTTCCATTTCTTCCTTTTGATCCAGAAAAAGTCTGGATCTGTGAAACTGGCAGTTACTTCCCGATAACAGGAGCTTTGACAAAAGCCCAGGCCAGCTGGGACTAATTTAAACAATGTAAGTGAGGCAATTATCAACTAACACACGAGGCTGTATAGAAGGCCAGGAGCAGAATAGCCTGCAGTTGGCTTCAGGACTTTGGTTTAGGTGGTAGTTAAAATATACTCAGAAAATTTGTGTGGGTGCTGTAACAAGGCTTGAACTTTTTGGTTGTGTTTCAGTTGTATTGTTCTTGAGATAGAATGAGAGAGAACACAAAGCAAGGTTCACAGTGGCCATTTTTATACTACCCCGCAACAGCATCCCTGGCAATGTTGTTAGTTTCAAATTCCTTGATGGTGCATATTGTCTGGTCCTACAAGTTCCCTACTGGGCATCCTGAGCGTGCCCCGGTTGTAGTACCTGAGGAAAAACCTCACGTTAACTGGGCTTCAGAGAGCCCCTCAATGCCACCGTCGCTCACCAGCTAAGCCAGACACTCTGGGGAACATTTCTGGTCTGCTCATAAAATAGCCCCCAAATCCATTTGTTTGCATCTGTGCCGATACTGCCTGGGACAATTTTCTGCCAAAGATGAAACAAGCTTGTATCCCACTTGCATCAAGAGTTGGTGCAGGAATAGCAGCAGGTGTGAGGACAGTGTGCACATCTGCTGACACAGGCACTGGCAGGCTCCACCTTGGGCTGCAGCCCATCCTCCCAGCAAAGCATCCTCTGGGATGGAAAGCAGTGTCGGTCACAACGTGGTAATCTCACAATGTGGCCTTTCCATGAATGTGAAGTACACAGGAAGGATTTCTAAACTTGCTAAAAGCTCCCAGACAAACATGTTGTTCAGGTGCTAAGAAATGGGAAACTATGGAAAGGTACTGAAATGATCCCTGTCTTCACTGGAAATACAGATTGTTTTGAAAATATTGAGAAAAGAAAATTGTTGTGAGACAAAAGGCAGCTGTTAAATGTTACTTGCTATGAAGTGACAGTCTTAGTTCTCTGTCCAAGTGTCCTCACAGCTCGCTCAAGGCTGAGCAGCTGAGCACTACAGCTATTCCCAGCTCAGTGCACTGCCAGGGCCCGTCTTTCCCTATAGCCTAGCTCCTGCGTGCCTTAGGTGAAGCTGGTCACTGGCCAGATGGACAGTGTCTATACACAGTCCCCTGGGACTGGAGAGGGGCTGTGCCACAGTGTTGTGAACGTACAAAAGGTCCCCTGGTGCTGCAGCAGGGGACCACGGTGCGGGAGTCAAAGGTACGAGTCCCATTCAGTGGGTCCGAGACCTGGCAGACTGGGGCAAACAGGGGTGAGCATTTGGGGGGAGGAAGGGTGGACAGTCCCCACTGCCCTATAAATCAGTAAATGCCAGCAGGGCAAGAGTCCTTCTCACAACAGCTCTGCTGACTATTCGGGATCTGGCTCACAGGTACTGGTTAACATTTTTCCTGAACAGTGGGAAATGTTCTGTTTCACTTCATTGATTGAGCTCCCAAATATTCTAGATCCTTGATAACTGACTAATGAGTTTAAAACTGCAGAGAAAGCTTGGTTCTTTCACACTTAAGCAGCTCCTGCTGAGAAAACATCCCCTTTGGCATGCAGGCACCAGCTGCTCTGACAACAAGCAGCTATGGGAGAATCTGGATTTAAGGATACCAGTTTGTTAGATTAATTTCTCCCTTCATGGCACTCAGCATGCCTCAAAACACTGTTTGAAGAAATTTTATTTTGTCCGAGTTTTGGGCTTGGCACATTTATTTTTCTTCTTTGGTGCTTCTTGCATCACTGCTGCTCTCCAGTTCACTGGCAGCGTTCCTCCAGTCCCAGCGCTGCCTCCCCCACAACCCCATGTTACAATGCGCTCTCACATCTGGAAGAGGTAGGAAACCCATTTCTGCTTCTGGCCTGCACCCTAATTTGTAGAAAGCATCCATCCCCTCTGACCCCTCTGCACTGTAAGCCTTTCCTCTCCCAGGGCTGTACTCTGGCGCCGCGACCTCTGCTGTCACTGCCCTGAAGCAAGCCTCCTTTGGCAGCGACTGTGATGCTGCTCTTCCCTAGGTACTCCTTAGCAACACAGCTGTGTGATGATGGGTGAGAGAAGAAGGAGCAGCATGTGCAAAGACATGTAATGTAGGCATCAGTAATACAGGGAGTTCCCAAATTGCAGGGAGAAAGGCAATTCTTACCAAGAAAGCTGCAAGTGCCAAGCTTTTGGCAGATGTTTTGTGGAGTTTCTGCTGGAGCCTATTGCACTTTCTCCCCATATCCTCTATGAAAGATTGTCACAAACATGAATATCATCCTTTCTGAACAAGGACCGCATCATGTGTAAGAAAAAGATAGTTAATTGACTCTCTTGAAACAATGGGGCCATTACAAAATTTCATATGAAATAGAAACTGGTTATGACAGCTAGGCAGGTGCTCAAAACTGGTAAGTTCTGTTATTCTCTTCATTAATAAAAAAAAGTGACATAAAAATATGAGCACATTTATGTGATTATCCTTCTCTGTCAACTAGCTTTAATAATTTTTCACAAAGCGAAATAGGGAAAAAAGAGACACGTTTCTAGAACCTCTTCTGTTGTAATTTTAGGTTGTTATTTAAACAGTAACAGACAAAAGTGTTTAGACAATGTATAATTATTCAAAATATGCCAAGCTGAAATCCAATACAGTGCTAGAAACAACATTCTTATAAAAAAAATAAGCAGGCAGATTTCAGAGATACTTGTTTGACTTTGTACTTTACAGTGTCCTAAGGTGCAAACTCTGCCCCAGTAGCTCAGAATTTAGAAAGAGAGAACCTTTTTGCCCTGCATTTCCACTCACATTTTTCTTTACCCAACACAGAACTCTAATGTCTTCCTTTTCTCACCAAAAAGTGTAGCAATGACATGTGTCTGAACAGAGCTGTGGTATAGGTTTTAACTGTAGCACAGCACTGCTATTTAGCATGAGCGAAACAAAAATGATTTGCTCTGTTTGGATAAATTCCAAAGCCATTCAAATCATTAAGACTTTTAAGCCAATTATTCTTTTAAAGTTCAATTAGTTATATTCTGACCTTTCCATAAATATAATTTGCTTAGGGAAAGAATATACAGCACCTTGATTGCCTGGATGATTGAAAACTTCCCAGTGTTCTGAGGTGACAACAATGTTATGAAACTAAAATAAAAACCTAGAGGACTAGTTGTCTGCAAATTTGCAGAGTGGAAATCTGAAAAATAATTATGTATTGTATTGTATTTATTCTCATGCCACCCATTCTTTTAGCCCAAAGACCAATTCCCGTGCCATGTTCATGTTTTCCACTCTGAAATCACTCAGTAATAATCAGCTTCCAGGGCACTGTTCTTGAGACTACCAATGTGAAGATTTAGAAATAGAGTCACTTTCTTAAAAGCCTTCTTGTCCCTTTTTTGTATCTGTTGTGATGTGAAATGGTCTTCATGCAGATGAAAATCTGGCTTCTAGCACATAGCCTACCAGATCTAATGCTCTTCTGTCAACCCCATCATGTACCATTACAAGTTGTGAAAATCCATGGAGATTCCAAGGTCAAAGACAAGGAAATAAGTTATTGAGTTCCATATAAATCTCTAGAAAACAACCACTATATGGATGAATTTGCTCTAATTTGCTACTTCAAGCCTTCTCTTTTTGTCTCCCTCTGTTTTGTTGTCCCAGCAGATTTCATTCCTTACAGCATTGCTCTGCTTAATTTTTGCACAAGTTTGCAGTTGCATCATACATTTCACTGGCTTTGCCTATCAAACCACTGCAGTTTTCCACCACTGGTCCCACTCACATCTGCATTACTCTCTTCTAATAACAAGTTCAGAATAGGGCCAGATTCATGACCAAAACCACCACCAAAACCTCCTGGGAGTTGCTACCACACATTGCCTTCTGGATATTTATGGACTGAAAAAACACATACCCTAATTACAACATTTTTCTACTTTGCTTGGGTTAATGTCGTGTGATGTAAAAATTAAAACTAGACAATCAGTTGTTCTTGTTTTATGTTTACAAGAAAAACTGAAAATACTGTGGGGCAACACCTCAGCAGACAGAAAGTAATTTGGTATGTTCCCATTTGATTATGCTAATCATCTGATGTTTTTTCTCTCATATTTTGTTCTCATCCTCTTTGATATCCTCTCCCTCCTGTTCCCCTTGCTGAAGAGTGAAAGTACCTTTGAGCTGAAAAGCCAGACTTATCACACAAAAACTGGTACCAAGCAGTCAATTGCAAAGTATTTAATTTTGTTAAACTTTCTGCTAATTAGTACCTCTGTTACTCAGCTCAGTTTTGATACCTGAAGTCATTTCTCCATCTGATAGACTGGTCATATTTTCCTTCTTTAAAACCAGGATTTCTCACCATCAGTTTTGGTGAGGAATATTTTCTTCTGCCAAAACACGAAAAATATTGGACATAACTAAAAAAAAAAAAAAGAAATTCACAGAATTGATGCTGATGCCTGAAATACAAAATGCAATCATCTATGTTTTCAGCACTTTTGTGTTAACACCTGCTTAGCCATCCTGCTGTATTTTTACATTCTTTTTCTTTGCTTTATGCAATCATCTGCAATGCAAAGAAATCTGTAATGAATATAAACACATATATCAAGAGTGATAAACAAATCTTAAGCGATTTTGCAACCATGTCAACACATAAATTCAAATAATAACACAGCTCTACGAAGTGTTTATATCTCATTAACATGGGCACAAGAATATCACCAGTTCATGAACACTACAAATTTTGCAGTTTCATCAGTGCTTTTATGTAATTTGTTTGCATTTATAGATTGCATTTTTAAGATATAAGTATCTCATTTTTTCTTTTCCAAGATGATCTGACAGTCCAAATCAAGGAAGTGTTGTTTTCAGTCTTGATAAAAGAATCTCCAACTAAACAAACGTTGTAGGTATTTGTGGGTAGGGCCATCAGAGAAGTTTATTTACTAATTCATATTCCATCGTGATAGGTTATTTGACAAAATGCTTGCATTATGTCACCAGGAAGTTCAGAGATTAGGCATGAGAAAGGATTCCAACAGAGCTGCACCAGAAATAGCGTTGTCCCTTTATGCCTAAATAAATAATCATCAGGCGTTCTTTCATGGAAAGGTCTTTGGCAGTGACATTCTTTTCTGTGATGACGTTACAACTAGCTTGTATCACTACTGAACAGTATATTCATCTATAATATAAATATAATCTTCCTAATGCTACCTGATTACAACAGCTTTGCTCATTCCTATATGCAGCAGCATTCATTATCTCGTTTTTATGCATTATCCAATTTTCCAATAGAACCTAATAACTATAAAACTTGTCCCCACAATTTTGTCCCAAAATAATTAAAATGTATAAATAATTGTAGATATACAGTTTCTTTTTATGGCTAAATCAGTAATTTCTGGTCCATTCTGGGTTTTTTTTATGCCCATAGTTAACACATAGATTTAAAGCCTTATTTTCTTGTCTCTTGGCATCCTGCATCTCAGATTTTGCACTGTTAGGAGTAACAAAGGTACCTTGCCTTTTCAAGCTAGAGTCGAACTTGAACACTTGACCAAAAAACATTGTTCTCTTTGGGGTTCACTTGAGTTTTGTGGAAAGAAAAGTGGGAAATATCTCCAAAAATAGGATAGGCTGTGAGAAAATTGTTCAGTTCTGATACAGCTTGTGAAAGTATGCTTTTGCACAGCAGCATTAAAGAGAGACAGGGTACCCTTTTCATTACCCCCATGCAGGACTGTGAGGTCCACAACCCTCAGCTGAAAAGGGTAAAATAATGCCCCTTTCCAATGCTGCACCTTTGTTTATTTGTCTGAGAGATGAGCAAAGTGTGGCAGCCATGGTGACACAGCTCTTCTGGGGCATGAGAGCAGGGTTGGCTTTGCATGCTGCAGGGGCAACAGTTTACTTCCAAAAGGATCATTATCCTTGATGTGGCCTCCTCTTAGAGACACACTTTCTTCCTGTGGCAATGCCACCATGAGATGTTGTCTTTGTGCCAGCCCAGCAAGGAAAGCAAGATTAGGTCTTTCCAGAGAAGACAATCAAAACATGTACAAACATCCTTTGCTGGGTGACTATAAAAACAACTGGATGAAAGGCAAACTAAATTTTAGGCAAATCAGTTAGTCAGGGAAGTCCTAAGCTTTCACCAGGAAAATTTCACCACACTTGAGAAGATAAGGTTAGCTGTGCCTTGTGCTTCCAGATGAGAAAGCCATCTGTCTGCATCCATGCAGCCACCAGTGAGGAATGTGAAGGAGGCCCATTTCAGAAAACACAAGACCTCATCCTACAGTTCGTGTGTTTTAAAAATGATGCTGCAAGAATCTTGACCCCATGTATGTTTGCACGGCACTGTAGGGCAGCCCTGTCAGAGATGTGATCTGTAGCATGAACCAGTGGCTCCCTACCAGGGCTGTGGGGATGGGCTCCTGTTCCACCCTTGCATGGTGTCCACTTTGGGGAAGGCATGACCCTCCACGGTGATGCATGTGCCTTTCCGGCAGTCAGAGAACTTCAGTCAGGCAAAGCGGCAACTTGGAAGTGTACTGACCCATAGCATCCAACAAAAGCAAACCTTGTTTACTTCACGATTACCTTTTGCTTTCCTGCTCCTCAGAAGCATTGTTTTGCATGTTATCAGCTCTAACAATTTCACACAAGCCATGTTCAGGCTTGTTTGAATACTGGTTGCTATTCTGCTCAGATTCCCTCTCCACGGACAAAGCTTAGGAAACCTGCTAAGCTATGCAGGAGCCAGGGAGAGAAGAGAGCGACAGAGTTCATCCAGCCTTCATGGCTGTACAGAAAACATTGGCTATCTCAGGTTTAGTGGCTCGTAACTGAGAGAACCCTAAAGACATTATTTTAAAAATTGTATTTTCAAGTCCACTTCATTTTTCAGGGAGCCTGAGACCTGACATCTGAACAATGGCAATGAACCAGCGCTCCCAAGCACACACTGGTGTTTTAAATCGCAGCTGTGGGTCTGACTGTTTCCTTCAGGTTTCTCAATCTGTCACAGCACAAAACTGTAATAGGTGTGTGACAGAGGCCCCGATTAAAAATACAGATGGTGACACAGTGGAATTCATTCCTTTCTGAAACCACCATGTAATTATTTATTTCTGCTGACATTGACAATTTTCTGTAATAACAGTAATGAAGACATCAAATATGTTAGGAAAAAATGGTCAGCTTTGAGTCTACAGTAAATGACTGATAACTTTTGCCAAGGGAAAGCATTCCTCATTTTTTAATATGTAGCCTTTAGCACGTCGCTAGTTTTTTCACCACTTCATTATGATCTATATGCTTACCCCTGCTGTTGTCCAGTCCTTTTTACTATAGTGTCAGATCCTATCCTGAATATTAATTTTTATGCCTCCTCACATTGCTTATAAGACAACAAAGTGATATTACTGTCAAGCTTAAGAGCTGGTGAGCACCTGCTAGAGCAACCCACAATGCATATATATGTGTATGTTCCCACTAACAGAGCTTCATCCTGAACTGCCAAAGAGGGGAGGAAGATGAGGGCATTGGCATTGTTCATCTTTGTGTGAGTGCTCTGTGTGTTTGCCTGCATCGATCTGTGTGTATACGTGTGCGTGTTGCACACTTGTATCCAAGTGCTATGCCTACCGAGAATATGCGGTCAGTCTTGCTACCAGTTGCATCTGGGACACGGAGAGGCAGCAGCCTCACCTCTGGCAGGAGACTGTCGGATTCGGCCTTGCTTAGCACAGCTAACTCTTTTTAAGCTTTCAAATTGAAAACATTTGAATGAAAGTCTTTACATATGACTGAATGAACAGAGTATAATTATCAACAATATAAACATTTGTATAGAAAGATATTCACACTTGTATTTACTGGAGTACTGTTAAAAAGAATATTATCTTTTCACATAATTCAGCAGTGCAAATTTTATACAGTCGCTTTTTATTTATATTTTTAAATGCATTCACAGAAGAGAGGCTCACAAATCAATGATCCAAAGCCAACAATCCAAATAGGTAAAAGGCAGAGAACAAAAGTTCAGCAGCCAGGTGTTGAAAAGGATACATGGCATTGATGCTTCTGTTGTTTCTTTTGCTCATAACTTATATGTATGAATGAGGTGGATCAAGAAAAATTGGCTTTTGGTCTTAATTTGGGCTTAAAAGAAGAATCAAGGACAGCTAAACATGTGGCTGGATATTTGAAAAAGCAAACAGACCATGTAGACAGTGTGGTGGTTTTTATATAATTAACATAAAAAGCTTTCTGATGCTGTGAGGATTGTTGGCCAAGAATTAGTTCCTTAAAACTGGTCAGCCAAAACAGAAATATTAAATACTCTGCTGTGGCTCATCAGAGTAAAAGTACAAAATAATACAGTGTGTGCTCTACAGCACTTTTTGTGGCACTACATTAATGTCTTCAAACATTCCCTCTGTGGTCTTCTGATACTTTATCTTTTGAAAAAAATTACATGTGTAATTGCTCCAAGGACCATCTACTGTTTCTCCAAATTGTCATCTTTAATTTGTTTCACTCCACTTTCTCCCAATCCTCACCAAATGTCCAGGCAATAATAGGGGCCACATCCTCAGCTTGTGGAAACTGATACCCCTCCACTAATATCTGTGATACACCCTACAGGGGTGACTGGAGTCTCTGTGCACTCTCAGCTCTACTTTGGACCCTGCTTAATTTGCTTTTTCCTAGAAGATTTCTTCATACCTGGTTTTATGCCCTGCTTTTCCAGTCAGATTGTCTATAGTAGAGCAGGGGCTGACATAGTTTTAGCTTGATCTTATTACAAATTTTTCAATACTCTTTACTCACACGCTTACCGTTCAAACACCCATTGACAGGCGACAACATCCCGCTGCCACTTTTAGCTTTACCCTTTTACCTTCAAGTGCCTCTGTTTTTTCTTAATGTGACTTTCACTGTTCCCAGCAGCTGCTTGGCTAATGCACCTTTGCCCAGCTTAAAATAGTTGGTGCTCCACTTCTTTTCAAACCAATAATCAGGCCAGCTCTTCTCTGGGGAGAAGTTCCTCTGAGCTAAGTGCTTTACTGTTGTCCTTCAACGCCTACTGTGCACACGCTGCTGGTGAGCACACACGTGCCAAGCGATGCCCTCCATCTTCATTCACGTGTCTCCTCCCAGTGGCACATACCGCTCCCCCCACTGCTTTCTGCAGGCTCCAGCACTGACCTCTGTGTGCCTTCATCCCCTAGGTCTCCCTCTGTGGTGTTTTGGATTCCCTGTCACGCCTGTGGGTTTAGGGTACTGTCTGCCTTTCCTCGGTGTCCATCTGGAGAGAAGCATCCCTTTGCTCAGTAGATGTTACCAGCTAAACTCCAGGGTTCCCAGTGACGTGCCCGTGGCTTTTTGCCCCTCAGATGTTAGGAACACTCATGCCTTTTTTTCTGGAGGTTTCGTTGCTGTTCCTCCCCATGACAGTGAGATTGCAGCTCTACTTGTTACAGCAGAATTAAGCTCTTCCAGGATTTCATTTGTTTTGCACTTTGCTTAATAACGTATTCTAAGTACCCATGCATTCTGCAGACATCACTGTGTTTCTCAGGTTGCAATGTTAGAGGTTCATAGTTCGCCCGTTCTTCCAGAGTTAATTGAAAACCGTTATGTCCTTAGAGCGGGCCATTGTTGGGAATAAGGACACCTCTGAGGTTTTTCCACTCCACTGGCAGCCACAGCTCGTAGATACAATACAAAGCTCTGATTAAACCCCATTTCTGGAGTTCAAGCTCTGCTGAGTGTTTTAGCTGTTCTATTTTTTTTGCTCAAGCTATTTTCATAGTTCATTTTACTTCTGGTAGCAGGTGTAATTCAGTAACCATTAAAAAAGGAAGGCTGACGGCGTTCTGCCTGATTAGGTGCCTGGAGCGGCAGCAGTCCGTGGCAAACCTGCTTGTGCCAGCTGCAGGAGCCCGGGGAGCCCCACACCGCCCTTTCCACGGTGCCAGCACAGCAGTTCACGCAGCCACCCAATTCCTGCATTGGGGGACAGCCCCAGTTGAAAAATAACCTCGCAAGAGAAAATTAGTTAATATCCAGCTGGATCAGTACCCTCAGCCTGTTTTTTTTTCCATAGCCCTCCAATATCTGTGCTAGCAAAGTGGTGGTACAGCACAGGGACAAGCAACCATGGCAGAGACCTGCTTGAGAAAGGGTTTCCTCCAAAGAAATCCCTGTGGGACCGCAGCCTGAGGGCTGAGCTCTGGCTGGGCTGAGCCACTGCAAAATGCTAGAGACAGCTACCATTGTACTGCCTTATTTTAGGGCCTCTTCCCTACAGGAAAGAGGGCTTGGTGGGGCGCTCTAATGATACATAACTTAAATACTGTATGCCTTGAATCTGGGGAGGGAGGCAGAGCTGGGAGCATGCACAGGGGCACACATGCCAAGATTTTTGTGGCCATGATTACGCTTGCTAACAGATCCTTAGGACCGCACAATTTGAAGGTCTTATTTCCAGCATGTAGCCTATAGATCTTACCTAGTATCTTGGAAACTTCATTAAATCGTTTGGGTAAATTTGCCTATTTCAGGGGATTTCTGTGTGGAACAGGCATGATCAGGCTTTATATTCCTTGTGAAAAGCCAGGTGCAGTATTTTACAAATAGGTATTCAAACACAAAGCTATTTCATGTTTTTACCTATGAGTATGGTGCATTTTAACTTTCAGAAACTTTAAATGAGAGAGGTACAGTTGCTGAAAAAGCAATGAATCACTCAGGCTGAACTTTAACACCCATTCAACATCTAATTAGTTGAATTAGAGCCACTTTGCAAAAGAGTCAATCAATTCTCTAGCTTTAGCTGCCCCAATGGTTCTGAAATTTGATGATGTTATCATTACTTCAGAGGAGACACTCAGTTAGCATTTTAATAAGTGCATTTTCCCCCAGCACTCTAACTCCGAACCAGGAACTATCATATGTTAAAATATTATCTGCAAAATGCAGACTCTCCTGGGCCAGCAATGTGTCCACATCTGAAACTTTTCTGGTGGAGCGTTCTTATTACTTTCACATGGATCAAGAGAATTACCATCAACCAGAGGTTCGTGATGTGCAGAATGAGAAGGTAATTAACAGGACAGAATTTGAACTGAAAGAGTACCTTTGCAGAAGAAGCTCAAAATGAATTAATAAAATTCACTATTCACATATGAATAAATGGTGAGACGAAAGTACCTCCAGAAGGTTTAAACTAGCCTTTAAATAAAAACCAGATGAATACTATGCTACTAGCTTCCTCCAAGTTAAGCAAATACATTTGATGTTTCACAGGAGCACTGTCAAGCGAAGGCTGAAGATTTGTGTAAAATGTGAAGCATACCAGATAAAAGGATATACGTGCGTACAGAAAGCCTAAATTGGCTTCATTTCTTGACTATTTGCACCATTCCCTTGAGAAGGGAAGAAGGGGCTCTCGTAGCTCTAAAATTGCTTGGTCTGACTTCTAGTTTCTTTGTCTTGCTAAGAAATGTTATACGGGCTGCTGGATCTCTCCTTCCGCTGTAGGACATTAAGAAATGGCTCTGGAGGTGACATCCTTCAAGAAACTGTATGATTTTATGTTGGAAGTTGTCTCACGATGCAGGCCAGTTCTAGGAGGAACCTAGCAAAGGCTGATGCTTGTATCACCTCTGAGGGTCTAGATTAGCTGCCTTTGAGCAGCCTGGCTTTACAGGGGGGGAAAGACGCGACTCTCCTAAGGCATCTTGTGCAAAAGCAGTAAGCTGGGTGGAAGGAATGGCAATTCAGCCCCCCAGGTCTGTCCCTTTGCTCTCAGCTGATGCTGTCCCTCCCTTCTCTCTCAGGTATGCTGGTGGCCTTCCAGCTTGAATTCACTTTTTGTTATCTTCTTTTAAAACATTACCCCATTTCTTGTGCTTTCTTGAATAAGTGCTCTTGCCAAAAGATGGCACAGTTCAAAAGCACTTGAAAGCTTCTCCACAATGTTTTCAAACACTTCTAGCGCACAGCCACCGTGGACAAATTCACTTTTAAAAGTGAAAGTTTCAGAAAAATGGAATGAATGAAAACAAAGATTTAGAATTAAATTGTTGTATGTGCCAGACCAACTTCATTTGTTGGACTGTTGCAGTGTTCTGCCTTCTTTTTTATGCTTAGTTTTGATATTTTTCGTATGTGATAGCATTGCATAAATGTCCTTACCACATTCGTTTCAAACACACCCTGTCTCTGGAAGCTCTTTTTCCACACAAATCTCACTAAACTTCAGAACGCTTGGAAAAAAAAAAAGAACCAGCATTTCCCAAAAGTGATAATTATCAGAGAAGATTCTCGCTCTCACCTCTACAGTGCCCCTATCTGCTTTAACAGTTTGTTGTTTTTAAGGTTTAGGCACATGTTAAGAGAGGGGAGTGAGAATAAGTAAGGAAAAGGGAAACGTGATGGGCCATCCCTGAAACACCACAGTGGCGGGGAGCAACAGTTTAGTTCTCAGCCGCTGCCTGCAAAGGGACAGATCAGAGCTGGTTTTGACGCACGTGCATTTCAGTTGCTGCCAGTGCAATCACTGCAGCAAAGCGGGATTCCTTCTCTGAGTTACAGAACTGGGGACCTCAAGAGACCGAAATATAGTGGAAAATGGGCTAGAAGATTTGCATGGAAATTTGAGTGAAAGGAAAAAAAAAAAAATAGGTCATGCAGCCAGCAGGGAACTGTGCGAAGAACAGAGAGGCCAGAAAAGGACACAGATTGTACCTTTTATCACTCTTTAGAAGGTAATGGTATTCTCTTAATTACCACAAAGGTATTATTAGCTTTTACCTGGTTAACTAAGGCACTAACTTAATTACAACTTTGTTTATGCATCCTGGAAAAGTTAATATTTCCACAGATCTAAGGATCAAACCTTACACAGCTCCCATTGCCATTTCCATTCGTGGAAATGACAGACTGTGTCTTTGGTATAATTGGCCTTACAACATCCCCGTGCAGGAGTCACGAAACTGCTATTTCTCTTTTCATTTGTGAAATGGAATCTAAGCAAAATTTCCTCTTGAGTTTTTGGAATTTTTAGGTCTACAGTTAGTAATTTAGGCCTAAGGTGATGCCAGAAACCTACTGCAGAGCAGGTGTTTGAATCCAGGACCCTGAATTTTTAAGTAACTCCCCTAACTCCTGAGCCACAGCTGGGTTTTATAGTGCTTGTACAAAAGGTTACAAATCCCAGTAAGCCGTGATAAGGTAAGACACAGTTGGGTTTTGGCCTCCCTTATGTTGATCTGCTACACCTACCTCTTCTTGCTGTGTCCCCCCTCAATATCAGGGCCTACCAGGTATTTTATGTCAAATAAGCCAGTCTCCTGACAATCCTAAGAAACAAACCTGAAAAAAGGATGAGGCCATGAAAATGTAGGGAGAGACATCTCATACTACAAAATCAGCTCTTCAGTCACAGCTCTGGGCAAAACCATGCATTTAAATCTAATCTTCCACACAGAGTTTTTCTCCCCCTCCCAGAAAATGCTCTGATATCAGCACAGTGTCCCAGCTTATACCAATCGAGACCTCATGGTAAAATATGCCAGTCTCTGGAGAGGAATGAGGACAACAAGCCACGGACATGGTTCAGCAGAAAATCTAATTCTCCATGATAAGCGTCTTTATGAATTGTGCCTCACTCAGCTTAGTACATTTGTCCTTCACATTCACAGACACAACTTTTTAAGAAGAAAAATGAAAGATAATAAATGAAAAAGAATATGCAAGGTACTGGAACAGCTAATCTGTCCTCTCTCAGTGCAGGTATGAGACTTAGAAGAAAACAACGTGACTGACACGAGTTAATTTGCTTTCCATTCTCTTCCTGTTAAAGATTATGAAATAGTGAATTATAAAATAGGACATTCATAGTAGACTAAAATCACTTTTCATGCAGAGAATAATAAGGTTGTTCAATAGTTTACTATTTTAAAAGATTTAGATGTAACTCTGGAGAAAATATTTGTACTTAAAGGTATGAGCAAAAGCAATTAAAGTAACAGTTTTTTACTCCTCCGTTACATTCCAGTCACTTTAGGATGTTTATATGCTGTGGCAGGCAGTCAGAAGTCAATGGGCCAAATCTACAGTTCGTAAAAATCAATGCAGAAGTTAGTAGGACTAACTCACTTTAAACTTGCTGGACGTCTGATCCAGGATCTGTTATGAATGTCCCATATTTCCTTTTCTTTGTTTATTTACAAACATTTTAGCTCTGCTTTCTGCAGAGTTTTCCTGATGTGCTTTGGCTGCACCAGGTCTGTCTCCTCCTGGGATGAGACAGTGGGGAGTTTGGCCCAGGGACTTGTTGAACCCAGCCCACTCCAAAGCCCAGGCTGGTGGCTGTGGCAGTGATACACTATGGAGGAGGACCATAACCCCTGGAAAGGCCGTTTTAGTCGCAGGATGCAGTTTTCCCAAGGGAGAGGTGTGGAGCAGTTGCTCTGCGCTGGCCCAGTGGCCTGAGCCTCCCTACCAGGGGATGGAGTCCCCAGTTCCCCAGCCAGGCTGCAGAGCAAGGACTTGCTCAGTTTTGAGCTGCCTGAACAGCCTGAAAAGCTGCACCGGCAGCTGTTCCCTAGCCCACCCCCTCTGCCTACCCCATATCCCAGATAACCCCACTTTTCTCTGGTTTAAAACTCCTTCAGATCCCTCTAGTAGGCACTTGGCTCCCTGCCAAGCTTTTCCGCTGTTGGCCTATATAAGCATGGGTCTGTATGGACTTCAGCCTTCAATGTATAAGCCTATATATACATAGTGCAATACAGTGCAGAGAAAGAGGAAGCTATATTTTATCAGTGTGGCTTTTGGAGACTTACAGACTCCAGAAATCAGTGTTATAAACTTGTCAGCAGGTGATGTGTGGCTGCAGAATTACCCCAGCACTACCCCTCATGTCCTTTGGATGAAACATTAAAGAAGAATGGAAGTTAACTATGCATGAGATGCACTAAAACTGTATGCTTAAATAACACCCATCCACTGTATTTTCCTATTTCATTTCAGGTCACTTTTTTCCAGAATGGAAATTCATAACCAGGTGAACAAGTATTTTCTTCCTGATTATTTTATTTAAATGCTTGCACTGTAAGTCTTCTGAGCCTTGGAGGAGAGCAGCTTTTTACATCCTTGTAACAGGACCAAAACATGGAAAGGGCAACCATTTTATGCTTACATTGCACAAGACCATCAACTGCAAAATATGCTAGATAATGGAGAACATTTCCCTTCTGGGCTTGATTCAAATCTCATAGCAGGGTGATTTCATTGTGACCTCCCTTCTCATGTCCCCCACAATAACTCTATGACATTACACTAGTTTACCCAGGAATATCTGAGCCACATGCACAACCCACTGAAACAAATGGAAATCTGCCCTTTTCTTATAGCACATAGGCAGAAATTTATCCAAACACAGATCAAAATACAAAATGTTTCTACCCAATTTTTATTGTTTATCACAGTTTCACATAAAATAAAGGCAGAGCTTTGCCCACTGGAAAAAAAAAAAATAAAAAATGAGTAAAGGTGATGGTTTCTATTGATTTAGCTGGAATATGCAGCAAAATGCAGACTAACACAGATTTCTGGTTTTGAGAGCTCTCATAAGAAATATTAGATATAGTTTATATCTTTTCATTTTTCTTTTTTGGTATTGCGTTAAAATTATTGGTAAAGAGACCTCATTGAAAAAAAAATAAAAAAAAATAAAAAAAAGAAAAATCAGATCAAACATGGAAGTGTATCTTTTTAGTTTGAGGAAAGATTTCTAATCAGGCATTTTAAAATATATAGGTCTTCAGTGAGAAAATTAACCTCGATAATAAAAAATAAAAGCAGTGAATGCACTATTAACACAGTATTAAGCATCTTTATTTTGAGAATGGTGTTGTCAAGATCACGGATGCCTCCTCTTTAGTGAACTGATTCACTTCTCTGACACTGTAGTTTTCAGGTGGCGGGGGAAAATGATGTCTGAATTAGCATGTAAGGACTTCGCAACTTATAAAAAATCATAAAAGGGATCAATCTTACGTTTTGTGACACAAGTATCTTCAGCACTTTCTGTGAGTTATGTTCCATTTCCTGCTCAATAGCAGTGCAACAGTATACCTGCAACACATACTTGTTGTAACTTAATAAGATTTCATGTACAAATCAGAGCCAGGCAAAGCCATAGAGGTGAATTCAGGCTGACGACTGTCTCAGAGCTTGCCCTAGAAAAAACATAAACACTGCATATATGTTATTTAGAGCCGTACTGAACACCCTTGGTACTGTAGGATAAGTGTGAAAGACCAGTTTTTGTTGCCAGGGCAAGGTCAAGAGATTTTCAATGTAAACGAGCATCAGGCTCATCCATTTAAAAAAACCTTTCTCAGCCGGACAACTGCACACCTTTTTGTCTGTTAACTGTATCCGTCAAGAACCATTCCATAAGGGCGGATAGCCATGCACTAAAGGTGCAGTACAACTAGTAACAGTTGGTAAATCAAACCTGGACCACTTGTTTGGAGCTACACATGGGTCTATTTTTATTCTGGAAAGGACAAGAAGTGTTGTGGAAAGGAGAGGAAGAATGGTAGCAGCTTGGTTTCTAAAGGGAAAAGCACTGATCTTGTCTGATCTGAAATGAATGCAGAAGATGCATTCTCGGGTTTTCTCCTTTATTGAAAGTCTTTCAGAAACAAATGTCATCTTGCAGCTAGAGGTAAAGGGAAATTACTTCTACAGCTATACTGCCTTTTGTGCCCAGGGGCAACATTTTCATATTTCCGTAACATCCATACATCACGGGAGAGATTCTTACCTGGTGTAATTGGCATAAATCTATAACGTCCCCTTGAGGATGAACACGATAGCTCTTTCTCTGCACATTACTGCTTCTCATGCTATGACAGATCAGTGTACCTAACATTAACAGACTGACTTCAGTACCGATGTTAATGACAATATACATTGAAAACATCCTTGGAAACACTTTCTAATGTTTATTTGTCTACAGAAACAAAATATTGGTTGGTCTTGTATTAAGTGGACATTATCTCCAAGAATGTTAGATGGATTAAAACAGCTTTCAGCCATCTTAATACAGCCTATCAAACGCAAACACAAGTTTGCTTTTCTGTAAACAAACTGTCATCCTGTTTTATGATGATACCTACATGTACTGCCAGAACAAATGACAATAACGTAAGTTCTATTGCTATCTGCTCACAGCTGTCAGGAGCACATTTTTGAAGGGATCCAAATATCAGCTGTGCAGGTTTGCTGGAAATAGTAGAAAAGCACAATGCAAAATAAAAGAATTCACTCACAGTTTGGCTAGTAGAAAGAAAGACCTGCTTGCCGTAAGAACTATTTTTCACTCCATTCTTCTCCTATCCAGGAATGTGTCAAATCCTCCCATAGGAAATTTGACTCCATTGTCCTTAAACAGGGCTTACGGACGTGTGTATAACCTACTGTCAGCAGAATTTACCTTTAACTATATAGATTATTATTATAGAAGATGCATTCCCGTGTACAAACAAAATCACCATTTATGGGAGACATCTTGGCCTATCAACTGTCAAAAGACTTTTGTTATATTCACAGATACTGAAGCCCAACAGTTTTTGTCATTATTTTCTCATCCTTTTTTTCTCCCAACATTTAATGACAGAAAATTGTTCCTAAGAGCTTGGAGGGAGGTGTGCTGAACTCTGTGGACATTGTATCCATTCACAGGTGTTAGGAGAGGTTTATCTGGGGAAAGACTGTAGATTTGGGTATTTGAATAGGAATTACATTATAAGCTACCTGAAGCAAATTGTGGTTTTGTAGTTTGGAAGTAGGCGCCTAAGGAGCTACAACAAGAACTGCCCACAGAAATGAAAATAGGACCAAAAAGAAAATTATACATATAAAGAAGATTACTTGGAAAACATAGTTATATTTTTACCCTCAAATGTCTGGGGCATATGTAAATCCCCTTAGTTCTGCTGTGGGTTTTGATATCAGAAATATCCTACACTAAATTGTAGCCCTGTAAGTCACAGGACATGTTGCCATTTCGTAATATAATACTGAATAGTTACATGCTGTTCTCCCAGAAATTCACAAACTAAATGTAATTGGATTTTTAAGCCTGAGTTCTGGAAATAAAGATGAATGTCTTTAGCAGTCCTCTAGATATCATTGTATTTTGTCAAAGTTATCAGCCTAAATTCACCCTCAGAATAAGTCAGCTGAAGTCAGCAGCATTGTAACAGAATGAACTTGGCTTAATGGAACTGAGGTCAGGGTAATATTTAGTTCACATTGTATGTGGTACAACATAAAACTGAAGTTTTTCAAATGTGTTTCAATCTTACTCGGCAAACACCTTGGCCATTTCAGAAGTGGGTCCTTGTGTGTCATAAACTTAGACTTTTTTCTTGACCAATTAAACCAAATCCTGTTTATTGCTTGTTACTCACCTATAACAAAACTGATTAGAAATAGTTACAACCCAAGATGATTTTGGCTGCGAAGTTTACATGTAGAAGTAATAGCCCAAGAAAATGGTGATACAAGCTAAAGCATATTGCTTTCTTCTAATTCAGTTGGTTCCAAAATAAACCCAGGACTTCCACTGAGTAGCAAATCAGTAAGTTTCTTATTGGTGCATCTCCATGAATGTTTTAGTTTAGAACAAGTGTGCATCTCCCAAACATCTCCCGTTTACCACATTTTCATTGGCATTGTGGAATAATTTTAGAGAGCAAGTCTGGAGTCCATTTTGATAAGCTAAACTGGAAAACATATTCTGGAAGTGCACCTCAGCAGCCCAATCATGAACGGGCTTCAGTCCAGGAGCTCAAATTATGGTTACCACAATATAAAACCCCCCAAATCTGTGTAGCCTGGATATCATGTGTTCATCATGAGCTGTTTCATGCTATGAACCTTCTCCTATTGGTCATCATCATTTACTTATAAAGGCATCTTTTGTATGAGGAAAGACTGAAGGACTTGGGTCTTGGGTCTTTTTAGTCTGGAGAACAGAAGACTCAGAGGGGATCTCATCAATGCTTATAACTACTTAAAGGGAGGGTGCCGGGAGGATGGGACCAGTCTTTTTGCAGTGGTGCCCAGTGATAGGAGAAGAGGTAACGGGCACAAACTTGAACATAGGAAGTTCCATCTAAACACGAGGAGGAACTTCTTTCCTTTGAGGGTGTCAGAGCACTGGAACAGGCTGCCCAGAGAGGTGGTGGAGTCTGACTCTGGAGACATCCAAAGGATGCCGTCCTATGCAACCTGCTGTAGGTGACCCTGCTCTGGCAGGGGGGCTGGACTAGATGATCTCCAGAGGTCCCTTCCAACCCCTGTGATTCTGTGATTCGTAGCCTGTGATCACATTAATAATGTAATAAAGATAGCTACTGAGGCAAGGAAATCCCCATACCTAGTTTTTGATGACAAACGTTTCCATTTAAAGCATCACTTTGAAGAATAGTTTCCTATGGTTCTTCATCTCTAGCAGTATCAACAGAGAGTGTGGAGAACGTTTTTGATGTGTCATCAAAATAATGAAAAACAAAGCTGCACTTCTCATAGTGCAGTGCTGTTAAGAGATATTGTCTGACTTTAGGGCTAGAGATGTCCATCTTCAAGACATGAAATGTTTTTTTTCATTTGCCAGATAGCCCTAACACCCATAGGAAACATAGGTTCCTTCCCTCAAAGCAAGCATTGCAGTAACAGGATAACCTGCAGTGGACTCAGCTGGCAGAAATTGTCCTACCTTCCTCCATTTCGGTAGAGTTGGGCCTAAGCAAAGCAGAGCAATGCTTCTGTGTCGCTGTCCTTGACAGCAACCTCAGCTCTTCTTTCAACACTCCTGTGGGAGTGTGAACTGCCGCCTTGGAGTTTTCTGAATAACCTCATGATCAGTCTCATGGTCCCACTCAAGGACCTTAAATGGCATCCAGCCTTCCTAACCAATATCAGCAGCATCTCATCCAGCCTCATTAGCACCCTCTCACGTAGCACAGGCTGGCATTCTGCAGCATGGGTGAGGATCACATAGGTCACATACAACCCTAACCCATAACAGATACTGCTGCAACACAGAAACAACCTATTGTGCCTGACGTAGGGCAACAGGTACGATTTCCTGAAGTGCCTTTGTCACTAAAGTGCCTCTGCTGCTGGAAAATCACCAGAGCTTAGGTATCTAAGAAACAGTGTTTCCAGAAGATAACATTACGCAAGGTCAGTGCCTTGACATGCTTATTGCAGGAATAGGATGGACCCTTGGACCCAGAAGTATTTAAACCTGGGATCTTGTTTTAATCTATGAAGGAAACCTGCTGTACAATTGTAATTCTCGTTGAATTTGCCCCTATCTGTCACTAAGGCTCAGCTAACACATGAAATTTAAGAAGCAGTTGCAGTATTTTGAATAAGCATTCAACAAGAGTAAGAAATTACTGCAAAACAGAGCTGCTGCCTTTGCTTTCCAGAGATAGAGTATGCTAATGTATTTAATCTCAAAGTCTGACAAGGAGATGGGGAAGAAAGAGGGTATAGTACCCTGTTGAAATGTAAATGTTAATAATGCTCTCTGAATGAAGCAAAACTAACAAAAAAATTTCATTCGCTTTTTTGATTAATTAAAAACATTACATTTCTGCAACTTGATTGCTAATTTTTCTTAAATGGTTCCTTAACATTTCATTAACAATATTCTATTGCTTAACACTTTATTGCATGTAATGGGCTCCAGCCACCATCCTGTATTTCTTCCCACAATCTGACTTAACATTTGGGCTAAAGCACAGGTTTTTAGAACTGTAAAGAAGATATTATCTGATCCTAACCTTTTTTTAAAATGAGAACAAATAAATTTTAAAAGTTCTACATCAGCTCTAAAAATAAAGCACCTGCCAGATTCACAGAATACATCTGACACAAGGAGAAAATAGTAGATGCAATATCTGCAATAATGTAATTTACTTTTAAACAAAACCAGTTAGTAAATCATGTTTCTCATGAGGCTTTCCATGCTATTCTCTTGTTAAATATATTTAAATGCGTGGCTCCAACTTAACACTTACATTTCCCATTTTAGTACTCTTATAAAAATCTATTCCCTCTGATCCTCACTAGGAAACGGTTTATCAAACTTAATTATGTGAATTGTGTAGTGCATTTCACTTGGTATTTGGGGACTTCTAGAGGAATGGCACAAGTTAGTAGCTCATGATGGGATTCATATAACTTAACCTGACCTGTTTAAAATCTAGAGGTCTAGCCTAAGTCAGTTGACTGTGTGCTTTCTCTGACCACGTCTTCACAACAGTAGGAGAGACCAAGTAAGATCCTGGAGGTGGGTGAAATCAGTTGTCAGCTGGAAATGTCTTTCCTCTCTCCATGTGAGCCTAGATCACGTTAGACACCTGGAGATTTTAAGTGGTGAGGACGTATAAGATGTATTCTACATAAAGGAATGAAAAGGAAAAGTCAAATTCAGTGACCCATCAAACCTGTACCATAGTTATTCCAGCCCTGGTACTCTGGTATTTCAGGCTCAAAACTGTGCTTTACTTCATGTTATTTCAAAGTTAAGATTATATAATAAAATCCAACATTCTGTGACCAGAATTAAAAGTGAGATAAGTAGAATGAAAAAAATGCAGTTTAAGAATGAAATTACCAAGAAATCCAGGCCTAGTTCTTTTATGCATTCTAATTTAAATAGTCTTTTATCATGTGAATAAATTCACTGACTCCATAATTTACAGCAATATATCCAATCTGTCTTCATGCACACACTGTGGACTCTTCTTCAACCTCCCAAACCAATATGTTCAGTAAAAGAAAGGATCTCTGCCAGCGATTTTGACAGGTTGATAAGTGAATTCTCCTTCTAGTCCTCTAGGGGAGTTGACATTTTCTTCTGCCATCAAACTGCAAGGAAAATGCTTTTGAAATCACCTACCTGGGCAAACTCAGCCATTTACTTGATAGTCAAAATGTTGTATAATTCTAACCCCACAAGTTGGTCAAGCTTTAGCTTCACGTAGGGTTATAAACTTATCGTCTGATGTATTGTCACCTATCATCAATATAAGTTTCTAGTTTCCTGGTCAAGGGTGCATGAATATTGTTTTTGTGTTAGCTGATGAACAATAGAATTCCACGGGAAACTGCATTATTTTCTGATCCAGGCACATAAGTTGAGCCACTGATAATGTCTTAATTGCCAATATACTGCCAAAAGCTGATGCAAACTCAAAATTACGAGGTGATTGCAGGTCTTTGTTGTGAAGCTTAGAAGCAAAAGTATCACTATTTCAGGAATTAAAATTGTTTAGCTGTCATAAAATATTGAACTTCTTTTTGCAGCTCCTTGTCATATTCAGAGATACACTGCTTTAATATACACTTATCAAATCAATTCTCTCTCTAGTAGGAGGTAGTAAAGTATTTGTATTTAATTCGGATAGTTGGTGAACCATAATATCCTGTAATTAGAGTGTTTACATTTATTTGCTACATTATCCAAAACATTTCACTCAAGTGTATCTTGGTACAGTAATCAAGGAAGTAAAATCTCTATGGCAGAAAGTGATGGTTTTTTAGGTTTACCATGAATTGGTTTTCAGACAGTTATAACCATGTGCAAATGTTAAAACCATAAACCAGTTTAAGGCAAGTCTTAAAAACTTACTTTGGTGATCTTCAGTGTAAACAAAAAGGTAATAATGTTACTAATAAAAGCTAACAATACTTACCTAACTACCTGGAAATCTTACTTCATCAGTATTTCTGAAGCAGCTTTAAAACTCCAGGAAAAGTAGAAATAAGCAACTTCAGAGAGCAAACAATGTGTTTATGTACTTATAAAACCCTTTCTTTAAGGTTTTCAACCCTTTCCACCATGTCTGCTTGTTCACCTGTGTCTGTGGGAATTTCACAGAGCACCAAAGTTCTCTTCTCAAATACTTGGAAGAAGTCTCATACAGTAGTTTTGGAGAACAATGAAGAAAAAAGTAACATAATAAAACTGGAGGATAAATGGAGCATTCCTGAAGGAGTATTCACTTACCTCAGCTTCTGTGAAGAGTGAGGTGCCCCACGTGAAGTTTGATTTTTGGTCTGATTTGGTGAATGAATCCCACAGTATCTAAACACCTTCCAATATACAGACTTTTTTTTTTTTTTTTCTTTTTTTTTAGGACAGGGGTAACAAGGTCTGATATATGAGAAGCTTAGGAGTCTAAAAAACACTGTAACCAGGAATGCAGAAAGAACCTCCAACAGTGGCAGGATCCGGACATCACTCCCCAGCAAGACAAGGGATAGGTCTGTATGCTGATGCATAGGCAACTGCTGCTTGGTATTTAGTGCTAAGTCCCAGCAGATTCTCAAGCATCTCCCATTCGTATTCAAAATTTGAATGAGCTTTTGACATTCAGCTAAAATGTGAAATGAAACCATCTGTAGGTCCTTCCATGCTTATTCCAAGCACAGATGCCTCCTGAAATGTAAATGCCCAGAGAAATCCAGACCACTGAAGGTTTTGTGGCTGGCAAGGAAGCTGAAATGAGTTCATGTCTAAGCTGATCTAGGTTAACTGTTTGATTCTGCTACCATTTGGTGAGGGTATTGGAGGCAAAGCCCAAGGCGAGGACTCTGAAGTGCTGGAAGCATTTACTGGATGGGACAGAAACAAACATTCTGACATCAAACACAGTTTCATCGTTTGGCCAAATGAAGCACTTTTGAGCTGTTTGTTAACTGATCTTTATGGTTAAATATCAGCATCTCTCTCAGTGGAAAAATAAGTATAGAGGAATATAAGTAATCACTACTAACAAAATGAGGCCTCCACACCCAGCTTGTTGCTCTCTCCACCTGATTTCTACTGGAAGTAGATTTCAGAGGATTTGTCCCTGGCACAACGATGTAACAAGGCAGCAACCACTGCCAAAGGAACTCAGTGTCATGGATGGAAATATTTGACATGGTTATGATTTAGCAGCAATTCAAAATTCATTAATGATTTGAGGCAGATCAAGAGGTTGAATTTTAGCAGCACTTAATCATTAACCAATTTAAGGATTTACAAGATGATTTAACAAAATAATTGAACAACGACTTAATTATAGATTTGAAAATGGCAAGATTCACACTAACTTACTATAAGGTATCCCAAATCAATACATATGTATATGAGCACAAACATAGAAACACACACCACTCGAGGGGTTGCACACACACCTACACCCGAGTTTTTAACTGCTAGGACCAAAGGTCCCTTTGCAATGGGCGACTCCAATGAGACAACAGGTGCCCCTTTTTATGCATGCACAGACAAATGGACAGAAAGTATTTGGATCCAGAAAAGTATAAACGCTCACACTCCTAAGAGCTAATGTGTATATTAGAGCACATGGACAGAGAGGTGGATGGAGAAGAGGCTAACCTATAGTTAAAATTTCCTTCTTCTCAAGTTTGGAGTAAATACTCACAATGTATGGGCATTCCTCAGTGGGTGATAACTGAGACTGGAGACGGATTGACTCACCCTGGCCTTCTAATCCTTGAGGTATTTGCCTGAGCAGCATCCCAAATCAGGGGAGATGCTGGTCACAGCCCACTGCAATCCAGAAGAGCTCATAGGGTCTTGCTAGAATCACTACATATAAGGTCCAAGATAATTGACTTTCGTCACGTAGTTTTCCACTCCAGCCCAGTTCAGACAATGGGATATTCTGGTACTTTCCACCAGTTGTGCAAACCCAGAGCTTGCTAGATCTTGAAGCTGTGGTATCACCCCCCCTTTTTGGGCCACGATCCTTGTATTGTCAGGGGTGATGGACTACTGTTATTGTTCCCAAGAGATAGGAGTCACGGTAGCCACGTATGTTAAGGGGTTGCCATAACGTTCTGGTCCATCATTCTTCACTTTCTTTCTTTTATGTTGGAACATTATGTGTCCCAGGTATTAATGGGTTGACATAACGTTCTGGTCCATTGGATTGTTACGTGGCCCAGATGGGGGACAAAATCGCTCCAAGCACCAAGTGGTCTAAAGCAGGGGGGGTCATTAAGTATTCTGAAATAATGCATGGGAGATCAGGTCAGGGAGATAAGGTTAGAGTTCAGGTGAGTCTGGTTTATGGATGGGTGGGCCAGAGGAAATATCAGGAGCTGCCAAAGGGTCTGAGGAGTGTTGAGGATACAAGCTGTTTTACAGTATACAATGACTTCAGGCTGCCAAAGTGACAAATAGACATGGCCTTCTTTAATTCCACCATGCTCCCAAGAGCAGAGGATGTTTTGTTAAGCATTCATAGCTGTTACAGGACAACTTCTTCAGCTGAAGTGCCAACAGGTTTTGTTTTGGGGGTGGGGAATGTTTTGCCTCCAGTTCTCTGAGAATGACTGTCACTATTTATGATATAAATTCCTGACATCTACAGGAAATCTTATAAGAACTCGATTTCCTAACAAAATGATCTTATTCTTGCAGGGAGTCAAAAAACCCAAATGAAAACTTCTTTTACTTGAGGCATCTCGTCCTTTTTGTTGCCTGAAATAGGTAAAATTAGGAAGTACTCAGCATGTAAAAATGAAGATTGGTTTTAAAAAAAAAGGGCACTGAAATGATGGGAATGAAGATCCATTTCCTTAGATGCTCTCTGAGCGGCTGTGCTCTGGGATTCTGCTAGCTTTTTGTTCTGACTGAACTTTAAGTGTTGCCTTTGTGGATAAGCATGTGCTGTGCTTCATTTCACTTGAATTTCAGGCTAGGAGAACAAAATAATACAAATCAAACCTTTTATCCCTGAGATGTTCCCTCACTTTATCAAAATGACACCATGTTTTCAATGAACTCCAGCTTTACCCAGATAAAACAGCCTTTGGTTTCTCATATTTGTCTTCATATTGGCTGTTTTTATAAGTATTGTGGTTTTTTGCCTTGGAATCAAGGAAAATAAAACAGTAATTGACCTTGAAGACTGACCTCTGAGCTAGCTACATCCTACAGCAGCAGAACAAATGTAACTCTGTGCCTCTTTTGAACTTTCTGAGAATCCCTTTAATATGCATCATTCTGCCTGGTGCACTTTCCATGTCATTCACTTTTTGGTTTTTTATAAGTTTCATTTGTTTGAGCTAGTTATTCCAGAAGCCTCAGCCTCAATATTTTCCAGATCACCTGCTCGGTGATCATTTATGCACGTTCTCTGTGCAGACTTTGAAATTACTTTTGTTTCCATTAACTTAATCTCACATCCTTCTGCTGCAGTTTATTCTTTTTACTAAACAATGTGTTTCTAACATATTCCCCTTTAGCATTGCTGTAAGACATGTCAGGAAAGTTCCCTGTTACGTTTGGCTCTTTGGCTTATATTCCATTTTGCCTTTCAAGAGTGCTTGCATCCTGAACATAAAAGAAAGCCTTTTCTGTTAGTACTATATAATCCTTTTTCCTGTTGCCTCCGAGGCATGAAGCATGCACTCTCATTCCATTTTCTCTCCTTTTGGTCTCTGCACATTCATAGTCCTGCTCTCCCCATCACTATACCTGCTCTTGCATCTGCATTTCACAAGTTCTTGGAAAAAAAGCTTTAAAGTATATCCTTAACTTAATGTATATATATAAACATTTGTATACATCTTAACAAAAACAAAGGAGAATCCTTTATAATGGAATAGCTACAAGAAAATTTTAGCATGCAGAAGGACTTGCTCCCATTTCTCTGAATGTGTTCAAGAGTGTTGCGAGAGACTGACAGGACCTTCAAAATGGAGTGTGTTGCCTGCTATAGGAAAACACCCAGAGCCACCAGTATCTAACAAAACCCATACACTATCCACGGAGAGACTGCCACAGTCTAGTCTGGAAACACTGACACACAATGAAGCAGACAATGTAAAAGGTCCCCTGAGATTCAGAGGGGACACCTCACTTACCCACGTTCCACCATCATGCTACCTGAATGACTCTAGGCAGCCAATTCACTTTCAGTTTCCCATCTCCTTTTCCAACGTTTCCTCATAACAATTAGAGCTCAGGATTCTTGGGAGACACCGTTTCATTGCGACTGTCCTGGGCATCTCACAATTTAATCCGTACTTTCACATACGGTGGCAGCCAGGGTGAGATATCCAGTGTTTTCCCCTGCCTGCCTCTCGCAGTGGCTTTATCCTGCAACCTGCCAGTGTAGCAGATGCTATTGCTGCTGAGCACTGCCCCTGCCAGGGGCTGGCCAGCTTTAAGGAAGGCACCCACCCGAGCGGCATACACTGCGTGCCCCAGCCTCGTTGGGACGTATGTCTCCTGCTTTATTAATAAAATCTGATTTATACAATTGCAGATCATTCTGCCCAGTAATGATCCGGTCAAGCACAGACAGAATGAGAGAAACTCAGCAAAAGTAATTTGAGTTTTTGCTCTTAAGCCCTTCGCATCCATCTGATAATCCTACCCTTTATCTTTCCAGAGAAACTGCTGAACACAAAAAGCCTGCTAACGGTGTGTTAATACGTGCATATTACTGAGCTCCTTCTCACACACCTTGTAGTACTCAGGGTGTCCGAGGAGTACTGGCTCTCCATTACTTAAACACTGAAGGTTTATTCTAAGCAACCAGGGAGGCAATGCAGCCTCTCATTATAGATGCCATTTTAACAGTAATAGCTGCTTTAATTTTTAAATGAAATTGTTAACCTTTAAATTCCTTTGCAAATTTGTGAGTTTATCAAGAGAAGAACAGGTTGGAAACTTATTTCTGCTCCCTTACACAGTAAAGTGTTTGCTGCATGCTAAGCTTCTGTGTGATCTGAAGAGGAAAACACATTGAGTGAACGTTCCCTGGTGGGTCTGTCCCAGTATTGCTCATGTTGTTGATCTGGCTGGTTTTGACAGGCTGGAGACTTGTCACAAGTGCTGTCTGGTTCCCACAGGGAACCCTCCTGCAAAAAAACCCCACAAGGAAATGTGTCTCTATTCCTATGCCATTATGTTAAACTGTCAGAAAATTCACAATTCAACCTGAAGATGCACAAGAATCTGGAATTAAAATATTGACCTTGGTCCTTTTATCATGCAGTTTTCACTAAAGATGCAAATGAAGGTTGTCACCTCTTTAACTATGGCTGGACATGTTAGCTACAGGAGACATGGTGACATCTCACAGCCACAATGCTGCAGCATCTCCCCTCTCTTTCAGACCTGGATTTACCAAGGCATTAAGAGGGCTGTAACGCCCCTTTCTGCTGTGTGTTACCACAAAACACAGTATGTGCATTCCCAGTTATTTGGATCATACACATGTGTATCCACTCCTTTCCATCCTGCTATCTTGGAAGTCTTTCCTAGTTCCCTAACTCTACGGGTGTGATGGAAAGCACCTGGCCCCAGTTACAGCATCTGCCTCCTCACCTTATAACTTTGGCTGGGTTTCACATTCCTGAGTCTCCCATTGCTTTTCCTCTAGTGCTCCTGCTTTTCCCGTAGTCTCACCACGCTTTTCCTCAATACTATGTACTTTCCATGGAGATCAGCTTAAACTCTCTATTGATGTTCCTGCTTGTCATGCTATTAGCACTGGCTGGAGCACACTGCGGAGGCATCGGAGATACCTATTGATCTGCTTTTAAATCTCCAAGAATATGTATTTCTGTGTAGTGTTTATCAAGTATTTAAATGACTGTAACCTGTTTTGTTGTGTGCTGCACTTGGTTTTCCCTAACATAAACTAAAATCGGCAAAACAAGAGTGAAGGGGGGTAAGCAGGGATGTTTCTCATGCCAGTGGCAGTCATTTCCCATGAGAACCCACATAACAGCAGCATCAGGGTCTGCAGGTGCAGGGGCATGAGACCAATGGCACCAGAATAAAAGCATGGGAATGTAAGCAAAAACTGCCTGCGAGGCGCCAGGCAGCTTGGGTGAAAGGTTCCAGAGCTGCAAAGAGCAGACCTGTAGTATTACAGATCCTGAAGCACTAAGGCACCTCAGGCACCACGCAACTTCATTTTCTGTTTATCTTCTTCACCCTACATGTGATTTCACAGACGTCTGCCATACCACCCCTCTTCATCTCTCTTCAGTCAGGGAAGTCTTGTTAGTCATTCTTCATGCAGAGTCTGTCCGGTACCTGTGATAATCCTCATCATCTTTCTCAGTGCTATTTTCAATTCTGCTACAACCTTTTGAGAGGGTTGCATTAGAATTATAGACAATTTTCAAGACATGGTGCATGAAAGTATTATAGAGTGGGCTGGTGATGTTTTCTGTTTTGTTCTTCCTCTCTTAAATAATCCCTAACATTGTATTTATTTTTTCACTTCAATGGAGTAATGCGGTGACCTTTTCATTTTTATAACCCCAGAATTTTGTTCATAGTGAGCAGAATCAACCAAATAGTTGTAATACACTGTGAGTCTTTATGTTTTGAAGGTTTTCTACGTAAATTATGCCAACTGATGCTGGATCACTGCAAGAATATGGACACTCTGAAGGTCAAAAATCTATATGTATGTAAACATGCAAAAAGTCAGGTTGAAGAATGTTTATTCAAATAATTTAGACACGGGATATTTTACATGGGTTGAGAGATATACCCACAATTTTGTAGTTATTTACTCTGTTTGAAGAGAGGACTTGTGAGGTTTTAGAATTCCTAACACTCTTATTTAACTTTTAGTAAAGCTCGTAAAACATAAGCTTCTTTTCAGAAATACCTAGAAGTGCTGTTTTCACATAGTAAGCAACCAACCCTATATGCGATTGACTTAGAGTCAATCATGAAAAACATTTTCAAATGAATATTCATTATTGAAGTTCTTTTTTTGATCACTGCAGAACTAAACAGAGGTACTGGGACAATGCCACTGTTTGTATATAAAGCGAATAAACACAGTCTGTTCATCACATCTGAAGGGTGTTGATTTTTCTTGGGCTGCCACTTCTGATGTGGAAGCTCGAGAACTATGGCAAAAATTCAGCCATTCCTGCTTGGGTGTGGAGAATCACAGCATTAGCAACATCAGCCCAGTGCTAAGGAATTTCACTTACCAAAAGCCATTGAGGACCTGATCCGAAGGTCTGGCTCCCAGGCACTTCAGGGATTTGAATCTGCTTCTCAATGCAATGCAAAACTCATTTGCATATAAATGCCCATTGTAGTAAAATGTTTTATGCTTCCCATGCAGCTGAGATGGAGTAGAATGGGTCACTGAGGAGTAAGGAAAATATTTTAATCTTTTGGATACTTTGGGGTGACCCCCATCACCTCCTCCCCTGCTTCACTCACAAGCAGCATCTTGGAGTCCAAAGCGCCCCTTTGCCTAAGGGCGGTTTCTCATGGCAGCTGCAGCACAGCGAGTGGGAACGGAGCACGCAGACCCTGAAGCCCCGTACCCTGACTCTACGTGGCAAACTGTCCTCTGTGTAGCAGGCCAGCTGTTTGCCTGTCCCTAGCAATGCATTTTGTCCAACAGCACTAGCCACAAAGATCCTGCAATAAACTATCATCACAGTCCATCACAGCTCCTTTGCTGTGATTCATTTACCTTCTTGATTATTTTCAGAAGGAAATATCGGAGATTCAGCTGACAGAGAATGCAGAGATAGAATCAGTACTAATATCAAAGCAAGGGAATAGAAAAAATTCAGACAGTAGTGTTATCACAATGTAACAGATTCATGCTTTAAATTGTTTTAGTAAATTTTTGTGACTATAAATGTTTATTCTTTCTGATTCTTTTTTATTACTTCTTAATCTGAAAAGGTTTTCCATCTTAACTTAAAAAGGTTGAGCTCCCTTCTGTTGAATAAAAAAAAAAAAGCTTGTTAAAATTGTTGAGCAAATCCAGTTATCAGAAGTACATGGTTAATTTTGTATTGCAGCATAAAACTGTTCTAAACTATTTTTTTCATTAAAACTCTGGTTCAGCAAGGCATTTTTGGCAGATATGTGAACCCCTTTTTTCATTCAATGAAGTCCTTAAAATCTGCTTAAATAATAACCTGGTTTTCTTTAAAATGAGTTAAAATCTATTTTAAACTTCTCCACAATGTAAAACACAGACAGGTAATTCACTTCCTCAGAACTGTAAAGCTCATCTCTAATTATATAAAATTAATGCAGGCAGGGCAGAAACCTTAAACCTTTCATTTGTTGAAAAACGCAGTTCATGGAATTTGTGAATTCAGGCAAATGTAACAAATGACTTTGTCAGTAAAAAAGCAGTTGTTCCTTAAGTTGGAACACTTTGTTTTGACTTATTTAAATAACACATTTCATCTTTTTTACTTTGAGACAACCTTTTGTTTCAAACCTGGCAGAGCCTGGGCACGCAAAGGTACTTGTCAGAGATGCTATTCTTCTCCATTAACTGTGTGAGATGATGGGTTCACTGCAGCTTTCTGTTTAGATGGTTCCATTAGGTGGCTCATACTAGGTGGCATGAACGTGCTATGCCCGTTCTTCAGAGGCATAATTGAAGAAAATCACAAAGTCCTTTGAAAAAGAAAATAAGCAAAAAACAGTCCAGTTAATAGCATAGCCAAAGGGAATTATCTAGAGGATCCCATAGCAGATGTGAGCTGGAACTTTGGGCACACATCTGTATTCACACTACAGAACAGCAGCCTAGTCTAACTCTTAGATGAATTGATTGCTGAAAAAAAACAGAGGTTGTAGTATTTCCATCCTTGGAGATATTCAAAACCCAAATTAATTAAGCCCTAATCAACCCATCCTGAGGCTGAAGATAGCTCTGCTGTGAGCGCAGGGTAGGATGAGATGACCCCCTGAGGTCCCTACGAACTCCAGCTATTCTACAAGTGCGATTCTCAGAAGAGTTCTACATTACAGTAAAAACTAGAAGGAACAATTTGTACAAATGCAAATTCTTTCTGTCCTCTTATCCTCCAGTCTTTAAAGATACACTTAGGCAAAGCTACCTTCATCGGTAAGCACTGTCCCAGGTCAGGATTAGACAGTGCTTGCTCCATTAAATGGCATACCAAGGAACAACACCACCTCTCAGACTGGCTGTGACTGAAAAACTTCAGTCCTTTTCCTAAGCAGAGTACAGTCCCTCTGCTTTTTTGTCACAGAAACTTTCTCTTGAATGAGGAGGGAAAAAACAGAAAAAACACATTTGGAAGGTCATGGGGAACAGAAGAGGTGCTGGAAGAAGGAAGAGGAACTGGAAGAAGGCCAACATCACTCCAATCTTCAAAAAGGGCAAGAAGGAGGACCCAGGGAACTACAGGCCGGTCAGTCTCACCTCTGTCCCTGGGAAGGTAATGGAGCGACTCGTTCTGTATGTCATCTCCAAACACGTCGAATAACAGGAAGTTATCGGAAGTGGTCAACACGGATTTACCAAGGGTAAATCATGCTCGACCAATCTGACAGCCTTCTATGATGTTATAAATGGTTGGCTGGATGAGGGGAGAGCAGTAGATGTCATCCACCTTGACTTCAGCAAGGCTTTTGATACTGTCTCCCATAACATCCTCATTAGGAAGCTGAGGAAGTGTGGGCTAGATGAAGAGACAGTGAGGTGGATTGAGAGCTGGCTGTGTGACAGAACTCAGAGGGTTGTGATTAATGGAGCAGTGTCAAGCTGGAGGCCTGTAACCAGTGGTGTCCCCCAAGGGTCAATACTCGGTCCAATCTTGTTCAATATATTCCTCAATGACCTGGATGAGGGGACAGAGTGTATCCTCAGCAAGTTCGCTGGTGATACCAAACTGGGAGGGGTGGCTGACACTCCAGAGGGCCACGCTGCCTTCCAGTGTGACCTGAACAGGCTGGAGCGCTGGGTAGAGGAGAACCTAATGAGGTTTAACAAGAGCAAGTGTAGGGTCCTGCACCTGGGGAGGAAGAATGCTAGGCATCAATATAGGCAGTTCTGAGGAGAAGGATCTGCGGGTCCTGGTAGATAGTAAATTATCCATGAGCCAGCAATGTGCCCTTGTCGCCAGGAAGGCCAATGGAATCCTGGGCTGCATAGGGAAGAGTGTGGCCAGTAAGTTGAGGGAGGTCATTCTCCCCCTCTGCTCGGCACTTGTGAGACCCCAACTGGAATACTGTGTCCAGTTCTGGGCTCCCCAGCTCAAACGGGACAGGGAACTACTGGAGAGAGTCCAGCGTAGGGCAACAAAGATGACTGGGGGACTGGAGCACCTCCCTTATGGGGAAAGGCTGAGAGAGCTGGGACTCTTTAGCCTGGAGAAGAGAAGGCTGAGGGGAGACCTTATTCTTGCTTCTAAGTATCTAAAGGGTGGGTTGAAGGAGGATGGAGGCAGACTCTTTTCAGTGGTTCCCAGTGACAGGACGAGGGGCAACGGGCACAAGCTGGAACATAGGAAGTTCCATTCAAATCTAAGAAAAAACTTCTTTACGGTGAGGGTGACAGAGCACTGGAACAGGCTGCCCAGGGAGGTTGTGGAGTCCCCTTCTCTGGAGATTTTCAGGACCCGCCTGGATGCAGTCCTGAGTAATGTGCTGTAGGCATTCCTGCGTCAGCAGGGGAGTTGGACTAGATGATCTCTAGAGGTCCCGTCCAAAATCTAAAAATTCCATGATTCCGTGAAACAGAGAGTACTCCATTTTGAAGGCACCTAGGAGCCTTCAAAAAAGAGAGAACTGGCCTAGAATACTGAACATTGTTTGTATTTGTTTGCTTGTTCACTTTCATCAGCAATCTTGAGCCTGATTTTCATGAGGGCAACTGAGTCTAAATACAGAAGCATTAGCAGAACAGAAATAAGTGATCAGCTCAACATCCAGTAAAGCCTTCTAGCTAAATGGATAGACCAGAAGCTGTAATTAATCTGGAACTTCACATTTAAATTAAAGCAAGCATTAATAAAGGAACTGTTCAGCGATTTCTTTACTTAATTGCAAATAACAGAGAAATGAAGCAAAAGACTGTGTAAGAGAAGCTACTATTCAGTGGAAATAGCTGATGGGACAGTCCTACAAGGCGCTATGGAATCATAAATTATAAACTTGCTTAAAGTTACAGACACAAGGAATTTTATAACGTTATAAAATATGGAGCATTAGAAGATCAGTTGGTCTAGTGATTTGAAACTGTTGGAACTCATGACGAAGAAAAATTCATACCATACTTAAACAACTACAACATGCTGTACAAAATTTGCCACTGACAATATAGTTGTATTTGCAGAAACTATTTGGAGTATTGGTCTCCAACAGGGAGAACATCTCATACCAGGGTTGACAATGATTGTAAAAGTAGTGAGGTGATATATTGCTTTTAGACTTTTCAGAATCATTGACAGAGTCACTTTTAATACCTAATGCAAGGACATTAATAATCAGAGAAATTCCTTTTAATTCTGAGGAAACAGGACATCATTGGATTTCTCTCTAAATTTGCCAGAGCAAATTCACATGCTGACTTGGTAAGTCACCTGCACAAATCACTTGCTTTTCATACAATACACTCCAAAGTGATATAACTGTGCGTATTTTCCTACTTGTGTAAGTCATCAGTATACCACTACATCAACACAAAAAAAAAAAAGAACGCAAAGTCAATGACTATTGTCCATTGCTAATAACTTATTTTTGTTCTATGCAAACAAAAGTCTCAAGATACTAACACAATATTGCCTAATGCACGAAAAAGTCCATGGCAGAAATATTAACCTTAAGTTCATCCTATATCTATTCTGTAATCCCCTGCCACATTTATTATATAACTTTCAATTTCTGCAGCAAACGCTTCTTTCATCAATTAGATCTGATTTTTCCCCAGAGCAAATATATCTGATATGTTGAATAAATGGTTCAAAAAAATATAAAATGGAATTGTGATGTATGCACCTGAAGATTCATTTCCCAGTTTTGGCAGTTCTATACATCTGAGTGCTTGCATTGGTCATAATGTGATCTTCATTGATTTGGGTTTTAGACATGTCCATGTGTGGGTGTGTGTCGGGACAGGGGGTGGCTGTGCGTGTGTGCATGTGCGTTCTCTTTGGCTTCTATTACCTGGCCCCGTTATTCATCAGAAAGGCTCAAATCTTAATTCAACCTCTTCTGAATATTTACATGTCAGTCTTTGAACTCATGACAATAAACTATCTTTCTCAAGAATCCTAACTCATTCAATGCACTGGATGCAAACCTCTTCTGGGAGATGATTTCTGCCTTTTATGAAGTACTGTAAAATGAATGTAGATAGAACAAAATGTAAAGTGTAAAAAATGTAAAATCGTGTAGAAAGAGATCATTGATCCAGCAGCTTTGCAGCCTGGCACTTAACATAGTCATGAACGAGCTATTAATTCACAGATACTGTGACCCTACATGTGAAAAAGTGTCATCAAGAGAAACTGTGAACAATCCACCGTAGGGTATCTTCAAATCCAGCCATAAATACTTCATATCCATGGAAGCAGGTTTAAACTGTCCCAAAAGAGAAGAAAGATACACCTGGGTTCCCAGCAGATTGAAGTACGAAGATATGTCATAAAAGCGGAATATAAATGTCTGTGAAATCCATACTTTCAATTTCTGGTCTTAAAAAGGCAGCATTACATTTTGGATTAAGCATGTCTGGGCCCAAAATAAAATTGCTTAATGTCTTTTTATACCAAGCTAGAAGGTTTACTTTATGCCTTTACGTCACTTAATTGTAAATTGTGGATCAAGTTCTTGTCTTACATACAAACGTGAAAATGCATATCCAAGGGCAGAATTTGTCCATGTAATAGCAAGTTAATGTACACTTCTGGTGTAGCACTTTTTTAGATTCTGACATGGAAAGATACATTAACAATTTGCATCAAAATTTAAAAAAAGCAAAATTGGCTCTTCTCCATTCTGTACAAATGAGACTTGAGCACTGAATCCAATAAGAATAAAGAAACTATAGAATAATATTGACTTCTAAGGAAAATGTTTATTTTACACAAGTCATTCCTGATTTGGATTCAGCATGAATTCTTGATATGACATAAGAATAATTATGTTTCTCTTTTTATACAATTCATGCTACATAGAAGTAACATGTCTGTAAATAGAACAAGTATTCAGTCTTAATAAATTGCAAAGCTTTATTTAGAATTTGTGTTTCCTATAAAACAGTTTTTAATACAAACAATAATATAAAAGTTTAATAAAATTCAGAAATAAATAAAATAATATTATTTTGAAAAAGGCATATTTTCTTCAAGTACCAGGAGTAATTCACTCTGTTCTGCATCCAAACTCTTCTACCAGTTCAGGAAGTTTTTGGTGTCTGTGGCCAACAAATGAAAATGTTGGTCATCACCCTGTAACACCAAAGTTAGACAACATAATTTCTAACTTTTTGCACCCTTTGGCTTTCTAAAATCAATTGTTTGACTTGAAAATTACGTAAATGTAGTCTTTCCCGTCATTTAATCAACTGCACATGAAAACAGATTTCTTAGGAAAAAAACTTACTAAAGTCTGTAATAAACACTGCCAGTTAGAAAAGCTGTGCAACAACTTTTTTTCTATATAACATCTGCATCTTCTAGGGTTTTACTGTTCAGAAGCTCTCTCTGCTCTTTTTCCATTTTTGTTTCATGTTACTGAAGAATTCATCACAAAAATTCAAATTAACTCATCAAATCAAAGTCGATTTATTAATCTAAAGTTGCCAGGACTGATCATGCCTCTCTAGACAGTATCTGAGAAAGACAATTACACGTGCATCAAAACCAAGAGAGACCATGTCCATTTTAGATGGGCTAAGGAGACAGGGATTAGTGTTAACCCAGCTTTGCCCATGGGTGCAGATGTAGCCCCAGCAGCCTCCCCGGGGCTCTTGGACACCACCACTCCCAGCCTCCCCAGGAACAGCCACCCTATGGAAGCGTCCCTAGGGGCACACGGTGGGGAGCAGACCTGCAGCTCACATTAACTTGGAGCTACTCTGCCTTACGGAAACCCACCTCAGGAGCAGGTAGTAACAGCCAGGCTGTGTCTGAACGAGAGGATCATCTAATTCCAATCACATAGTCCACTAAGGTTACTCATTTCATGTCATTATGCAAAATATTACAGAAAGGCATGGTATTGTGCAACTCCCAGGCTCAGAGGGAAAAAAATCAGATGGATCTATCTAAAAAAAATGTGAAATGTTAGTGTTACTAGCGTACATTTTGACTGAGAAAGCAGTCATATCCAGGGCAGCATGTGTGCTTCAGCCTACATCTAAGTAGGTGTCTTAAGTCCAGGGTGGCTGATGGGGTTTAAGCACTCAAAAGTAAACAATGTTGCTTACAAATTTTCCTCTAAAAATTCTGAGTGGTACAAAGGCAGTAGCAGGAGCACATGCCTGGCCCAGATGGAACATCAAATATTCACTCAAAGAGTGCTACGGACATCCGTTTTGGAACAAAAAAATCAAAGTATCTGGGAAGTCAATGGATGTGACAGATGTTCAGTTGCCATAGAAAATCAAATCCTCTTTACTAAGGTGATTAAATATGTCTGTGGGTGGCTGGTTTTATTGAAAATGTCTGCCTTAGAATCAATGAAGCTTATTTTGCTATATTCTGTATTTGATATAACCAGATTATTCAGCTTTGTTTACCTAAAATGGTCTTGCCGTTTTCCTGGCTGTAACATGGCTTCCTGAAAATAACCTGTTCATTGAAGTCCTATCAAAATACTGAGAAAAAGGTGGTCAATATTAAACAGAGACACAAACATAGAAACTACTTGTAAAGGTTTGGGTAAGATCTCTTTAAATATAATTACATGATGATACCTTTTCGTGTCAGAATAACAGCTATATCAGGATCCTGATGCTCACAGAAAGTATATAGGTGCTCAAAAAAAATCTTGAAAAAACCCACCTAGAGTGTTGAATCGAGCATAGAAGACGTAATTTACTGGAATTACCAACCTTTTAACATTGGAAATGTGATTGCTTCTTGTGCTGTGTTGTTCTACTCCTTAAAGAAAAATTCTCAAATTAATGTCAAAGATTCATGTTTCAACAGAGATGCTACCATAGTGTGTTAACTGTAACTACATGCAATGCAAAAGTACTGCTGTATCTAGAGAATACGGGTTCAGAAAGAAAGGTTCACTTTATTTGGTCTTTGTGAAGGACATTTTTATTTGGACTTTGGGAAGATTTGTACATCTCTGATAAATAATTCTAACATTGTTCAGACTGTGTGCCTGCAATGCTCGGATCAGAGCAATCCTTATCCCAAATTTGTATCACAAACTTGCCATAAAATCTATAGATTTGGGACATAAAGTATTGGCAAACTGTGTGGTAACAGAGTTTGTAATTTGTGAACAAATGGTCTTAGACTGTACCATTTGAAAATATATCAATACCTCTTGAGCCTGGAGAATAATTGATTCTTTAGTAACTAAATGAACTAAATAAACTAAAAGCGGCTTGTTCTCCATGGCAGAGACCGGAGCACATGGCACACAAGGACGGATGAGAAAGCAGAGGGCACAGACCACTTCCTACAGGAGGAGTCTCCCTGGAAATGTTCCTGTACATTTTGCTTTAATTTCTGGGCAAATTGATTTCTTTCCTTACTGCTTACTGGTGAAATCTAAACATAATTTGCTTTTATCAATGCTCCTTATATTTTCATCTGCTCCTGTTACCTCTACTGCTCATCTCAACAATACTCAGTAAAGCTCCTTACAAGCCTCCCCATCTAAGGCTATCTAAAATTTCTCACTTTTTCTACTTTACAAAGAAAACTGTCTTACATTTAAACAGTTTTGAAAAGGTGTCTGTAATTCAGGAGCTCAAGTCACATTTTGAAAAAAGCTGTCTCTCTAAGTGCCTTTAGCCATGACTGAAAGGAAGATTTAGATTTCTAACTCACTCAAGCTTTTTTTTTTTAAATGTCTGTCATCCATCTGAAACTAATTTACCCTATGCTTTTCCTTGCTAACTCTGTAGTCATTCATTCCAACATGTCATCACTCTGTTGTTAGTTTTAAAATAGCTCCATGTACAAATTTTCTGAGTGCTTTAAAATTTTCTTTCCAGTTTTGAAATAAGTGATTTGTCAGTGCTTCTTTCCAGTCTTTCTCTTTCCATGGCTAAAACTTCAAGAAGAAGAATAGAAAGCATTCAGCTTTTTTTTTTTTTTTAAGCACATACATTCACAGCGTGAGTGTTAGAGGCCTCTGTTTTCATGCCTAATAGTAACATAGCAGCTGCTGTGGCTCAAGAAGCACCTTGCAGTTTTTCTTCAGGATCAGAGAGAGGGGTGAAGGGCCATGGAAGCCCTTTCTGCAAGTTTCCCAAGATCAGCACAAAGTCTAGTAGTGCCAGTAGAAGCAGTGACATCACTAATCGTCTTCTCGGGGGTGACGACGTTTGTGACAGAAGGCTGTGCAAAGCAGTTAGTATAGGTGCTGGGCTCGGTTTGTCAACTGGGATTGAGAGAGAAAAGCAGGCTGCAGTCCATTCGCCACCAGCGTCATCTTTTTGAAACGTGTTGGCACCTCTTTAATAAGTAGGGAGGACAAAAAGAAAGAGCAAATGCAGCCCGAGTGCTGTGTTCAGATGTGCAGCATTCATTCCTAGCAGAGGTTTGGCTCAATCTCCCAATTGGCATTGGTGATGCTTTGCATTCTGCTTTTCAATATCCATCAGTAGAAAAGGGACCCAACCCTGGCCTTGGTCAGGACCTTTCTCCCTTTTATTGACAAAATGGGGCTCCATTACATCACATCTTCACCTTGAATTACTAATGCAGAACAATAGTTCAAAGGGATCTCACCATTTTATGGTTTACCACGTAGATCTGAATAGCTTTGGGACCAGCTCTCTCTTTCCCAACATGAGGTAAGGCCATTGGGAGCCAGGCCTTAGCCCTCCCTCTAAAACAGGCTAAGCTTAAACAATGCGATGTAGTGCCTAAAGATGTAGCAAGTGCACAAACAACAGAGCAGCCGTCTAAAGTTTACCTGAAATGTTTCTCCAGTAGATAACAGTGCTCTCATGAATACAGTGACCATGAAGATCATTGCTATTCAAAACACTTTGAAAAACAACACAAAGCCCCATAGGTAAATTGCATGCAATTATCCATGTATTGTAAAAGTTTTGTTCTGCTTCAGCTGCGTAATCTTACAGAGGTCTCACCGCACTTGCAACTCATTCTGACAATTCCCAATTAACAGTCCCAAGCTTAGCCTCAAGTGCAAAGCTCAATTTCTTTTAAAGGAACAATGAAAAAAATACTCCACATATATCTCGGGCATACTATAAATCACTGTGACGCTATGTTTTCACCCTTATCACCCGGTACACAGATGCTCTTCTACTTCCCATCTCCATCTTATCTCAAAAAGCACCTAAGGACATGCTGAAGAGCTGTCTGTCCACCAGAAGTATTTTCATGGTTTGTAGAGGGATGACGGAATGTAAAATTTTTGGGATGAGGGAAAGAAAGCCCTTAAACACTCATTCAAATGTGAACAATGAACACCTTTTGGTAAAATGTTTTTAAGAGTATGATGCAAGCAATTTCTTCCTTATATTTTTTAGACAAATAGTGATGGGCAAATTGGACAAAACAATGATTTCCTGTAATGTTTCACTCTATGTTCCACTAGTAACTTTTCAATTATCATGAAACTACTGTGCAATTAAATAGCAAATATATAATAGCTTTTACCTTGAAAATTACAAGATAATTGTAATTTAATTAGGCTCCACACTCCACATTCCCACACATACATAAACTGCTTTAGAAAATACTTCATAGAATTAAGTGATAATACACTTCTTGTTCAGATGCCAAAGCAGGTAGTTTAGAAATAGATATTACAGCCTGAGAGACAAGGACACAGAATGAGAATTTCTTCAATAAAAATGCCTTATCCACATCTGACAAGACTTTTCTCATCAGTCGAAAACCTATGTGCTATACAGATATTGCCACTGCTGGAGTGACAACGTAATTGAAAAATGGGTAAAAAAGACAAGCTCTCTGAGGGCAGCACTGTGGGGGGTGGTGGCCTCCTCAGACCTCAGTGGTGTCTCACTCCACCGGTGCCAGCAGGCCTTTCTCTCTGATGGATCACATTTACAAACAGGGAAGGAACTCAGCGGGGTCTGACTTGTTCATATACTTCAGGGAGCACCTTTGGTTTTTTATGATGTCAGCTTAGGGTGGAAGGACTGAGGGCCAAGGATGTGCTTGGAAGAAGACAAGGGTGCTGCTGTCGCGTCTGATCTATGGGTTTGCTGTGTACTGACTGTGACAAATGGGTCAGCTCCCCTCATTACCCACTCCTGCGGGAGTGCAGGTTGTTCTCTTATATCTCTTTTCAGTGACTGTTCCAACTCCCTTTGATTTTTTCCCGCTTTCTTCTTCTCTGAACCACTTTGCTTATTCTCACTTTAGTTTCCTTCAGCATCTTTGTGCAGCCTTCTTCTCGTTTCTTTCTATCCTTTCTTCCTCACATGCACTTCCACATCTGCCTTGCTTTTCTGTGTCTCTTTTCTTGCCTCTTTTTCTTGTCACCAACCAATTCCTCCTTGTTGTCCTTCCCATTTTTCAGTTTTCTGTTCCCTTACCTTTGAGAGCATGCCACTGTGCAGGATATAACACATTCTGCAATGGAGAGCACTCCATGGAGGAGCTACTTTTCATCCTTAGCTGTTAAAATCATTCCTGCCCTCACTGTCAACACGGTGACTGTCTTTTCTAAATACTGTCAGTAAAATTTTACATCATCTAAGTTTTGTACACAACTGGCCAGAGTTGTCTATGATCAAAGCATTATGCTGCAGATGAGAGGCATGCATCTGAGACTCCCTCCCAATGTCTACTTATAGTGACACCAAGCCAGCTCACCAGCAAAGGGACCCCTCAGCCCATTGGCCAGCCAAAGTTAGCCAGCAGCACCAGAGCTGGAGACCTGGTCTCCCAGCTGTCCCTGTCCAAGACCCAGGGGTCACCTGCTTCCAAACATAGCCATACCTGAGTAGAAGGCACTGTATGCCTCTCCCAAATATTCTGAGAGCAACTACTGCAATTAGATATGCGGAAAAGTAAGGTCATAAAAACATACATTGCACATTTAAGCATATTTCAACCCCTTTGGCAACTGAAATAATTGTCCTGGCAGAGGACATCAACTAATCTCTGCAGGCCACAGCTGGAGAACTGCCAAGTTTCTGAACCAAGGAAAGGAGGACTGCAGAGGTTGAATAAGCCTGAATAAACCTGAAAAAAACTCAAGACAACCTTTGTTGTTACAGGGGAGGTACTTATTGTAATAATAACAGTTACAAATAGGAGCTTGAATGAATTCTGAGAATACCTTTATGGTAACCTACCAGAGAAAAAGAATCATCCTGTGAAAAACTGATGAAGAAACCTTGGAATTAAAATATATGAGCTGAAGATTTATGGAAATACTCTGCTGGGTTTTTTTGGGGGGGTTGTTTGTTGGTTGGGTTTTTTTTGTCATTCCAGTTTCTTGTTTTCTGAATGAACAACCAACTCTTAAAATCCACCAGTGATTATTTTCCCAAGCCATCTTAGAAATTAGATAATAAACAAACAGTAAATTTCTCTGATTATGCATATTTTACTCTTCACAGCAAAGCCAACATAATTCTGCTCATTCTGGTATTAAGTATTTTTTCCCTTACTATCTCAAGTATCAAAAAAATGATTGATTGACCATGGACTATAGTGGCACTGAAGATCAATTATTCAGTCCACAGGTCACTGGTTTTGTCTATATACTACAAAACTAAGGACAGTTTATAATTTATTTTAACATTTAAAAATGCATTATTTTTCTAAATGCGCTACAGCCTTAATTAATCTTTGATGAAATCTTCAAAAAATCACAGGAAGATGAGTAGAATGTTTCAGTGCTGCAAAAGCTAATACGTTCACTCAGATGGTGAGATCTTTAAAACTCACTGCAAGATTAATATCTTATTTTAACATAAGATAGCTCTAGAGGAAGAATTTCCGCCTCCATTATGTGCCAAGCCTGGCAGCTGTGCCAGGCTTTGCCTTTTAAACCCAGCTGTGTCTTCCCTGAACTGTCTTAATATAAGTTCAGTTCAAAAAGATATTAATCAGACTGGCTAGACTACTGGGACTTCATGTTTCCACTACCTACTTTTTTATCTAGCCTTATAAACTTTATATTGAGATATAAATTAAGACTTCAAGTGCTCTTATTTGCTTCTCCGACTCCTTGCCTGAGGCTCCCTTTAATTCTAAGCTGTCTGTTGAGCTATACAAATGATGCATGTGAGAATGCCATCAGCTTTGATATGATGTTTATTTCTTCCTGTTAATGAAAAGATTTTCCATTTTTTATACATATTTCTGGTGGTTAAAGAAAATGCCATCTATGTAGTGCTTTAAGGTTCACTATGATGGAAAAGCTCTTTATTAAAACAATATTTTTCTCTAGTTTCAGGATTGGCACTTGCATCCTCTAATTCTGACAGTTTACATTATTTCTCTGCATAATAGGATTGAAGCAGTGGAAGATTAACAGGAGGCAATCTAATTTAATGGTTGCAATTATAGTTGATGAAGGAATGTGTTAATCAGGAAAAATATAACTCTGATGACTTCCTATGTGGAAAAAAAACAGAAAAGAAAGAAAAAACGGAGATGAGAAATCTGTGTTGGGTGAGCTTGCTCATCTATATGTCCACTTTTGTTCTAGAATCAGATTTTAATACAGATATTCTGGCATAAAATTACATCCTAACATACACAGGCTGTGTCAGTCTGATGGCTCAGCCAACAGAAAATATTGAGGAGTTGCTCAAACTTCAGTAACACCTGGATAGTTACTGATGGAAGAAAAACACTTTATTTACCAAATCATCTGCTCAGGCAGGGCTAATGCCTGCATAGCAGAAATGATCTGTGGGACCACTTCTGCATCTCAGCTGCACTTTCACCCTCGAAGTGTATCCACGTACATTACAACTTGAGAGAACTGTACCAGGATATTGTTGGCCATTATTTCCTAAACAGATATAAACTGCAGTCTTCCTGCTGCTCTAATACGTAATGTAGCACACAGCAGGGTTTGTGATCTCACGGACCAGCCACTGAAAAAGAGTTCAGGGAACTGCTGTCCCTCTTCCCTCCTTGGGAGTGGTCGAGGGGATGCATTTCCATAAGACAATGTATATGGCATTATTTAGTTATCAATATGACACGGCAGATAATTTAAAGAAATGCAGCAATTTAATGAAATGGAATTTGACACACGCAAAACATGCTTCCTCATTTTTGTCTTATATTTCAGGGGGTGAGGGAGAAGGGACTGCCCTTACCCAAAGGATGGTCCTTCCTTCCCAGATGTCCTCAGTGCCCCCAGCCATTTGCTCCGTGCCTCCAAACACAAAACACAGTGGTATTTCTTCTGCATCCACTGCCCCAGGACAGCAAAGGTCTCGGTTCCTGCAGCACTCTTGCAGGCACCTCAGTGAACCCCTGCCTGGTGGACCAGCAGTGCTGGCCTCGTGTGAGACAGCAACCTTCATCTGCCAGGACCGTGACGGTGAATATGAGATGATTCTCAACTATAAAGCAGTAAACACCACTTTAGATCCATTCCTGTCCCTTCCCCCCTCCAAAAAAAAAAAAAAACAACCAAAAACAAACCCAACCTTCATTCAGATATATTTACACACAGTTAATCTGGCCAAAAATTGCATTTCTATCTCAGGGGAAATTTCAGTGAATGACATAAGAAAAAGAGAAGCATACACTGTACACAAAAATAACACCTCACATAAATATTTGCTGTAGAACTGCATAATTTTGAGGATTGATTTTATGACTATAAAAACATATTATCCATGTGTTATGTATAGCCTGCTGCACAACTTCAGTGACGTATAACTCTACAGAGCTCTTCCACCAACTAATAGTCCTCGACCCTTGCTAGCAGAAAGAGCACGCCTTCCCAGTACCACTCCTTCTTTCAGGAGCAATGTCATGTAGACTTCGGTCCTCCCCCAGTTGCCACCCTGTGGGCAAAAGAGCAGGGATGTGCAGTAAGCATGAAATCATTGCTGTGGCATTGTTTCCTCTCTCTGCCAGCCATGGTGAGCCCATAGGATTGCTAATGAGAAGTGTGCCAGAAGGACAAAATGGGCCCAGAGCATTGTTCTTGTGAAGAAATTATTCCCCCCTACTTTTCTTTAGCATCTTAGCTTGGAAAAAATACTGCCTGTCAATAGCAGAGACCTGAAGACCAGAATTAACTTTTATGATGGCTTTGTACTGGGACTAAATCTCTTTTTGGCAAAACCCGAAAAGCATATTATTATTATTATTATTATTATTATTATTATCATCATCATCATCATCATCATCATCATCATCATCATCATCATCATCATCATCTTTTGAAGGACGTGGAATTAATGGGCTTAATGCTATGAACACTGAATAATCATTAATTTTAGAAGTGCTGAGTACCCTTTGAGGCAGAATTTTGGCTCTTTATTACTTGCACTACATGTTTCTGTCAGCTGGAGAAGCCAAACAAGGATTTGTGTTTCAAGTGACCAAGCACCCATTACAAACAGACAAGTTGCAGTGAAATGTTCACAGATAAAAGATTTTTATTCAGTGATTTAGTTATTATTTAGTGAATAGTTATGAATAGCAACTATCTTTGTATGCCTCATGCTCTGTTCACAAACAAGTTAAATACAGTGGGTAATATATTCATAACAGATAACTCCTGCAACTCCTATGTTACCTGTTTTTAAACCTGATCATCTTACTGTTTCATAGAAGGGAAATCCTTGTGCATAAACAAGTAAGGCTTTAAGAGCTGTGACCTTGCAATAACAGCAGTACCCAAAATTTTTTTTCCAGTTTGCAGCACTTCAGTTCTCCCAGAAGGGAACAACATAGGCTCCATCTTCTGAACTCAAGCATTTCTGGACGGAATAAGCTATCTCATTGCTTTCAGCATATGTCTAGTTTCTGGACCAGGAAGAAAAGAAATATGATGTAATTTCTAAACTTAGGCATAGAAATAAATAAACAATAAAGTAGCATCTGAGGCAAGATTTTCCTTGGCCTTTTGGTTTTGAAACAAGTATAATCATTAGCCTTTTCTCACAGATGCAACATGTACATATGATTTATTATCGCTGGTGGGCAATCCATCACGCTCCTATCTGTCCTCCTCCCTTGAGGTCCTCTCATTTTGAAATGTTCTCCCAGCACTCCCTCTTCTGTGCTTGGCTTGGTCTTCTGCATTTGCTTAACATTTTTTTCTGAGCTAAGATCTTAATTGTTAAAATTGACTCTTAGAGCAGTTAATGCCATGGCTCCTTAGAGTTTGAAATATTTGTTGTGCCTTCAGGATATCTCATTGAAAAGCAGACTCTGCAAATCCACTGTATTATAGTACCCATTTTCCTCTGTTCTCCTAGGAAAGCTGTAATTGTCCTTTCCAATTGGTCTGGAAATAAAACCTGAATACTGATTTATTAGAGGTACTGATCCATATTCATTCAAGATACAATATAAATACCAAAAGAATTCATTCAGAAATGAATTTTGATTTCAAGCTCGGTTAGGAAGCTGACATTTAAGAAAAGATGGGCTGTGCATACCTCAGTTTTCATCCACGGAGTACGTTTTGTTTAAAACTTTACTGTAGAAGACTAAGTCAACAGACTGTTGCTCTTCTGAGCAATTTTATGTTTGGTAATTCTTGATTTTTTATCAGAAAAAAAGAAAAAAATTCTGTTTGGAAAAAAAAATGGAGCAAATTGGTTACAGAAATCAAAAACCCTTCAGATCCATAGAGGAAAAAAACCCAGGATCTAACTTGCTAGTTGAATGACAGTGTACATCCTAAAACGAATAATGACATGAAAAAAGAAAGTAAAGAAATGGAAATGAAAGAAATGAATAGAGGATATAAATGTAAGGAGCCATTTGGAACTTTAAAATGAGCTCACTGGAAACAGAAATGGAAAAACCATTGGACTGGAACATTGAATGGCAGGGATGGAAAGAGGAAAGTGCAGAGAGAACCTTCCCTTGGTGCGCGCACAACTGAAGTGGTTTCAGAAACACTTAAGCAGGAGGATATTAGCTGGCTCGACTCGGGAATTATTTTGAGGTACTGAGAACAGAAGAGGTGATTATAAAAAGGTTCAGCTTTGTGGATAATATTTAAACGTTTTCCAGTTCTGTAATACATGGCAGGAAAACCTACTGCTATTATGCTAAACACCACACAATAAGAGGAAACTTTTCAACAGCTAATGTGGATGGCAAGGGTAGGTACAAAAACCTGTTCAAGAAGAGAAAGGACTGGGTATTTCAGCAAGATGTGAGTTGTGCAATTAGAAGTGTTCAAAAACTAACACAGCTTTCCACACTCGCAATTTTCAGGGATGGGGCAGAAACAAGGAAGGAACAAAAACTAAAATAAAAAAAAAAAAATAGGATGAGGTCCAAACTCGCTATTTACAGCTTGTTTGAGAATTAGAACCGAAGCTGCTGTTTCTAGTTCAGAACCTCCTGACAGCTCCTTCTGTTTTCCGAGTCATCCCTGTTGGAGCCTGGCTACAGACCCATCTCTGTAAAAGCAATGGCAGAGCTGCACATCTCCCACCTGGCCTCCTATTCCTTCGATCCCACCTTCCTCTCTCCTCAACCTGGCTGACCACAACCATTTCCATGGTCCCCCTGAGACACCAGGCCTGATGGACCTAGCCCAGGGCCAGATGAACACCAGCAAACAAGCACAAGTAACAAGTAACACTGGTTGAACCAAATCCAATTGCATTTCAAGATTTTGCTCTGAGTCTAAAGAGAGAGACGTAAAAATCAGGCAGCAACAGAACTGAGCTTTTCCGGTTAGATAGCATTTCTTTGGCAGAAATTCATAGAATGAGATTAATAAGACACACCTTAATTAAAGATATTTTATGCCATGTTTACAGTTACAATTTCAAGCTATTTAATCTGTAGTTTGTTTAAACTTCCTATCCATTAACATATAAAATTTCTAGGCATTATTTAAAACAGTACTGATTTCATAAGATAGTGAAGCAAGGAAGAGAGGGGTGGAAGTTTTTTGTACATCTATTTATCCTGACTGCAAGTCTTGTGTTTTGAAGTACATGTAAGGACACTGCAATTTTCCCTGGTGGCTATCTCAGTTACCTTTCCACAGGGCTCCATGGTGTGATGTGGACCTGTCCCATGCGACCTCCTCTTTGTGTCATCCCAGGGCTGCCACTGTTGATAGCCTTTGACACTGTTGATTTTTGGAAAACCTATTGAAGGAATGGCCTGAGTGTCATGTTGCCTGTGTATGGTGGTCAAAGAGATGTGGGTTTGGCCTGGTGTGGTAAGGAAAGTAGCAGCTATCTGGCAGAGTCATTCTGTCTAGGAAATGAGAATAAGCATTTGCTTTAGTTGTCATCAAGGAGGTCCATGCCCTACTTTTGATTGACTGAAAAGATTTTTTTTCCACTCTAAAATTGCAAAAACCACAAAACCCCACTTTTTTTATTTTGCACTTTTTGCTCTAGAAAGTTAACAAAGGACTGAGATAGTATTTGCTTTTTTGTATCTGCAAGTGGGAGTAATGGATGGAATGAAAGTAATTGATGTGAGAGAGGTGGGAAACTGCTGGAGGGGAACTGAATTATGGAGGCACTCAGGCACACGTGGAAGAGAACATATTTCCACCATGTGTACAGAAACACCTGAGGTACAAAAGACTTTGGGCACCTACAGATGCCCAGGTGTAAAAGAGACAGAGCTGTGCCTGCCCTAAGACACACAGGCAGGATCCACAATGTGGCTTGAGATGATGCATCCTTCTGGGATCCTTCACCCCCATGCCAGTTCCTTTCCTTTTGGGCTAGAAGTGCCCCTAGAAGAAGCTGATGCTTATGACTTAGCTCTTCCTGAGAGACTTCCTAAGGGGATTTTTTTTTTAATCACTTTATGAGAAAATCGGGGGCCCCTGTAGGAAGCACTGGGAAGTGAGGAAAGATTAATGCTTCATTGCAGTTCTGGGTATCTGCAGGAGACATCTCTAAAATTACCTTGCCTTATGAGTAGTATCTTTAAATGCTGTGTTAGTAGCATTCATATCACCAGAGATCAGGAGCAATTTCATTCCTAGACCTCATTACTGTTGATCAGATGCAGCAGAGTCTGCATCCCAGAAAAGAGAAAATTCACTGGCAGCATCTAAGCATCAAGCACCAATGTGCTGGCTCAGTCAGCAACACTAACCTCTGTACCCTTCCCACAGCAGATCGGCCTCACTTTACTTCTTTCTACCTTCCCCTTCGTCTGCTGAGATCAGAGACACAGGGACCAGGAGACCTGCACCACCTCTCCATAACAGGAACAGCCCTTTTCTAGGTGGCGTTCCTCCCTCCCGGGGACCTGCAGGATCCCAACACGACACTGGGGCAGCCTCCCAAAAGGTCAGGTCTTGAGGCCAAATGAGATCAGATCATCTTCGCAGCATATGGAGGGACGTGAAAAGGTCATCCCATGCATACCACAAACAATGGTTTAGATTAAACTTGCTGGCACTGTGATACCTTTCTTTTTTGCAAGCAGTGCTGTGAAATATTGAAATGCTGTTACCGATGACTGCTGTGTCCTCAGGCTTTGTTTCCAGTTTTCTGTTTGTTTGTTTTGTGGATCCTTTTTTCTTTAGAAAATTCCTTGCAACCTATTTATTTGTCCTTAAAAATAAAATACAGGGAGCTGTCCAGCTGAGTAAGCACAACGGCCCGTTAGTATGGACATTGTACATGAGCTGGCCAGCCCACCAAACTTTACAAATTTTTCCTTTTCTGTTTGATCTCCTGGCTAACTTTCTCTGTGTATTTTGTGTTTTACTTCATTGAGTTTAAGTGCTGTTTTCAGGGCTCATCTGGAATTGTCATATTTAACATTTAAAAATCTCAGGTACTATTCAACTTTGAGCAACTTGGTCTAGTGGAAGGTGTCCCTGCCCATGGCACGGGGCTTGGAACTAGATGATCTTTAAGGTCCCTTCCAGCTCTAACCATTCTATGATTCTATGATTGCTAGCAAAGTTGAAGAGGCAAAACCCTTAGGTAAGCTTGGTTAAACAATTTTTCACATTAAAATACTATTTTCTGTATGTTAGATATAATGTCTTCAATATAGCAACACTTAAATGCAATAGATCAGTTGAGAAGTTTGACTAATGCATCAGAAAAATTTAATGCTGCTTCTGGTGCCAAGAAATACCCAAACAAAAGATGCACATTTCTATTTACACCTTTTTTTCCCCCTTTTTACTCATATTTCATACATCAGCTCTGTCTACATGGTTTATCCCATTCACTTACAAAACTTTAACAATCTGTACTAATATGTATGTAAAGGAAAAGCTAAAAAAGAGCAACCTAAAACTTGTAAGTATTTTTCACAACTCTTGGCTCTAACTAATTGTAAATATTACTTGTATTTTTTTAAATCAAGGACACTGAGGCCAATTCAGGATTTTCTTTGGTTCCACTCTAAGACCTACTCTAAATTAAAATGTCCTTCCTAAATTGTTTTAGTCAGGGATTATCTTTTCCAGTGAAATACTAGAAGTATTATGACATATATGAGCTATGGGATACTATCATATTATATTCATCAACATATTTTTGTATTTCTGTTAAGCACCTTGATGAAAGTCTTGATAGGATTAAGTGAAAACATGAAGAAATAAGAAGAAAAAGCTTAATCGAGCACTTTCATAACCAAAAAAGCTTTTTGTTTTTATTTAATTTTGAACAAGCTCAGTGTGTTACTTGTTTAAATTGTTGCAATTTTCCAGTCTTTATCAAAAGAGTAAAATGGCAAAATCAGAAGTCCTCTTTCTTCAGATTAGGGTTTTTACTCAAAGTGTGCAGTGTGTTTATACTGATGATGCAAAAATATTGCTTCTAAGAGATCAAACTACTGGAGACACTCAAAAGCATTCAGTATTGGCCTAACTAGTGAATACAATGGAAGAATTTTCCAGTAACTTCAATGCCTGCAGACCTGAGTCAATGTCAAGTGCTTTAAAAATTCTTAATTTCACAATTTTCCCTTATAATAATTAATGTTTATGACATTGGTACTTATACCTCACCATGAAAACCAGCACTTCTGCTGCATATTTGACACAATGGCTTATTTAAATATATTTAAATTTATAATTTATTTGAATATATTCTCAAGTTGCTGTGTCTCTGGAGCTTATTGGATTTATTTTCCACATAAACCATCAAATACTATGATATTCACAGACTGGAAAACATGCTTCAGTTTCAAATCTGATGAAATGTTACCACCACTAAGCATGACGTCTGTCACACACTATCCATAGCAATGGACTGTGTAAGTCACTCAGCTCTTGAGGACTCTTACACACCCAAATTCTTTTTTACAGTCATACCTGAGTTTTCATGTTCTTGTTTATGCAACTTTCAAAGCACACATTGTCTTCTTATTTCAATTTCATGCAAATGCTCAGAAATTTTGCTCTCATCTAAGAACAAAACAAAAACGTGTTTTCCAAACACTGTGGAAAGTGGAACATTGCCATTTTGCACAGCAGCACCGCAATGCCCTCAACTGAGATTTGGTCCCTCCACTCAGCTGGATAACAGTTTTCCATCAATATTGCTGTTTTTAAGAAAATGAAACCTTAAACTAAGTGTTTTATATTTTCTTTAAAAATTGAAAACCAAAAATCAAAATATCTATATTTTGCTGCTGCAAAAATTACATTTTTCAATAGAAAGATGCTTCTAAAACTAACAAATCTTTTCTTAATCTTTCATGGGAGCAAAATTTATTTACTGCCCAGCTTTCTAATCAGTTCCTCCCAGATTTCCACGCGTCACGATCAGAAAAAATAGACGGAGTAGAGGACAGCAAATGGGATCCAAAGAGATCAGGTAATCACCTGCAATGAGAAGTACGTCTATGCCTTCCCATGTCATATCCAGCATTTATCATGGTCCCAGATGCTTGACCACTGGTGACCTTCTCATTTCTCAAAGCAACATGCAGTACTAGCAGCTCCAAAAATGTAAGGCAAAATAAGGCTAGTTCTTCAAGAGAAGTCACGGAAGTTTCCAAACACTTTTCACGCGCCTGCTTTTCACATACTTTGATCTGCTGTGTTGCCAGGATGACATACAAACATTTCCAGATCACACTGAACACTTACAGCAAAAATTGGAATATTCTTTCTTCTTTAGAGATTCCTACTAGGTAGGTGCTTTGCAGAAATGTTTTAGTTTTGCACAATCAGGCAATAAGGAAAAAAACCCTGATGCTTTGTGAAGGAGAATTAAAACATCATGTAACAACTCTCATAATAAAGTATTGCCTTCAGTTACTGTGTTGTTTCGCGGAATTGCACTGAAGTGCTACCAACTCTGCTCAACCACATGAAAAATATAATTACTATTTTCTCATAAACCAGTAATTTTTTTTCACATTAATATCAAGGACCTGAAATCCATGTTTTTTTTAATTTTTTTTAATGATCTTATAAGCAATGATATTTGAAAAATTAGAAAACTAGAAAGAATTTTACAAATACAAGTGATATTAAAAAAGAAAAACATTTTATCCAGGGAGGGCCCAGATTTTCAAAAAAGCCAATAAGCCAAGATAATGTGGTTGCTCTCTCTCCATTTCAAAGTACCTGGGCTGTTACAGATCCTGTGTCCATGCCCTGTATCACCTGTAAGAGAGAGCACAATCCAGTATGCTGCAGTTAGTGTTGCTTTTAGCAACCCTAGATGAAGAGATTTCCTGCCTACCTCATATTTTGGTGGAGGACTGTGCTTTGAAATGTTGGTATCCTCATTAGAAGCACCTATTTGCCTGTCCTCCAGAAAAGGAAGGAGAGGTGAAAGTATCTGTATGTGCAAAATTACAGACCAGTCTAACCAATAGCACCTGCAAAGTAAATTTACAGTGATTAAAATGTACTGTCTTTCAGTCCCTTCAAGCTCCTGGTCTTTCATATTATGTTCTGGCAGCAAGCATAGGACTGAAACAGAGGAAATGCTATAAAAGATAAAAAGGATGGATGACAGTTCCTTGGCATCACTTATTTTATTCAGCTGGAGGCGTTGGAAGATTATTGTTACAGCAAGACAGTGGGGAAAAAAAAATGTGGCTGTGGTTTTAAATATTGAACAGGAGAAGGGTGAATGTGTTCTCTACTTCTTAAGTCTAAACATGCTCATTCCTTCTGAACTTTTTTCTCTTCCCAGTTTGCGAGGCAAATGAAGTCTTAAAGGATCTGATCGCGTTTGCCATACCTCAGATGTAATCTGCTCAAAGCTGCTGAATATAAGCAGCGTAGCAGAGAAAAAGAAGCCAAATTATTGTCACAGGACACAGCAGGCCCTCTTCATCTAGTAAGAAGGTACCTCTTCAGCTAATAGGATAATCCAGACACAGCAGCAGCAGACAGACATGCATGTGGATAAAGCATCACATTCTACAACCATTCAAATCTTCCACTAATTTGCAGTGGCCTTTCCAGACCTGGTCATCATATTTCTTGCCTGAATTTCTCTATATCACAACATTTGCTCTATTAAGCCATGCTCATTGGCTGTTTCCAGAGCACAGAAAGACATTCCAACTTCCCATCTCATTCTCTTTCCCCATCTTCTCTGGCACCATGATTTAAAAAGTAGCATTTCGTTTCACTTTAACCCTTTCCACAAAGCATTGGAAACTGCTCACTGCAAAACCAGCTCTGTATAAGACATAGGGCACTGATTCTCCAACATGCTTGACCAACATCTGGTGGTTGTTCATGCACACAAGTTAAACTGAGCACCACATTTGGGACCAAGGAGGAAATGTTCTTTGTGCTCAGACAGGTGGGAAATATTAAAGAATTTTTGCTTCTGATAAGAAAGAACAGCCTGATTCCTGAAGGGGACCCATGAGTTTGGGGGAAAAAAATCCCAACTGCCACAGAGGTCTTGGTTTCTAGCAATGTCCTTATTCTCTCCTGCTCTCTGCCTCTGTGGGGGTGGATTTGGTCCTGACTCATAGCTTGTGCATTTACTGCAAAGTTAGGACAACTCTTGTGGTCTATGTTTTTCCGCAAGAGGTAATAGGTATGCTCTGTGCATCCTTCCGGTTTAAACTTCTACCCATTGCTGTCTGCACTTGCAGAGAAGTAGTCTTATTAACATATTGTCCCTTCTAGTTTAATATTCTTGTGTAAATAAAAAATGCTTTGGTTTTGAAACCTTGTAATTTTAATCAAAACATACATTTCTACTAAGTTTATAGCAGAAAGGTATCTGAGGAGCAGGATGATCTTTCTAATCAACACAGCAGAAAGAGAAAAATGGAAAACTGGAACGTGTCAGCTTCATAACAGATGTTTCAGCACAACTCCAATTTACATAACATTTTTTCTAAAGGTCTCATTTTCTTTTCAGTGCACAACTGAAACAAATCTGGAGAAAGTTGTTGGGAATAAATAGTTGTCCTCCCTCAGCCTGCTCCAGTTCTTGCCCTCCTGTCAATGCTTGCCAAGGTTTGGCAGCACAAGCTGAGGTTTGGCATGAAGACTGTGAGGAAATCTTCCTTTCTTCTAACTCTGTTAATTTTGTGGGCTCATCCTGAGGCAGCTCCCGGAGTCACAATGTGCTGAGAAGGCCAGACTCAGTAGTGCAATTTACGGTGCTAACTTTTCCCCAAAGGTCGCCTGTGCCTTCACCAGAGTACGTTGCTGGAACCCTTACTGGAGCCTTTGAAGTGCTCTACTAATAAGAAGAAAGTTGCATTTTATTCTGGACATATTTAGGAGGGGGAAAAAAAACCAAACAAACTCAAAACAGAACAATCAAATCAAAGTATACTGATGTGATATGTGATATTGCCAGAGTCCACACTGCTCCAAAGGACACCAGCCACTAGATCCTTAATACTTTAAATCACTGGAGTCTGAAAAGACTGCCACTATCTTGGGTTCTTTCAGGGATGAAAAACATTTATCTAGCATCTCTTGAAATCTAGAATCCAAAACTCAGCTGCCTGCCCCTGGGATCCTGCTTTTCCTGTCACTGTGCCCCATGGTTTATCACCTTAAGGGACAGTTATTGAATGCATCATTGCTAGCCTATAAAGTGGAAGGAATGAATGTAGATTTAAGACAGAAAACTCACTCAAGGCAAGCATAGAATCATAGAATCATAGAATGGTTTAGGCTGAAAGGGACTTTAAAGATCATCTAGTTCCAACCCCCTTGCCATGGGCAAGGACACCTCCCACTAGACCAGATTGCTCAAAGCCTCATCCAACATGGCCTTGAACATTTCCAGGGATGGGGCCTCCACAGCTTCCCTGGGCAACCTGTTCCTGTGCCTCACTACCCTCACAGAAAAGAATTTCTTCCTGAGATCTAATCTAAACCTCCCCTCTTCCAGTTTGAAGCCATTACCCCTCATACTATCACTACATGCCCTTGTAAAAAGTCACTCTCCAAATTTCTCGTAGGACTCTTTCAGATACTGCTATAAGGTCTCCCCGGAGCCTTCTCTTCTCCAGCTTGAACAATCCCAGCTCTTTCGGCCTGTCCTCACAGCAGAGATGCTCTAACCCTCTGATCATCTTTGTGGCCCTCCTCTGGACCTACTCCAACAGGTCCACGTCCTTCTTATGCTGGGGGCTCCAGAGCTGGATGCAGCACTCCAGGTGGGGTCTCACGAGAGAATAGGGGCAGAATCACGTCCCTGGACCTGCTGGCCACGCTTCTTTTGATGCAGCCCAGGATATGGTTAGCCTTCTGGGCTGCAAGCATACATTGCTGGCTCACGTTGAGCCAATCTACCAACAACCCCAAGTCCCTCTCCTCAGGGCTGCTCTCAATCCATTCTCCTCCCAGCCTGTATTTGTGCATGGGATTGCCTCAACCTACATGCAGGACCTTGCACTTGGCCTTGTTGAACTTCATGAGGTTGACACGGGCCCACATCTCAAGCCTGTCTAGGTCCCTCTGGATGGCATACCTTCCCTCCAGCATGTCAACAGCTCCACAGAGCTTGGTGTCATCAGCAAACTTGCTGGGGGTGCACTCAGTCCCTATATCCATGTCACCAACAAAGAAGTTAAATAGTACCAGTCCCAGTATGGACCCCTGAGGAACACCACTTGGACATCGACCTGTTGACTGTAACTCTTTGAGTGCAGCTATCCAGTCAATTCCTTATCCACTGAGTGGTCCATCCATCAAATCCATGTCTCTCCAATTTAGAGACCAGAATATCATGCGGGACAGTGTCAAATGTCTTGTACAAGTCCAGGTAGATGACATCTGTTGCTCTCCCCTTAACCACCAAGGCTGTAACCTTGTCGTAGAAGGCCACCAAGTTTGTCAGGCATAATTTGTCCTTAGTGAAGCCATGCTGGCTGCTACCAATCACCTCCTTATTTTCCATGTGCTTTAGAAGAGCTTCCAGGAGGATCTGCTCCATGATCTTGCCAGGCACAGAGGTGAGACTGATTGGCCTGTAGTTTGCCGGGTCTTCTTTTTTACCCTTTTTGAAAACAGGGGTTATGTCCCCCCTTTTCCAGTCAGCAGGAACTTCACCAGACCACCACGACTTCTCAGATATGATGGATAGTGGCTTGGCAACTACATCTGCCAGTCCTCTCGGGACCCATGGATGAATCTCATCGGGTCCCATGGACTTGCGCACATTCACATTTCTCAGCTGGTCTTGGACTTAGTCTTCTCCTACAGTGGGTGGTTCTTCATTCTCCCAGTCCCTGCCTTTACCTTCTGCAACTTGGGCAGTGTGGTCAGAGCCTTTACCAGTGAAGACAGAGGCAAAAAAGTAATTGAGTACCTCAGCCTTCTCCGTGTCCCGGGTGACCAAGTCTCCTGTTTCCTTCCTGAATGGGTCCACATCTTCCCTAGTCTTCCTTTTGTCCCTGATATACCTATAGAAGGCTTTCTTCTTGCCCCTTACACCCCTGGCCAGCTTTAACTCTATCTGGGCTTTAGCTTTCCTAACCTGATCCCTGGCTGTCCAGACAATTTTTCTGTACTCCTCGAAGACTACATGTCCTTGCTTCTGCCCTCTGTAGGCTTCCTTTTTCTGTTTGAGGTTGTCCAGGAGCTCCTTGTTCATCCATACAGGCTTCCTGGTGTTTCTGCCTGACTTCCTCTTTGTCAGGCTGCATCGCTCCTGAGCTTGGAGGAGGTGGTCCTTGAATATTAACCAGCTTTCTTGGGCCCCTCTTCCTTCCAGGGCTTTATCCCACTGTATTCCATCAAGCAGGTCCCTGAAGAGGCCAAAGTCTACTCTCCTGAAGTCCAGGGTAGCAAGCTTACTGCGTGCCCTCCTTGCTGCCCTAAGGTTCTCAAATTCCACCATCTCATGATCACTGCAGCCAAGGCTGCCCTTGAGTTTCACATTCCCCACCAGACCCTCCTTATTGGTGAGAACAAGGTCCAGCATGACACCTCTCCTCATTGGCTCCTCTATCACTTGGAGAAGGAAGTTATCATCAACGCTTTCCAGTAACCTCCTGGATTGCTTATGGCCTGCTGTGTTGTCCTTCCAACAGATATTGGGGAGGTTGAAGTCCCCCATGAGGACCAGGACTTGTGAACATGAGGCTGCTCCTATCTGGCTGTAGAGGGCCTCATCAGCTCGGTCTTCCTGGTCAGGTGGCCTGTAGAAGACTCCCACTGTAACATCTCCTGTCCCTACCCTCCCTTTGATCTTGACACCCATGCTCTTGGCAGCTCCTCATCCATCCCCAGGCAGAGCTCCATGCACTCCAGATGGTCCTTGACATAGAGGACGACACCCCCTCCTCGTCTCCCCTGCCTGTCCTTCTTGAAGAGTCAATATCCATCCATTTCAACACTCCAGTCATAGGAGCCACCCCACCATGTCTCTGTGATGCCAATTAGATCGCACTTTTGCAGGCGCGCATACATTTTTAACTCCTCTTGCTTGTTCCCCCTGCTACGTGCATTCGCATACAGGCATTTAAGTTGGGCCCTTGATGAATCTAGCTTCCTGGCTGGAGGGGCTATCTTTCCTTTCAGCTGCACTCCAGGTGCACTCCTGCTGACCTGCAACTCATCTCCAGGTTTTGGGCCTCTACTAACGGTATCATCATTGTATTGGTAGGAGTGGGATGGATTCTGGTTCCCCTCCCCCAACAACTCTAGTTTAAAGCCCTTTTCACAAGGCTGGCAAGCCTCTGACCAAAGGTGTTCTTCCCCTTTTCTGATAGGTGAATGTCATCGAAGGAGCGATGCACTTCACTTGTAGAGATAAGCAGCAGTACATTTATTGATATAAAACAGGGATTTAACAAACTTTGATGGTAAACACGACAGTGTTTTAACAAGATTCGAGATGGCAAAGCACACTTGGTTATTTAGTGCATAGAGGACAGGGTCAGACAGAGCTGTCAGGGAGACCCTCCTGTTGAGCAAAGGACCCCCTTGCTTTCTAACTCCTTCTCTGAGAGGAGTCTAAGTGCGGATCCAGTCCTAGTCCCAGACTTGGTCAACGGTTTACGTCTAAAGGATTATATGTGCACAATCAATCCTTTATATCCCTTAGCTAAGATTTCAAAGTTCAGCATGCTATTAGTCATTTACCGAGGATCTGTTGCGGCAAGGAATCTCAGCCTCGAGGAGTAGTAACCTTGAGCAGTGTCCCTACTCAAGGGGAGATCCTGGCGTGCAGCTCAAAGGGCTCTTGGGCTGTTCACTGTTCACTGTTTATGGGGGGTAAGATGATTGACCTATAGTCATATTTGCATATTGACCACAGAACCAGCATTGTTCAAGTTAGCCCTTGGCTGTTGTGTTGTTATCTGTCTCCCCGAAACCACGTTGAGCCCCGGATGCCACCATCATGACTACATGCACCCATTAGGACCACCATAGGTGGTTATCACTTAGGCAGGGTTACAAGAGATAAAGATCAGGTGGTGCCTGGAGAGAGGGGAAGCACACCATCACAGTGAACCCCATCCAGCCCCAGTAGACCAGGTTTCTCAAAGTGAGAAGTAATACTCCTCAGCCTCCTTTTCCATGCTATGGAAGAACAGTTTGCAAGCACTTCTTGAAAGTTTCTCCCTCACTTCTCCTCAGTAAGTCACACCAGGATATGTTCTTTCTGTGCAGCATATCTTACTCTGTTGCTGGTGAGCTTCCATTCTTTTCTTTCTCTTTTTCTTTCTTTCTTTCTTTCTTTCTTTCTTTCCTTCTTTCCTTCTTTCCTTCCTTTTTTCCTTCTTCTAAAAGGTAGGAAAAATCCATAGGGGACAAACTTCACAGACCATCTGAGAGCTATGTATGTATGTATGTTAAGTTTTATCTTATACAGACTGAAGGTATCTTCTTGCAATTCTTTGTGAGACACCACTCCTTTTTCTCCAGCTTATTTTCTCAATTACTGATAACCATGGAACTGTTTAGCTGAGTAACTCAATAAATAAAGCCTTCTTACTATAACTATACAGGACACCTATGGTACAGAATACGCCTCTCGTTTAGTACATCAAATATCTTTTGTGTTAAAGGAAGAGAAATAATTGCCTGCAAAAATCTCATGTAGTCCTCAAGTAACAACTACTGCAATAAGTGAAAATGTTAGGAAGAGGTTTATGATCCAGGAAAAGGACTTTTAAAAGCCTCTAATCTGATACATCTATTTCCTTATCTCAGTTTGTGCTTGACTCCTATTACAGTTATATGCAAACTGCAAGAGGAGGTCATACCCCTAAAGGATTATTTTTTGTTAGATATCCTCCACAGTTTCATAAGCTTTATGACTTTTCTTATTAGAATTGTGAAAAGATGTTTAAATCTATTTCATGTTCTTCTTTAAAAATTTTCTTCATAAATTGAAAGCTTGTAAATTCCTCCCTCCCCCTTCTTTGGGGCTACTACGCTTTGACCAAAATCTTGCTTTCACTGAGAGAGAACTGATGAAAGGGAATTCTGCTTAGAATTAGAGTTAGAAAGCTTCTGTGAATTTGTGAAATGCCATTTTTATAAGAAGCAGAGAAGCATCTGCGACATTTTTCAGTAGTGGAGGGACATGAAGGGGACTAAAGTCAGCTGTGGGTAGAAAAGGGATGTGATTGGTTTTAAGTATGGAAAGAAAAAGAAAGGAAAAAATATTTTTTTATCAAAAAAGATATATAGTATACAGAAGAATTAAACTGGATAGGTGAAAAAACTTTCTAATAAGTGCAGAGCACTGAAATGACTATTCAAGGTCTTTAGGAAAGTTAGAAAGTCATGCAAAAGAAATAATGACTCTGCTTTTGTGGGAAACTCTTAATGTCTTTTCCAACATTATGATTTATGATGTTTATTCTATGTAATACATTTAATTTATCTTACAAGCTTTACTATGTCTTTCATTCTGCCTACAATATTTGTCACTTTTTGTATTCTTCCAACAAACACCTTAAACCTCTCAGCTATTCCAGTGAGCTGTTACCTGTTTAGAAGTTTATAATTCACAAAATCTGCTCCTTCCCTTGTTTGTTCATGATAACATATTTAAAAGTTTCATTTGCGTGTTAACGAAACCCATTATCTCTTAGGATGAGCCACATATATTTGTCTTGGTTGTGCCTGTATTCCACACAAGTCTCATGCTTATGAAAATTACTTGCATCAAAAATAAAATCCAACATAACTGTGAAACTGAGGTCACAGAATTTCAGTTTTACTCTGGAGAGGTTTTTCACACCTTCCATCTGTGGGCCCTTGGGCAAGTCTCTAGACTAATCCTAAGGGCTCTGTGAAAGATAATAAAAGCAAACAAGCCTACCTATTGACAGTAGGATTAAACTCCCTATACAGGAATGTACCAGGAATGTTTCAAGGGACTTGCAAATTGAAAGTGTTTACTCTAGAATAATACACCTGCAATTTTAAATTTTCTTTGTGAATACTTTTGTGCAATTTCCATTAGATCTTTAACCCTGACAGCACCTTATGATTTAGCATGACAGCTACAGTCATGAGACACCAGTATGTTGGGGGAATTGGATGAGACCTGTCTAAATCTTGCAACCTGGCTCATGATCATGACCTTCATAAGAAGGCCTTATTTCACACAAGAAGTTCTGGTTTATGTCAGACGACAGCAGGGACCAATTCTTTTCCAATGGTCTGAGTCATTATCTTTCAGCCTGAATCAAAAAATAAATGTAACACTAAAAAACAATTCCTTTAAGATGAACCAAATTAAAAAAAAAAAAAACATTTGTGTAGGCATGTATAGCAGATACATGTGAAGTCATAAAGCTGGATTCATGGAGTTAAGTGTATCTCATTTAACTTTCACTGCTGATAGCCAGGCACCCAGTCCCAGCAAGTTTTCCTGGCTCTCCTTGGGTCATAGAGAGACAGCAGAGGCAAGAGGGCAGGGATGGCTCAACATTGAGAATTGCTCTGACACCCACCCCGGGGAGAGACAGATGGCTGGTCTTGGCTCTCCTAGACAAGATGCCTGACCTTCATACAACTGTAGGTATCTGAGATGGAAACCTCCCATGGCAATAAGAAAAGCTGACTTTACAGATAAACAAATGCCTCACATAGCACCATGAAACTGTCTGTGCACCGCTACCACTACAGTTATAAGTCTGTGTTTCTGGCTGCATGAGGAGATAATATGAAAGTCAGAAAACTGAGGTTTTCAGTCCTATTCTCAACACTATTATTCACAGGAAATAAGAACCTAAATCCTTTTCTGAAACCTGGGTATACACTGGGCTCACTGAAACATTCAAAAACACACAAAGCAGCAAGATTTTTACATCTGCTGAGTTAAACATTAGTAATTTATATTGTCTGGGGCGACAGAACAATTTAATCTCCAAAAGCTCAAGTTTGAAGTTGAACTATTAAAGTTTTCGAGGAGTTTTCAAAGAGATAACTAACCACTGTAACGGTTCTTGAAGAAAAAAACCCTTTCTTTGAAACCATATTCTGAAACACGCTGCTGTCTCCTAGTCACAATTAAGAATTTTTAAGTATGCCAATTAGACCGTGCCTTGTTCTTAAGAGACTTTCATTGCACTTCTGAGCAAAATGATGTGGGAATCAAGTCAATTCTCAAAAGGGACTCAAAAAGCTTTTAAAATAATTTTTCTGATGCATGAAAGCGTAATTTAAATGGAGCTGTGTTTTCACATGAGGTTTTGTTTCTTAATGTATGATATATTAAGCAATACCGCTCGTAGTAATTGTCCAAAGAGTTTGAAGACACATCAAGAAGTTTGTTTAAGAGGTGGCAGAAAAAAAGGAATTCACTAATTCTTTCTACAGAACAAACATCACTATGAAACATTTTTTTTCTTTTCACCTTTCAGATAATAGCTTTTAACTGCTGGCATTTTTGTTTTACATTGCATTAAGCTTAAGCATATGTGAACACCTAGGCACTGTAAAGGTGAATCATTTCAAGGGCTGTTTCTATTTAAACTTTTGCTTTAAGGAAAGAGAGTATCAAGCAGGAGAGAAAGACTAATGGCATCAGGAGCTCAGCCTGTCAGGCTGCAAGACAGCCTGGAGGTTCAGCAGGTGTGAAGACCACCCTCTCCAGTGGCTCAGGAGGCAGGAGGTAGCAGGACCACCCATCTCCTGGCTGTCAGGACTTCAGGGAAATCTCTTGACTTTTTTTGCCCTTGAAAGCACCAACTATTTCCTAGGACCATGCACGATGGGAGCAAATTGCATGCAGCTTACGTGCAAGGCAAAAGGAACATTGCATGGAAAAGATGTTTATAATTTGTTTACCTGCATACATTTAAAATAGTTAGTTGTTTCAGAGCACATGGCTGTTTCTTACTAGGTCTTGTGAATAAAATTCACTAAAGTGAATGAAATACCTTAAAGTGGGTGCAGAATTATGGTACAATATACATGTCATGAGCTCCATAAAGATATAAGAAATTTTGCGGTGACATTGTAATAGGAGGAGGTGATAAAGTCCTTACACAGCTATTCCCTTGTCCCACATTTTCTCCTTTGAAGTACAAAAGGTCTCAGAATAATAAAACATACATACAAAACTACTCCCTCTACAGACTTTGCCTGAAAAAACATTTGCTTTTGACTAATTCTTACTAAGAGCGAATAACTTCCTCTCACCTTAGCAGTCTCACTGACACTTTGGGCCCACAGGATCCTCTGCTCTCGCCAGCTCCCCTCTTGCTGCCTCCTCACTCCCTTATGTCTCCTCAGCCCTATGCTGAGAGACGTTATGCCTGGAATTTGATTTCCGTCTTTATTTTCATCAATTCCTAGCCAATCTCTCAGAAAGCTTTTATAATTAATATAAAAATAAATGTGAAAAGTAGAGTTAGCAAATGTTTTGCATGCCGTTCCTCCCAACGCCAAGGTTTCTGACTTAAACAGAATAGCCCTGAAAATTTAACACCTTATCCTCTGTAGGAGCATCGGGTGATTTCCCCCAGTAAAACCCTAACTGGCAACTAGGCCATAATGGAGTCCTGAAGGATTACAGAAGTAATTTTATTATTTATGCAAATATTCACTTGATACTTGCATAAATTTTTAAATTAAACTGCCATTGAAGATTAAAGATTAATCTGAATGTATTACTGTGGTCCTAAATGGAGGAGACAGAGAAGATAGGAAATACAAGCTATCTTGTGCTGAGGATAAGTTTCTGAAATAAAACATCCCATAGCGCACCCCAGAGTGATGAAAAGGACAGCAAAACAGACAGGAGAATGCTACAGCCCAAACATCTGCTCCTATTCGAATCTAGCTTATGCTGAGTTTCAGCACAGAAATCTATTTCAAAAAAAAGAGAGAAGTCCATAGGAAGCTCACAGTATGGAGAAATCGAGTCCCTAACTGCCTGCAGCATCTTACAAAATCTCTCCATAGAAGACTTTTCTTCTTCTCATATATTTCTTAATATCTGTTTTACAGAAACTGATTAGTACATATAACTTGAAATAATTAAATATGTTTGAAATAAATATTGGAACTAAATACCAGTATGGCTTTAAACCAATCAGATAATTTAGTTAACGATTAGTTGATATCATAGTAATACCTGTACTACAAGACCCTTGATATCTTCCCACCTGTGGCAAAAACACATCCGTGTGAATATCTTTTGTTTAAGTTGTACATTTCTTTCCTGTTCCAGTAAAAATCAACTCTGCTTCCACCCTGAATATGCTGTTCCAGTTAAAAATACACTGTGTTTATATTTGCTTTTGTTACAGACCCATGGGTTGATACTTCAGTGCTCTCATCAACTTTCAGATGATCTTTATAAGGAATATAAACTTTTGGGGTTTTCTCTTGAGACCACATTGTCTACATTTCACTACAGATGTAATTTTACCTCATTATTCTGGAACTTGGGTTTTTGGAAACAGCTTTCTAGTTTTTATCTTTTTCCAAGATATTTTCACGTGATTATAATTCACATATTTTCCACAACTCTGATCAACAGCATTTTCTTGGAGGTCAATAAACCCCCAAAACCTGTACAATGGAGCTAGATATTTACATGCAAACATGAGCAGCACCCCACCACTTCACAATAGAAACTACAAGATCAGTGCCTCTCTTAACCTCCTTTCTCAGTTTATTTGAGTAGCATTTCAGTTAATTTATAGAGTTTTGCTTGGGGTGATGGATTTGTCCCTGTTAAAGTTTGTGTGGGTGAGTGGCCATGTGGCAGGATGATGTGGTGTGTTCAGAATTTATTATAGTATTGAAAGAAAGATCAGTTAAAGAAAATGTGACTTGCACTAAGTGCTGGTAATGGCAGAAGAAAGGACTATTTTTTTTCACCTGAGTTCCACCACTGTGTGCCAGCTTCTGGGAGTTTCATCTCCTTAGTCTTGAATTTCCTTCTAGTTACTTGATTTCAGTGTCCTGGTGGAAAATAGTGGTGCCACAAGCAATCTACTAAGTAGGCTGTGCCAGCCTGCAGGGCAACCTGAGGTATCAGGCTTGAGGCTGGAGCCTGTACCCCTATGGACAGCCAGCCCCGGCCATGGGGCTGGGCACCCCTGGCAGCCACCCTGCCTGGCAAAGTCTCCTCTGGATGCGAGGTTTAATCCTAACAAGAGAATGGTAGCAGCTCAAATTATGGCACTGACTTTTGGAAATTACAAACGGCAAAATGAGAGCTATATTTTGTGGATGAAGCCCGGGCTATTTCAGAGCTACGAGAGGTGGAGCGCCTGCCTAGGTCAGATACCCTTGATGTTATAATGCCTCCTGTTTGGGTAGAAGAGCACACCACCATCTGCTACCCTCTTTAAAAATTACAGCGTCTGCTCTCCAGATGTGTTGCCAGTGCACACGACAGCGAGGTGGAACCCACCCCAGGTCCCTGAATCAAGAGCAGGTGCTGCCACCAGCTGTAGCAGAGTCTCAGAGACACAGCAGGGAGAACAAAGCCTGGACACCTCCCTCCTGTAAACACCTATAGGAACCTGAAGCTCTTCCTGATGGAGAAATATATCTTCTTTGATCTGTGCTACGAGAGAGAACACAGTGAGAAATTATTTTATTTTATATTCTGTAAGCTGCTACAGAAGTAAGCTGATTAGAAGCTGTGAATATTTTAATTTTCTTCTAAAAGAAGTAAGTAAAAGACCATTTGCAGCCTTTTATTTGCAGGCATTTCAAATGTACTCAGCTTTACCTGCATGAGCACACTACGATTCTCCAGGCAGTTAGCAGGCATAAGGGATGTGTACCTGCATACAGGATCAGCCTCATACTCAGTGTTTGCAGAGCCCTTTTAATGGCAAGGGGTGTCAAAATCTTATGGATAGAAGTGCCTTACTACAAAGGGGTAGAGCTTATTTTCTGTTTCTCTGATTCATAGCGCTGAGTGACCAGCTGTTCTGAAATTAAATGTAATGGAACTATTAACCTGAACAAGGACCAGCTGTAGGATTCACATTTCTTAGGATCAGGACATGATTTTTTTATATTGTAGTATTTAATGAAGCTATTTATAGAGCTTTCTGATTAAATGTGAAGTATGTATAGAGATAATAAACCTGATCAGATACTCACCTCAAAGTTTAGTTTCAATCCAAAGTTTATTTAAAACAGAGAGTGCCAGTCTGTTCTCTTGAGATTTCCACCACTATCACCAAATATTTCCAGTAGTTATTGATCCTGTCCAGGAAATCCTGCAAGAATTTCTTCTCATGAGACTGAAATGTCTTACATGTATGTACAGGTCTTGTTTTCTTTATACCTGGAAAAATTCTGAACTACAGCTTTCTCACAGAAGTCTTCTGACACTTTGAAAGAAAAGAGGAAATCTAAATGACGTTGAACATAAAAATGTATTTTCTGGGACCTGATAATTTATCCGTTACATAGAATACTATGCATTACATTTCTTCATGGTTAATAATCAGATACATTTATGAACTCTTTTCATCTTGTGAAAAAAGGATTTCTTATTCATCAGTGTGCCCTGAATAATTCAGATTAATAAAGTCACACCATAGGGTTAGAAGACAACTTTTGACATCAGTTTTGGTCGTATAAGTCATGAAGTTCTGGTGGAGTTTGCTGCACTTTGAAGCATTTCAAAACAGAATTATTAAGACATGGAAGTACCTGTATGTAAACAATTTCTGTGCTAAGCTCTATTTATTGTTTTAGATAAAAGAGCATTTTCACATTTTTTGTATTAGCAGAAATAGCTATGATATCATGTGACCTTTCAGTACTACGAACCAATAAGTATGAGGGGAAAAAAACACAACAGTTCAATCAGCTGCAGTTATCTATATTACCTTGACTCGGACATATGTTGTTATCCCTGATATGGGTAAAGATTAGGTGAATGCTCACTTGATGTGCATTGTTTCAGCCGTTCTTAATGAGGAGACTTATTTTCAGTGCAATTAATTATTTTTCTTTTCACGATCTTAATGGTAGATGAGAAAATACAACAAAAACCATCACTCTGCAAAAATGCTGTGGCACGTTTTAATTCAACAGCTGCGTAGCACACATGTTCAGGCAACAACAACGTGTTAATAAATCCCATTAATTCCCTTCCCCCTGAGGTCTTTGCTGACTGTTTGACTGACAAAGCTCTGCCTTTATTAGTTATGACAGATCAGGCTTTGGTTTTCATCTCTCTGGGGAAACATCACACTGTTATTTTAAGGTGAATTGCTCAGTTCAAGCAAAGAAACTGCTTTAAGATCTCAATACAGATAATGCAGGGCAGGTTTTTTAGAATCATAGAATCACCTAGGTTGGAAGAGACCTTTAAGATCATCGAGTCCAATCATCAACCTAACACTGCCAAGTCTATCACTAAACCATGTTACTCAGCACCACGTCTACTCGTCTTTTAAATACCTCCAGGGATGACGATTCAACTGCTTCCCTGGGCGGCCTGTTCCAATACTTGACAACCCTTTGGTGAAGAACTTTTTCCTAATATCCAATCTAAACCTTCCCTGGCGCAACTTGAGACCATTTCTGCTTGTCCTATCGCTTGTTAATTGGGAGAAGAGACCAACCCCCATACGACTACAACCTCCTTTAGGTAGTGGTAGAGAGCGTAAGGTCTCCCCTGAGCCTCCTTTTCTCCAGACTGAACAACTCCAGTTCCCTCAGCCACTCCTCATTAGACCTGTGCTCTAGACCATTCACCAGCTTCGTTGCCCTTCTCTGGGCTTGCTCCAGAATTTCAATGTCTTTCTTGTAGTGAGGGGCCCAAAACTGAACACAGTATTCGAGGTGGGGCCTCACCAGTGCTGAGTACAGGTAGACGATCATTTCCCTAGTCCTGCTCACCACGCTGTTCCCGATACAAGCCAGGATGCTGTTGGCCTGCTTGGCCACCTGGGCACACTGCTGGCTCATATTCAGCCAACTCTCAACCAACACCCCCAGGTCCTTGTCTGCTGGGCAGCTTTCCAGCCACTCTTCCCCAAGTCAAACAGTTTCATATTTTCTCTGACAGTAGGAATATATTGATCGTGAAGAAAGCAGAAGAAAGCAGATGGGATGGACAAGGATCCTCTTGGGGTTTCTGTCCAAAAGGCCTGGAACAGGCATATGAACATGCCATTTCCCTGGGCTCCAAAAACATGCACCTCAGAGAGACAAGTGAATTACTTTGCCTTTCCCCTCCTCTTTTAACTTGTTTAATTTTTATGATTTGGAACAACATTCCTCTGCAAATGCTTAGACATCCAGCCACTACAGTGCAGATCAGCACAGCTGGGAAGTCCCAAAGCTCATGGCTTCACTTTCCCCTCCTGCTGTACATGTGTACCTGTAGGCTCACCCAAAGAGCTTAGCCAGAATATGGAGTTGGAGAATAAAAAGAACAACCCAATGTAATCGTGGCTTTCTGAAAACCCATGTCTCCAAATAAAGAAGTATAGATTGTGCTTGAAATCCAAAAACTGGAGATTACAAAAATCTGCTCTGGGACAGCTTATTTGTTTCTTACATGCTAAGGAGAAAGAGACAGAAATGAGATTGCCTTAGAGCTATATAGGCTTGTGTAATGGCATACCTCCTCTACATTTTGTGTCTTCCACTTAATTTTCTGTCTGCTGTTGGATTATCTCTGCACATTGAGCAAGGATACCATTGGACTTCCCACAATGACAACGACAACTCGTACAGTTAAATTGGAAGGCAATAAAATGCATGAGTAACTCAAATTGTTGTCTCTGTTGTACATGACAATCGACAGACGTCAACAGTGAATCAAAGTTGGAAACTTTTCCTTTCTTTTTTAAGACCTGATGAATTTCAGTCCTCAGTAACTCTGATTAGTTGAAATAATTTTGTGTCCTAGGAAACTTGCAGTATTTTTATCTTCAGCCTTGCTACTGCTTGACTTTACTTCTGTAATATTTAATCTAATAGATTCATAGTGTTTTTCTATGAATACAATTAATACTTAAACAATCAATCCTATAGAACACCTTGCCACATCCTGATGTTAGCTTTCCACAATTTAAAAAAATGGACTGCGCACAAATCCTTTCATAGCTGAGCAATCTTTAAGGCATTGAAGGTATATTTCTCACCATGGGATCACTTTATAGATTCTTTTAATGAACTTTATCATTGTTTTTTTTAAGTCTTTGCAACTTACATAAACTTTTTTCCCACTAATTTCCATTATTTTCATACGCCCCAAAAATTGTAATAGGTTAGAAGTGGATGGTTTTCTTTTAAAGAAAAAAAGCTGCTTTATATCTGAAGTACCACAAATCTCTGAAAGTTTAATAATTTTGTTTTTAAAGATCAGTTTTATTTCTGAGATAAGCCTTAATTTTCTGTAGTTCTCTGAAGCAACAGCTCTATTTTTTCAAAACAGATGTATAAAGATTTATAACTTCTTGATCTTCAGGAATTGAGCTTATTTTAATATTATACAGAGGTATTCACCATAAAAAAGTAGTGTTATAGTTTATATATGGCGCAACAGAAATGAGAATGACAATCAGCCTAAGAACAGCCATTTGAAATACACTGTAGGAGCACGACACTACTCTGTTTCATCGGTGAGTGGTGATAGATTTCCTTCCACTGAGTTCTTAATGGATCGTATATGCCTGAATTATTTCAGAAGTTCACTGAAATGTTAATTATGTTTTAAAAAAGCTCTAGCTGCCTCCTGAATGTTAAAGGTCTTTCAAAGTGATAGTTAACAGTCACATTTTCTTGGGGAAATACAATTAAAGCCAGAAATAATAAAAATGCTGCCCAAGCCCTGTGAATCCTCAAAATTACTCACTTGTCTTCAAAAATATTTCTAAACATGAAAATCCACTTTTAGAAAACACTTGGCAAAATCACAAAAAAAATTATGCCAGAGCTAAACCTAGCTGGTACGTGTCCTTTGCTGACATGTTTCTGTCAGTCATCTTTGCCAGTTTTTCCTACTCTAGAACATGCTATCAGCAGTGTCACAAAGCTTACACAAAAATGTCTGTATTTTTCTAGTCTATGCAAGGAAAAAAGTTCCCTTGGAAGCGTACATTGCCTGAAGGTATAAAATAACCTCCAGCCAAGTGGGCCTGTTGTAGGTAGTCAGGGTAAGTTTTCACCCTGTAGCTTGCCCAGCTCAGCATTCATGACTAGCTCCCCTTGCTAGTCATCAGGGCTATTAGAGTTCAGGACTGAACTTTTACTCCATAAATAAGGGCTGCAGGAGGCAGGAACTACAACCTTCGTGTTGTTTTCCTCAAGCACTCCTGAAGCACAGCCACAGCACCTATTGCATCCTAAATCCTGTCAGCTGAGGGAATATGGGAAGTGGCATCACACGGTTGTATACCAGTGGGATGCTCAGAAACTGAAGGATCTGGTCTTCTGAGCTATTCCCTTCTCAGTAGCCCCACATGATGGAAAAACATTAACCGTCATCCCTATGCTCAGTGCCATTATGAGTACCTAATCTTTTCTTGGATTGATATTTTGTGTCAGATTTCACATGGGGCTTTCCCCCATTTGAAAGAAGGGGACACCTGAAGAAACTAATAGAGGGCAAAGAATTATCAATTGGGAGTAGACCAGTAATATGCCACACCAAGGCTTGCTGTAGAGTTCAAATTGCAGTGTGTCTGACAGTAGAAAAATCCCATTCTTGCATGACTGAGGAAAATGTAATCAGCAGCAGTACTGGAAAAAAAATCTTGCCTAATTACATATTTACACAATAGAGAGAAATAGCATTGGAATTGTTCCAGGTTTTTGGTTACATAATACATGTTTAACAAAACTGTCTAATTATAACTGCACATATTTACTCAAGAGATAGAAAAGTCTTCAAAGGAGATTTTCCAGCCTCCAGGAAAGACGTCTTTTTTCCAAGCAAATTTAATCTTTTATTATTACCCAACAATCTGAGACCTTACAGTTTATAAATATATAAACTGAATATTATTTAATATTTAATATTATATAATAATGTTCTTCAAGTCTCTTAAGTATCTGGTTTCATCCAATAATATCTTGGAACTCAAGGTTGAGGGTGACTTTCCTTCTAGAACCGACAAAAACAGACCACACAAACAAACACGAATGCTTCAAAAGTTTCCTTTCTCACAGGGTAGCTCTGCAGAACGCAGCCTTACCTCCTGAAGCATCAAAATACCTGCATGTGTTACCATACAGACATGTGATGGCTTCTTGGCTAACAGAGGTTGTTGTAATGGGGGTCTCCAAAAACAAACAGAAGCTGTTAACACTAGAGCAGAGATAAATGGGAAAAGTCCATCCTGATGAAAAAACCCTCAACTTGTGATTTTTAAGCTTCCCTCTTGAATACAGACAAAAAGGCAAAATCCTGAAATGTACTGACTTCCCAGCAGATTTTGTTTTGGAAGTATAGAAATAAACTTAGAGAACAGGTTGCTGGAATGTTTTGTTTCCTGAAACTAAATATACTCTTTCCATCCATCCACCAAATGGGATTCCTGCCCACCCCCGCGCCCCCCCTCCAGCACCTCACTGCGTGGTGCAAAGGGCCAGTAGCCTCTCACTGCAGCCGGGATTTCTGTTCCCTTTCTGTCCCTGCCACAGCACATGAGTGAGCCACTGGCCTCCCACCCCTTTCTCCTGGACAGGCTGCGGTGCCTCGGGACCTCATCTCCCACTGCCTCTTCTCCATCTCCCCCTTCTCCCTGGTGACACCTCCTGGGCTCATCCAGCATGACCCAGAAGCTGGCGCGTCCTCCTCAGTGCTGGCAAGCTGGGAAAACTGCACTCCGGCTTTGAGGATGGGACACCCCCAACCCAGAAGAAAGGTGGGGTGCCAACATCAGGTAAGACAGACTTCTCACCACCTGTGGAGTCCGGAGGCATGGGCACCCCAAGAAGAACCAGACATCCTGACTTTTGACTAGCTTACCTGCCTGATTCCCACTGTAAAATTCACAAGAACCAACATACCTCCCCAGAATGTCTCATTTCATGGAAGCAGTATTTTCTGATGTGAGAACTGCTCTATCAATGATTCTTCTTTTTTTCAAACATTTCTAACGCTGAGCAGAATTTAATGAGGTTTTGTAGCAGCATCACATCCTCAGCACATCAAGCACAGAGAGAAAGCTTCACCACTGACTTATCAGATGCAATGCAAAATATCTCAGCACAGCAGGGCTTTAGAAGAAGCTCAGGGAACAAGTGACTCCACCGCTTGTACTTTCTGTCATGACAAACCCCCAGCCAACTTAGCAACTTCATTTTGTTAGTACAAAAACACTTTGTAGTCACCAGGACTTTCACACAAGTGACAGGGCTAGACGTTAAATCAAAATTATTCTTCTCCCCAAATGTGTACAACAAAGTAACGTCTTCAAAGACAGTAATAATGACAGTGGTACCCAGGCCTGGGATGACATGTTCTGCACATCCTCACCACAGACCAGAGATAAACTGTTCCAAGACTGAAGAAAACTCCCTTTTGCAGAAGTCATTAGCAAGTCCAGTTCTTGTTTTAATAGATGCACCTCCTTCCCACTTATCTTTACTCTTGCACTCCTTTTAAATAAGTTAAATATCCAAATACATTATCAGGCAGAGAAGGACATTATATGAATGCCGATTTTTAATCTGTGACAAATACATTATGTATAATAGCTTCCTTTTAATATTTCATAATCATCTTCATTTAACAATTGATCTGAGTCTAATTTGTAATGCTCATTACTCATATGAATTGAAAATGTTTTTCATCTCACATTATGGTTCCAGCACAGGCAAAGACCAGAGCTGTGTTGTGTTAATCAGGATTTGGAGCCTGGAGAGCAGCACAGGTGCAGGGCAAGAAACACGTCCCTTCCCTGGGAATGCTCAAGGACAGAAATTATTCTACTGAGTGGCACTCCGACGTATGCTGAGTGCGTGTCAACAAAGTGAAGGGCATGTCTCGTGCTATCTGTTCAGTTGGGCTGTCACTGCCAGCTCAAGCATGTCTTTCACTGTGTTGACATGCATGACAAATTGCAGAAAAAGCTCTGACTGCTAATACTTTCTTCCTGCATCCCAGCTTTCAGTGGTGGTAAAATACAGTTAAGCCTGATGAAAGGGTTACAGTCATGAATGCTTGTTTAATATGCAGCATTTTTGCTACATACGTGCAGATGATCTGTCATGGAATAACCCTGCTTATATTTTAGAGTCCTGCAAGTGATGCTTTTCGTCTTCAATCTATTGTAATATTTACCACTTAAGAAGTCAAATGATTTTTTTTCTTACATTACAATATTATGACACATCAACAAACTATTACTACCTATGAGGGTCTGTGGGCTGAACTGTAGTCAACTGTAGTCGATTTTTCTTGCTGCAAGATGTTTCTGTAGCACAAAATATGCCACAGTGTTTGGACCACTGTAGAGAAGTGTTTGGACACAGCAATTGGATTATCCAGGGATTAAAAGACAGGCAAACCCAAGGCAACCAGCATTTAATCATATAACAAGCAAATATTGGTGGAATTACTTAATTTATAGAAACTACGAAACAAAAAATATGGGAAACATTTTAGCAGCTGTGAAATCATGTTCTTACAGAAGCGTGGACCTTTCCAACCCTGAGGATGTCAACAGAAGTCTTGCAATCTACATTACTCAAGCAATAACAGCATAAAAAAAAAAAAAAAGATGAGGTGACACTGTAAGACTAAGATTAAAATTCCTTCTGTAGCAGACAGACAGACAGGTGGACAGAGGCTGTCAGACACAACTTGCTGCACCTGTGTTAGTTACTGGACAGGACTGCCTCCCTTCCTCAGCATCCACGCCAGCTCTGAAATGCCTCAGATCCCACCTAGAGCTACTTAAGGTGAAGCCTCCCCTGAAAATAATGACTTTTGCTTTAACAAACTATATGTGAAACTATGCAAAACTTTTTTTTTTTTTAAATTATAGTCTTGCTGGTATCTGTTACAGGGATTCTTATTTGTCCAAATTCAGTCTTTTAAATTTATTTTCTCTTCAACTACAAGTTCTTTGGAGCAGGAATTGCTTCTTCACCTGTGAAGGTAAAACACCTCAGGCATTGAATCCCAGAGTTTTCAGGGAGGCTTATTGCATCATCAGTACAACCACTTTCAAGCATATAAACCCTTCTGTCGTGTAACATTTAAAAACAAGTACTTCGGTATTCTCCATCTTCCTTTCTGGGGAAAGACTGCTGGGAAATGAAGAGAGAAGAAGGGTTCGCTGAAGTAGCAAAACTCTGCCCTACGTTCTTCCCCCTCCTGTTCTGTGTCAGGGCCAAAGCCCTTCTGAGCAAACTTGTGGTATTACCCACACATGTATGGTATGTGCATGAAAACAAAATAATTTCCAGAATGGGATAATATGCATATTTTTTTCCAACACCAAAAATTAGCAATCAGGACCAACAGTGCTTGACCCAAGCAGTACTGGCAGTACTTGCATCTTTTAAAAGCCTGAGCTATTGTTGTGCCCCAGGAATTTCCTTTTTCTGTGCTGATCTCCTGCTTTCATTTGGTCCTAGCAACCCTGCGTGCAACTGTGTTCTTTACATATAAAACACGAAGAAAATTCTTGCTGTATTTTAGGTTGTCTTTCAGTGTAATCAGCACTGGCCTGAGCTAGGAGTGTGACTGGCTCGTGACTCTTCTGTCATCAGTTCTGACCTGGGCACCTCTGTTAGATCCCCCAAAACAGTTGGGAAAGATAGGTCTGAAAATGGGGTTAGGTGTTCACTGGGGTTTAAATGCCAAAGATGATAGGGATGTTTCATGGGATTTCCCAAATGCCCAGGTTCAACAAGACTCATGCTGGTCCTTCTCTTTTGTTTAAACACATTCTTGACTTGAGTTGTGTGTTGGGGTTGCTAATGTAAGACTCAGAAAGAGAACAAACTCCAATGCTGAATATGCATAGATGAATCCCACTGTTTCTGTGTGCAGTGCATAGCACTTCCAGATGGCTTTGATGCATACTTAATGTTTATTATGTTTTCTAAAATAATTTGTTTGAGTTTAGCAAATTATTACTGAGTGTCTAAAAAGAGAGGAAACAAACAAACAGAACCAAAATGCTTCAAAAAGCTAAGTGATTGCTAAGTAATTGTCTGTAATTGCTATTCAGGGATATTTGTTTTCACCTGTGGTAAAATATTTTTTTGTGTGCTCTCCAACAAGAATTTTGGACAGCAGCACTCAGAACAAGGTGTTCCTACTCAATGTTTGAACTCCTGGCAAAAAGGAAATAGGCAGTAGGAAGTCTTTGAAACTAGAGGAGGCAAACAAGGTTCACCAGCCTGCCAGAATGCACACACTCAAACCAGTTTGTTAAAGCTGATAATTTCTCAGTAAGGCTGGGTTTATTTATTTTTGAGATCTGCCTGTTGATATATGGTAAAACATCTCCAAAGCACCTATGTGCTCTATTCAGAATATTATCTGTTCATGTCTAGCTGCTACAGCACCTTGTTGACTTCAGAGAGAGGCAGCAGCTCTCAGCCTTGAGCAGCAGAAGGTCTGTTTTTTGTCATTCCTGCATACAGTACCATGCCTTCATGCAACAGTTGCTCCATTGAAAGCAAACTTGAAGGAGATGGCATTAATATTGGATTAAATAACTTGGGAGCTTGAACATTGTTGCAACTCAGTGGGAATTAGGTTCTCACCACTTAACACCCAAGCTCCTATGAATTTCAGTAAAAGTTAGGCACGGAAGACTGTTTGAGGAGCTGAGTCTGAAGTCTTGCAACATCTACAAATCTGTGTTTAAGTGTCTAAGTCACCCAAGAAGAAATTATAGTTGAGACTTAAAGCCTTTTAGTCCTACTCTTGATCTCCAAGTGTTGTGACAGCCTATGAAACCACTGAAAGACAGCTGAAAAAAGTGGACAAAGCAATTTGTTTTGAAATGTAACATGAAGTCAAATCAGCTTGTTTCAGGCTCACCAAAACAATCTTCACATAATCAAATTTCAAATTTCTTTTGCACCTCCCAAGCTGCACTTGATGTTGGAGGTGATTTTCCCCTGTACACCTATAAAATCAAGAAGGTTATTCATGAGGCTGACATTTGCAGCTTTTCCCATCAGACTTCCAGGATCTTAGTAAATGGTAGGTTTCTCAAGGATCAGATCAGTACACCTCACTTTTGTGATTATAAGTTGGAAAAGCCGGGTTTGTACCTCCCATGGGGATACCTCTCCTATGACCTTTAAATTCAAAGACAGTCTGTCCAATGTCTTTGGCTCATAATCTTGAGTATTTGCAGAAAGCCAGTGTTAGACTTTCCTCAGTGATAAAGTAGCTATCACTAGATTCAAGGCCCTAGGTAGAAATCCTTTGGAAAGGATTGCAGTGAAGTATAGCTGAATATAGGCAAGGTAAGAGTGTTGAGGCAACAAATAAGGGATGCAGTCTGGAATAACGGGCTGTGTCAGAAGACCCCTTTGGGAATCTCACAGTCAGCACAGGTTAGAGAAGCCTTCAGAAACTTATCAAACAGTATTTCACACAGCCAGGAGGAAAAGCAAGGTATAGGAGGTGATTTAAAGCTGGTCCCTCAGAGCTGTGCTATGCACTCAAGGCCTGTCAATCTCAGCCGCCGTGTTTAGCTGAGGTCATTAGTTATTTGATCTTAATTTCACCTCCACACATGACTGTTTTCGTAAGTTCCAACACTGAGAAAAGTTTTGTTTATATTTCTCCCCGTAGCAAATATTTTATTGCTGTTAATTCTGTGTATAGGTGGAAAATATTACATTATTTTGATTCCACAGGCTGCATTTTCCTTCCTGCTAGATAGCCCCCAGGACTGTGCAAACACAGTAGCAAAAGTTGAAAGTTTTCTTCAACCCAGTATGAGACTGGCAGGCTACATAGTTAGCAACTCCTCATAACTATACTGCAGAAGCTGAATTTTCCCAACTGCTCAGTCATCCTGGATATATCCACTGCATTAAAAAAAAGAATCAGAAGGTGAAAGAAAATGAAAGTGAAAAAAGAAGGTGAAATGCAGCCAGTTTTTTTAATAGAATCAGAAGTAAATTTCTCTGTTTCTCAATAATTTTCAGTGAAGCAAATGCAAGTGGAAGGATCAGTAGTAGTGCAATTTTCCTATTTGTTCAGCTCTCGCTTAGGGATTTAGATCCCTGCAAGTCCAAGAAGCATTGCAATACATTTTAAGGCGTACTGAAAAGGCCTTTCATTTTGAGTCATTATTTACACCAAAGCAAAGTACAACAAACACAGTACTTAGCATTTCCTATCTGTCAATTATTCCATATACTTCCCATCGCATGAGGATTTCCTTCACATTACTCTTTTTCTGGCTCTTAGAAGGCTGTAATTTAGCAAGGTCTTTCAGTGTGAAAATTGTCCTGTATGCTTAAATTCCGTATTTCCACAGTATTTTGAAGAATACGTCAATGCCTGAAGAAAAAAGCTCTGCTTAAGCACATGTTGGAAATTAAGTCTGTGCTATAGTGTTTTACCAAATCAAGAGCTGCATTTGACCCATGTCTCTGTCCTGAAGCCATTGGGAAGTAAGCACTCACATCATTTGAGTTTTTTCAAATATGTTACATCAGAAGTCTGACTTACTGTCTCTCAAAGCACTTTGCTTAGCATTTTTATCTTCTCTCAGTTTCTCCAATCTTTCTTATGTAATGGAACCAAAAGCTCATGATTTATTCCACATACTGACTCACCAGTGGTATGAAAACTATGCTATTTCCTCCTATGTTGTACATATGATCCAGAACATCTGTCTTGCCTTTAAGGTGTGGGGTTTTTTTCTGTCATCTCCAGGTGTTTCTTGCTGGTTTCAGGGTATCCATCTTCTAATTTTTGATGATATTTTTTTCCTCCTCAGTATTTTACACAAATGTATGTCATGTTTTTGCATTGTACTATTCTGACCTCTTTAAGTCTCCTAGTCTCCTTGCAGTTTAACTTTCTCATGTCTATTTGCTGATACTCTTATTCTGATGTAACTGACAAATTTGATCAATATCAAATGTAACCACTATTTTAAAATAATCACAAGAGCTTAAATACTAAGGGTCATAATACTATTCCCTGCATTAACCTCAGCTCTCTGTCTGTAAAAGAGTTTCTAACCTATTATGATACTGGATGTTTTGATTCCATCATAAATCATTAATGTAGCACTATAGCACATGCATTATGGAATTTCATATGTAAGGAAACATACTTTAGTTCTCTTTTTTTTAAAAAAAAACATATCTGTCTGTCGTGGTTTGGGCCAAATTGGCCTAATCCGGTGGAACGACAGATGCTCTCTCTCTCTTGCTCCGCTCGGGAGGCAAGAGAGAGAGAGAAAAAAAGAGACTTAAGAGTTTAGAAGGATCTAAACTACTTTAATGAAATATTGATAATAAAATAATAAAAAGAAAAATAATGAAATATATACAAAACCGTATCAAGCTCCCAGGATGACAATCACGTCACCAGCAAGTGCTGGGGAAGTCCCAGACTGGACTCGGTGACGGACGGGAACTGGATTCCGGATCTGGATTCAGGATCGGGATCAAAGGCAGACGCAGAGACAGAGTCCTCCCAGGACGCCGGCCATTGAAGAAAGAAGGGCTGACCCTTTGATCCCTCAGCTTTTATACTGAGCATGAGGCAGATGGGATGGAATACCCTTGTTGGTCAGTTTTGGGTCACCTGTCCTGTCCACTCCTCCCCGCAGGTGTGACCCCTCTACGCTTTTCCGCTTCCGACCCTCCAATGGGGCAAGTAACAAATTTGGCTGGCCTTGGTTGTTATAGCAATAAGTATAAGCCAGAGCCTCTCTGCATACCGTTCCTTGGCCTCAGCTATAAACATGGGTCTTATCATTCTGAGAGTGAACGGTTTTCTGCAAAACATGCTGTTAATTTCAGCAGTTAGAAGAGGCCTAGCTAAAAAGAAAAGTTACTGAACAAAAATGGTCCTGTTTTACCTCAAACCAGGACACTGTCAGAGGAGGTTATATTTATTTATTGTGCAATAAAAGCATATTTTTTGCTATTTCAGAATTGTAGTCGTATTATAAATATTCATATAGGACCCATTTCAGACCTTACTAAATTCAGTATGCTAACTGACTAAACAGTGTTGATATTAGTATCATATTGGTGTTTTTTCATATGTTCAGACTCTTATGAGCTAAACCTTGGAGGTGTCCATGCAGACTACTATATGGAAATACCGAGGCAAGTTTCTTCAGGCCAGCTCAACAACCAAAAGCAGGTACTTAGTGCATTTCTTGAGTTTGGATAACTCAGCCAAAAAACAGTAAGTATAAGGGCACAGTCATAGAATCATAGAATTGTAAAATGGTTTAGGTTGGAAGGGACCTTCAGAGATCGTCTAGTCTAACTGCCCTGCCACGGGCAGGGACATCTTGCATTAGATCAGGTTGCTCGCAGCCCCAGACTGACTTTTAACACTTCCAGGGATGAGGCATCCACAACTTCTCTGGGCAACTTGTTCCAGTGTCTCACAACCACTGTCATCATAAAGAATTTCTTCTGTATATCCAATCTAAATCTCCACTCTTTCAGTTTAAAACTGTTTCCCTTTGTCCTGTAACTACAGGCCCTGGTTAAAAGTCTCTCTCCATGTGCTCTTTATATATTGAAAGGACGCAATAAGGTCTCCCCAGAGCCATCTCCTCTCCAGGCTGAACCCCAACTCTCTCAACCTTTCCTCATAGGAGAGGTGTTCCAGCCTTTTCATCATTTTTGTGGCCCTCCTCTGGACATGATCTAATAGGTCCGTGTCTTTTCTGTGCTGGGGACCCCAGAGTTGGATGCAGAACTACAGGTGGGGCCACATGGGAGCAGAGTAGAGGGGCAGAATCACCTCCCTCGACCTACTGGCCACACTGCTTTTTGATGCAGCCGAGGATGCTGTTGGCTTTCTGGGCCACGAGTGCACATTGCCACCTCATGTTCAATTTTACATCCTCCAGTATCCTCACGTCCTCTGCAGGGCTGCTGTCAATCAAATCATCACACAGTTTGTATTGATATTGGGGAATGCCCCAACCCACATACAGGACCTTGCACTTGGCCTTCTTGTATGCAGTCATGCATGCATTTCTACAAGAGCTCTGTTCATCACCTTTGACAAGTGTTAGTGGCCCTGTTTCACTTTGCACGGAGGAGGATTAGAAGCACTCCCACAATCAGGTGCTCCATTTCATCTGAGGAGTGGTAACGTCACAGCTGGGTCTAAAGTGCCTGTGCTTTTAGCTCAAGCGGAGCATCAAGAAGATAGTTTCTGGTACACAAGTGGTTTGAAAAGAGCTAGTTCAGCTGTCTCTGGATGAGAATGCACAATGCTAAATGCCTGTACTTATTGCAACCAGTACTTCCGTGGATTCCCATCTTCTGTAATTAGCTGTGTGTGTACTGCAAGTACTTCCCATACAAAACTTGATACATTTTGAGAGTGAAGGGAGAAGGGGAGTAAGAAGGGGGCAAATTCAAGAAACTGTCCAGATTTCAGTACCTTCCTCAGAGAAAACTGAAAAATTCCTTTTGGAGTAGAGGAGCATACTCAGCCAGTGCTACTCAACAAATTCTTTTTTTTTGCTAAAAACAGAATGATCATGCAATGAAAAGACAAGAAATGGACTTTTTGAAAATATCTTATCTACAATTCCAAAGGACAAGATCAGACAAGGACTTTTCAGTTCAGGTCAACTAGTGATCGCCTAACATCAAAGCTGACTGTCTGAGTGCCAGCAGGAGCCAAGGCCCTCTTCTTTTTAAGTATCTGGATCAGCTTCTGTACTCATTCATGCCTCTCCCGGCCTTTCAGGCAGCTGACAAGTACATTAATCCTTCACGATGAACTTGCCATACCATTTCCACAACAGCACAACTACGATTGCCTTTTGTGCTTGAGCCCCATCATTACTGTCCTCGTCTTACCCCTGGGAGTCTTTCTGCCTTCAAGTCTGCCATAAACATAAATTAGTTTTTTCATTTAAGCTACAATAATTTCCCTTTAGCATTCATAGGGCCCTGCCATCTCATTCTATTCTCCATCCCTGTCAAATTCTTGGAAAAATATTGAGGTAAATAATAAGCTAATGCAATGTTGCTATTGCAAATTATTTACTATTTTTTATTAGCTTTAAAGAAAGTGCTGTCAGATCATTACATGCTGTTAAATGTTTTGCATTTCTCTGTTTGAGACAGACAACAAAAATTCGTGTCTGGTAAAATCAGTTAATTTCAATATAATCATACTTGGAGGAAGGTTGGACCATGACGTTCATTTTTACTCACTTGAGATTTCTTGTTTCTTCGATCAATATTCCTCCTTATTGAACATTTGAATGTAAAATTATATAATATTTTTATTTTTATGATTCTTCATTGAGTGAAGAGTGTCTTTATTAGGGATACTTTGACTTTGCTCTTCTTTGTCATCTACGTGAGCAGTTCCTCATTCAGCATCTCTTAAGCAACATAGGAGAAACTGTATTTGCTATTCCAGAGCTCATGGTCTGGTGCACAGCACTGCCACAGAAAGGGTGCCAGAAAGAGAAGGAATGAAGCCAAGAGAAAGGAGTGAAAATATCTCCCTCCTCTCACTGCCAAGGATATCAGAGGGCCCGAGGTGTTATCTTTAATGTCTCTCATACATATCACAGCCCCTAGGGACCGACCTGAGATGGTGATTTGGAGGTTAGAAGAACACTAATGAATCAAGTCTCTGAGCTCTTCCAGTCTTACGTAATTGACTCCTCTGCAGCTTTGCTCGTTATCATCAGAGCAGCTCTACCTTACACAATGTCTGCCACTCTTCATGTGAACTGATAACTCACACTGTAATTGCTTAGAAGACAATAATTGTGAGAACTCAGCATTTTGACAGTGTAAGGTAAAAATCAGACACTGCAAAGTCTGAAGTGCAATAAGATTTTTTTACAGCATCTACCTTGTTTTCAGTCCATAGAGATACAGGAGAAGAGGGCTGCGAGGGGTGGGGGCAGAATGCAATGTGCTGTCTGCTTAGTTTGTAGGTGAAACCGTTCTCTCCAGTGGAGAGGGAGGGGGCAGAAAACCACACCACCACTTCCACTGACAACAGGGAAAATGGGGACATAGGGCAATGCGGAAAACGTTGAACAATTTTCCTTATCTTCTCTAAAATGCACGCTGTGGCAAAGTCTATCTCAAGTTCTCTGACAAAAGCTATCAAAATGAAGACACAGAGTCCTTAAGAAACGCTGCAGTTCTCGTCTCTCTCTGTACCACTCAGGAGTCTGGTGGGAGGTGGCAATATGATGTGACTGGATCCCAGACAACACCTTGATTTTAGGGTAAAAGTTGGTAAAACAGTATTCACCCCACAAATTTAGACCATTTCTTAGTCTGCTTCACACTGCTGAGCTAGCTCCCCTGTGAAAGGTAATACACATTACAGGCTATGGTAGGTGCATGGTCTTGAATAGCAGTGCTTGGCCAAGTGCCAACAGTGTTGCCAATCCTCATCGTTTTTCCTCATGCTCAGGCCAAACAACTAGGCATTCACACGTGTAGCTCCCATCTAGTCCCATGTAAGATCTTTCTCAGACACAGTTCTTCCCAAAGTTACTCCTCACACTACAGCACCACTGGGATACTTGACAAGATCCCTTTTTTCTTTCCTGAAGAGATGTGCAGAAATATCAGTAATATTTGTGACAATAAAAGTGAAGCCCTCCATTTATTAGGTTGATTAAGGGGTGCCTAGTAAGGGTTAAGCCAAGCATATGGGGCTGAACAGGAAGACAGAACGTATGTGCAGTTGACCATTTTTCACAGATAAAAAAAAAAAAAATTAAGTTCTTTCTCTTTTATTTTAATTTCAGTGATTGTTTGGGTTATGGAGTTGGAAAGCAAGAGCTTGGAGTGACAATCTGGTTTGGGTACATCTTACTAACATTCCCTTCTGCAAATCACTCAGGGCTATGAGATCTCAGAGCATTTGTCCTACCATTTCTGTCTTTGAACATTTACGTTTTACCACTAAACTCAGTCCCAATTACAGGTTGGCAGCCATCATGAGCAAAGAAAACCAAAAGAGATGCTTCTTGTTCTTTGGGGCTGTGAATCCTGTCTGCTTTTGGATAACAGGTGATATGCATCTTTGACATTCAGGGCATTTGTTGGGTGATAGAGGGACTGCACTCAATTTTGAGCTTGAGAAGGCCTGCAAAATGATTTTTTTGGTTTTTCAAACACATTCATACTAATTGTAGTAAACAATTTTTGGACTCATCAATTTTTTGCACTTGTCTATCAATTTTTCATTATTTTATTTCAGAGGGTATTAGATGAACAAGGACAATTTGCTACCCTGTGGAAGATCACAGTAGCCCATTGCTGAAGAAATTCTTCTGAATTCAGTGAAGCAGTTGTCTCCTAACTTGCCACTGCAGACAAGAGACAAATCTGCATTTGCTTTGCTATTTTGGGCTTAGCATGTGACTCACCAAGGTATTGTTCCATTAAAAAACGGGTCATAGAAACGTGCAGTGACAGAGCTATCAGTCTGCTTGAGTATATCAAGTATGGATTGAGCAATAAGTCCTCTGGCCATGGTGGCAGGCAATGGTCCATGAGAAGTGCCATATTCTACAGGCAGATTTTTCAGATAGAGTACATCTCTCCTGCTGTGCAATTTATCCATATGCCCAGCCTCAAGGAGAGATTTGTAAATTATCTAGGAACCTTTCCTGGGATAGGATGAGAGACTTCCATGTGGCAGTTGCCCAGCACTACGTAAGGTGGCATCACCTCAGGCTTTTCTGCTTCCATTTTTTACTTTACACGCTGACACTAAAGGAGAGATATGAGGAAGGAATCTTCTTAAGCTGCAGAAAGGACTTTGTTCATTCAAAGTCTGGTTCAGCCTTTCAAATACAGGAGTTAAATTCTAATAGGAAGATGATTCTAACAAAAGGAAAAGTTGAATTACACTTCATGAGTTACCCTGAGAACAATTCCTAGGTGGGCTAGACTAACAAAGCTACAAATTAGTAAAATCATATCCCTTGTAATTTTCTCTCCTGTGTGCCAAGGCAATGAATTTTGTCCTGTCAACCAGCTGTCTCTCAGACACATAAGTTCTATTTTTATGCAATTACACAAAGCTTTGGATACGATTTGTTGTTATATATTTTTATTGGATAAGTAAATTGAAAGGCTGTTCTCTGATGGACTGTAAAAATGTGGATAGGCATAAAAGAAACAACTGGAATAAATAAGAGATATATCTTGGGTATTAGAAAGGCAAGTTTGGGCAAAGCAGAGTAATAAGGAATGGAACTGGGCCAAAGGACAAAAATAAATAATTACGGGTCACGCCTACAGTTAAGTAGCTTGTCTTCTAAAGAAGGCACTTAGGCACTTAGTCCAGTAACAGAAAATGGGAAATAAGGAGGTATGTATCTCAATCACATGATTATTTGTCAATCATAGAACAAAAGTTATTATCTTTTAAGGAATTGCTAGTATGTTCTGTGAACGAAGAGGAGTAATAAGAATTTTGAAGAGCACAAACTTTATATGAGGAAAAGGAAATCTGACGTTTTGGTTTCACTGAGTGGTGGTGATGCGTGAGGGAAGATGTAGTTTGACTGGGAGCAAGGGGACCTGAATAATATAGTAACTAGCAGCACTAAGAAATATTTCCTGGCCAAAATATTTCAGGACTTTAACTAACATAGTTCACTAAAATGCCAAAATTTTCCACAGAAATTAAGAAACATGTTCTGACCTCTAGAATGTCAATGGATTAAAAGGAATTCTTTCTCTTATGTATCTGATTTCATGCAGGACTAAAATATACTTACTCTTCATATATTGTGATATAGAGTATACATTCACTAGACTCACATGAAAGATCAAGGGCATCCTTCCTTCACACTCTGTATTTCAGAAATTGTTCCTTAAAAACTCCTGTCATAACCTTAAATTAATTTTGACTGGTTATGCAGCAAAACCTGTCTTTCTTATAATGTTTGATATGTTTTGTATTTCTAAAAAGTAATAATTCTTTACATTCTCCTCAGATATGGAACAAAGATATATCTTATGGAATAGCAAGTTTCATGCTCTTAGATAGGAGGATACTGTATGGGCAAAAGAAGCAGTGAATTAGCATTGCCACTAAAACTTACCTATAACTAGATCATTTTGAAGTCACATCTAAGTCAGCCAAAAACATAAAAAGCAGACATCTCTTGCAGGAAGCTTTCAAAGATACAGCTTGGAGTTTGTAAAATATATGCAGTAAGTATTAAGTGATGATGACTCATTTAAAATGTTTCTTAAGCATCTTTCCCCTTGCCGTTACGTTAGTTAATTACCCCTGAGCATAATTTGACAAAGATTCAGTGGTTAATTTTGAGTAATTTCTCTAAAAATATCTGCATCTTTGAGAACTTCATTAAGTCTCTGCGAAGTTCATAAAGTCAACCAAAAATCTGGTGGATTTCTTGGCTGTGATACACTCTTTATTTAAGTCAATAGAAAGTTTCTCAGACTGCTCGGGACAGTGAATCATGGCCTACAGAGCTACAAGGGTGCCCTTAAGACAATACAGAATGCAATGAAAGTCAGGGAAGCAAGCAAAATTTGTCAAATGAGCCACACAATTTAAGCTTAGCTGGTAGAAAATCTGGTTTAAGTTTAAGATTTCTTTACTGCATGGCATGTCTACCCTTTTAAAAAGAATTAGGTAAAAATCCAGTATTCACAAGTTTTTACATACTAATAAATTAAAATTCAGATGCAGACAATGTTGTAAACATATATTCAAAAAAGACAGAACACCTCACTGACTTGCAGGATATTTGACAAACCAAAGATTTTTTTTAATTTCAAGATTGTTATAATCAAGTTTCTCAAGGGCTTAAATTCTTTATCCATTGTCAGCCTTCTGTGCAACCCAAGCTTCCCCACTTACCTACCACTGTAAGACACCATCTTACAGTCCAGAATCCTGTGGTTTTCTCCAATATCAAGGGAACAAAGTTAAAAAGCTGTTAACACAGTCTACAGCGTTGTATGCTTTTGGCTGTGGCTCACTCTAGAAACACTACATGCTAACGAGTATGATACATTTATTTCTCAACGAAAGCTATAAAGTAAGGGTTACTGACCCAAACGCAGATCATAGTCTACAGAAACTACCCAGATACACAGCAAGTATCATCCACCTCTACATCCCTCTTCCCTTTTTCTGCTTTTGGAAAGAAAACTGGCCAATGTTTCATGCAATTAGGAGCGAAAAAGAACTGTGTCCAGCATTCATCTTGACATCAGCTGAAATAGCTCAAACCTCTGTGATTGCTTGATATATGGCTCAGATCTTCTACTGTAAGCAGGTTGAGAGTGTGTGAAAATAAGCATCAGAACTTAGGTCAATTTTAAAAGCTTAAATCTGAATTTCCTGATGTTGGTTGCTTTGAAGATAATTATTAGCTTCTTGTAGTTATTACTAAATATTAAATATTTTCATATGTACCTACATTTCCTGATTCCATCCTGACTGAAATCAGGAAATGCCAACAGTTAAGAGAAGTGGCACTTACTAATGGAGCAAATGGTTTACCTTTGTGTATGCTACAGGTGAGATGGATAAGTGAAGTTTTGCATGCAGATCCAAAGCAAAAGTAAACTCTCAGTTTTCTGTGATTCTCTCTTTATTGAAATTTCTTCTCACACATTTCAGCTGTGAACTTTCTTTTTACAAACTCAAGACAATCTGTTGAAGTAATAACCCAGTGGTGAAGTTAAAAAGTGTATAATGTTTAGTACTTTATGATATTGGCATGGTAGTGTGAGAAGGCAGAAAGAATGGAAGAGCTGTGTATTGGACTAGAGCCACAGGAAGGAAAAGTGAGTGTCAATCTAGGAGTGTGTGCTTATCAGAAACAAGAATTTTGTAATCTGTACATGTGACATGCAATACTTACTTAAAGAAAATCCCAAGTTTTCAATGAAATGTCCTTCAGTTCAAGAAGACCCCTCAGTTTTTCACAATCTGTCAGAGCTAATATTATATATGTAACCTTAAATATTCATTGAGTTTGTAGAGATTTCATCTTCTGCATTTATCAAGAATTATTCATAATATGGCATTCTGTTATAATTCAGACACTTTAGTCCAAAAATGTAGGGGGAAAAAAATATAAAAAAAAATAAAAAAAATAAAAAAAATTTAAAAAAAAAGAGAAAATGACAGCTACAGTGATGGAATGGGGATAAGTGATAGTTTTAAAGAAACTCACTGCACATCTATAATTTTCCCTTTTAACACCTTATTTTTAAGCTATACTTCATTTAAGATGTCGACACAGTTTGATGTAAAGTACATAATTTATTGAATACTGACATTTTTTGTAAGATTTATTTTGTTGTTTTGCAGATCAAGTACAATCTTGCAAGTCTATGTCTTACTTGTAAAATAATAAAAAAACCCTTTGTGTTTACTGGAGCAGTGATCAAAACACGAACATTATATGCCACATCTAGTTTAACACATAAATATGAATGCCCAATTTACCTAAAATCAAATCACTCATCCAGAAGGCAGAGCATCAAGGAGTTTTGATTAGATCTGACAAGCTAGCACAAGGCACTAGCTGTGCAATGCAACCTGGCTTTGCCTATTGCATCAACTCTGTGCTTCCTGATCAGTAGTTCTTCCTTATTTTACGAGGTGATAGAGTTAAAGAAAAGGAGACTACAAAGATCTAGATGGAAACTTGTACTTTGAAAATTGCCTGTTTAATTAATATTTGTCATCTGTATTACATTGAGATGGAGAAAGATACATACTCCTTATTTTCAGAATGTGGTCCCCATAAGTGTCTTCAAAACCAATGACTAGAAATGTTTTTATATAAAGTGACAAAAAGTAAGTGAGAAGGATGGGCTTTGTGACTATTGCAACACAGCAAATTAAATGATGGAAGAGAATTAATAGGCAACATGGTAAACCATAAAAAGATATGTTCAGAAACTGCTTGTAATGTTAGGTGTACAATTCAAACTAAAGACTTAGGCACATAAACTTACTTTTCTAGGCTTGTTATTAACAATGACAGGCTTTATATTTACAGACTGTAGTCCTTTCATCTGAGGACATTTTTTATAAACACAAGTGCATCAATATTAAAATAAACCTCATCAACCCCACTTTATGCAGAGGTAATATGAAGAACAGGCAAAACCTTTGTATAGAAAACAGTGTTACTGTTAGGGAACATTGTCTGTACTTAGACTCTATCCACCTATTTCTCTGTGTGCATCTCTCTGTCTTCCAGATGCCCACAGGTACCTATCCACAAAGATACTTACATACCACATCTGTCTCAACTGAAGGACCTGTGACTTACACTTCTTCCTTCTGACAATATCGAATTTTTGCTCTTCATGCAGCTTTTGTAAGCTATTGGGTGCTTTGCAGTTGTATCCTTTGTGATGGCATCATGAGAAGTTTCTATTTAAGGAAAGAAATTAGATAATTAGTTGGAAAAAATATTAGATACTAGATAATTAGTTGAAAAGATATTCATGAAAATGTTCATGATATATTAAAAAAAAAAAAACAAACCACCAACAAAACAAAATCAACATTGCATTACAGTCATTCAACACCAATAATTCACACAGGAACAGGTTTCTCACTTTTTTTTTTTTGGCTTGAGGTACCCACTCATCACCTTACAATTGCACAACCATAACTCCTTTTTCACAGTTAATAATTCTGATTGCCATTAGACGGTGGCTTAACGGTTTATGGCCTAGCAAACTCTCCCCCAACCAAAAAAGAACTAATCAAAACATCAACACCATTTCAATTCTTTATTCAATACATAAAAAAGAAAAAAATATAAAAAAGAAGAGAAGCTATCTTGAGTTGTTTTCTCACTGTGTAGCTTGCATGTTTTAGTGTGTGGGATTGATTAATAGAAGTTTCTCTACACAGAGGCTCTACAGAACACCAAACAGTAAAAAACTGTAAGGCAGCCTTTTTAACACAGCATTAACAAGGGACAGAGTCCAATAATATTATTATCACTAGGATTTTTAAAACAGAAGTTGGACAACAATCAATTAGTGATAATGGATACCTTGATCATCTGTATCTAATTTCAGATACCTTAAAAGTTCCTGAATTTCCAGATGACCCTAAGTATCTTTTGTCAGAAAACATTTCACTGTTGAGGTACATTGAGTCAGTCAGCCAAAACTCAGTTAGTCAAGTCACTGTGATTAGCTTTGACATTTCAGCTTAAATACTAAATAGTAAGCATTTTTGTAATCATAGATACACCAAAGATTCCCAATACTTTAAGTTCATCTAAAATTGCATAAAAAAAGATTAACTGTGGTCTGTATATACATGAAAAATTTATCAGGATGCATCAGTTACTAGCATTACCTTTTATGTAAATGAATTAAAATAGGGTATGTGTTTATAACACAATATATTTGTTGAATAATACAGCACAAGCCATACACCATTCTCTCAAACAGTTCAGATCCAAAAAGGCAGGTGAGGAAAAAAGGGGAAGCAACAAAATGAAAAAGGCCAAGTCAGTCAGTGTCGGAGAATGAGCTCTTTATTTAGTTCTCTCTTCTTTTTAACCACAGGTCATGCCTTCCTAGAGACCGAATGTGCCGTGAAGTATAATGCTGCATAATAAAATGGAAATCCAATCAGCTCCATCTGAACATTTCACATATTGTATTTTAAATACCAATATCTCAATACTAATTAGCAAATACTATTAGGAAAAAAACCCAAAACATTTGTTTTCTGTGGGAGAAAATGAACCTCTCACCAACATCATGTTCTACTCCAATTCATTAACAAGGTATAATTAATTAAATCTGTATCATTCCTCAGAATAGACAAAGAAATCCTTAACAATAGTCTGCTGAGCTGTAGCTGTTAATCTTAGAGCATGGGCTGTAGAGAAGTGACCTAAAGAGGTACTTTCATTAACAAGAATTTTTTTACAAGTGATAATCATGATAGTTTTAGTATATGCCAAGCAGGAGATAAGAGTAATGAATCTCTTATGTTCTGAATATTGATTTGTAATTTATATGACAGAAAGATATTTAAACGAAAGGGAAAAGAAATCAAACATTCAAATCAGAGGTTATCATTTCCTACAGGTCTTTGAAGACTTCATTTTTCTTTTGAAAAACTTGTTTCTTATGTAAGTCATCAGTGCGTACCCTACAGAAGATAATAATCTTCAACATGTATGATATGGCATCCAGATTTACAAATTTTTATGTACTGTGCTCACTTGCTTCTTTTCAGTTAGCATAAATACTTACAAGGTCCTAAATCTAAACATTTGACCACTTGCTTTCGATGCTTTTATACTTCTGTAGGTCCAATCTTAAAAGCTTTCTAGCCAGTTCTTTCACATCAGCATCTGTGAAAATCAAACTCAGGCTGCACATTCAACAGTGGGTATCCAAGGTCAGTAACTACTCTTTAAAACTTGTGCCTTCATGAATAGGTCTGTACTAAATACACTTTCAGAAGTGTTGCAAGGCAAGGTGCTACAATAAATAGACACTACAGGTTGGCAGGGGAGAATTCCCCTGGTTTTTTGAAAGGTCTGCGCTTTAAATCTCCTTAATCTAAATTACCACAAAAGATGCACCAGCCTCCACCTCCCTGCAACACTTGAGCTCTCCCTTCTCCAAAACACAGGGACCTCCTGCATCTGCACTATTACTGTCTATTGCTATCTAAAAAAAAACCTTCCCTGCACCAAGAATCTCTTTTCCTTAAACCTTCAGAGGCCCTCAATTACTTGCTCTGTCAATTTTCTATCTCTTTAGCCAACTAAGTGATTTCCCTTTTACAGTGTCACGTTCCACAGTACAATTTTGGAGAAGGGAAGAAGATGCCTTTGAGCATCAGCAGGAGAAGGAAAAAATCTACTTTTACTCAACTAAGAAAAACACAGAAGACACTGTTAACTTGAGTGAGCTATTCAAAGGATTCTGTGCACAGGTTTTGATAGAGTATACCAAGTAAAGTTTTCAGCTTGAAGTGAAGGTACGGCTTTGCAGCGACATGCTGCCACAAAGCTGCTCTGGTGCAGAGTAGCTGGGAAGCATCTGGGCAGGTTCTGCCAGCTTTACTTCTGTCACTTTGCACTAGGCTGTTTCTTTTCTCAATGAAACCAATTCGTATGGATAAGAAAGTTTTACTCTGTGGAATAAAAAAAAAAATTGCTGTGTTTTTCAAGAACCAAAAGTCTGAAAAGTGAAGTTTTAGCAAACAATCTAAGAATCTTTAAATTATCCCATCAAGCTCTTGCATTTTGTCAGGTGCTTTAATGTGCAACATTTGATATTTCACATTTTTCTAATGCCATCAGTGTAATGTTGTACGAAGTAAGGGCAATGAAGCTGGTGAAGGGTCTAGAGAACAAGTCTTATGAGGAGCAGCTGAGGGAACTGGGGTTTTTTAGCCTGGAGAAAAGGAGGCTGAGGGGAGACCATCTTGCTCTCTACATCTACCTTAAAGGAAGTTGTGGACAGGTGGAGGTCAATCTCTTCTCCCAAGTAACAAGCAATAGGATCAGAGGAAATGGCCTCAAGTTATGCCAGGGGAGATTTAGACTGGATATTATGAAAAATTTGTTCATCAAAAGGGCTATCAAATATTGGAACAGGCTACCCAGGGAAGTGATGGGTTCATCATTCCTAGAGGTATTTAAAAGATGAGTAGACGTGATGCTTAGGGACGTGGTTTAGTGGTGGTTTTGGCAGTGTTAGGCTGATGGTTGGACTCGATGATCTTAAAGGTCCCTTCCAACCTAGATGATTCTATGATTCTGTTCTATGAATCATCTGATGAGCCTAATGTACTGAGCAGAGATAATAAATCCAGCCATGTCTGGGGACATTGGTTTGTTTTAGCATAAGCAAATTCACATTGAACTTGAAACTATTGTTATTCCCCATTGTGGTGTTGTATCACTTATGGGCCTGTATAAGGCTTCTGCAAGTGAAGGGAGGCATCATTAGAATAAAACCTGCTAGCATTTTAGAGGATGATTCTAAGATGATGAATGAGAATTTCCCTGTGGCAAAAAAAGTAGTGACAGAGTAAGCATCTTCATAGGCCTTAAGTGGCTGAACAAGACAATGAAATGAAAGATTTATGCTTCTCACATTTGGTAATATTATTCAGAAACTTGTGGGATTTTGCTACACTTAAACATCAGGCAACAGCACATATTTAAGCACACTCAACCTGTCAAATTCCAAGAGCATTAAAATATGGTCACCTTAAACGCTCCTGATTTGGATTTCAGTGAGAGCTCTACATCCCTAGCACTGCTGAAAACACAACCATTCTGATCCAGGCATTCAACTTTTTGTCCAAGAGCTTACATTTCAGTTTGAACTTTTTGTCCCATGTTCATGGTCCCATTTGGGAGCTGATGTTTTCAACACTTTTGCTGTGTTGAAAATAGGTGAGTTCCAGCAAGGACATGAAAGCACAGATGCAGTAATGGATGGCACCTCTGTACAGGAAGGCAGGGATGGAATGTGTTGCATGCTTTCAAGGTGCACAGAATAATAGGAGGGAATCAGACCTGCCAAAGAAAAAGCTCAGATGCAGAAAATGAGCTTGACTGTTTTGGCTGCATTAGAAAGGATAAATAACTTCGAGCAGCCAGAAAATTATCAAAGGGCAGCCTGAATGTCCAGAGCTTGTTCTAAGCCAATGCTCTCCTACAAACAGCCAAAGGAAGCTGCCACCATTATGGTCCAGTGGATAGGAACAGAGCATAGCATGTCGTTGTCTGCAACATGTTACTTAGCCAGTACAGAATCCTGACTGTACTCCTACAGTATACTTTGAATAGCTTTCTATCACATTGTTAGGTCAGTTCTTTCAAATAATTTATTGGTGGCAGGAGATAGTTTCCAACTTAGAGAAACAGCCAAAGGAGATGAGAGACGGTAACGTGACAGTACCTGCTTCCTCAAAAATGGTGACCAACGGCAGATGGAGTTGCACCCCATTTCTGAGTCTGAGTTTGTGCTTGTGTTTAATCTTACATTCTTCAAGCCAAGTGGTTTGAGTCCATTTCCTCCAGAATGCTTGGAAGAACAGAAGACAAATATCAATACATTCTCCTGCACGGCTATTTTCCTACCAGTGATGTCAGCTGACCCACTCCAGATTTGAGCTAGAGACAACCAAAAGTTAAGCTAAGCGGATGAAATTAGCCAAGATCCAAACAGAAGCTCATGCCCCAAACTCATACATCAGGGTAGATTCTGCTTTTGTTTTTTGACAGTCTGTGGGGAGCGTTTAGGTGGATGTGAAGAGCTGCAGCAGCAATTTCAGGAAGAGCTCGTCTGAGCTGTATTTTGCTGCTAAATCCATAACGAAGTACAGAAGAAATATGCTCAGGCTGAAAAAGAATAGTTGGCAGGGAATGTAAAGCTGTGAGCTCAGTGTGCAATTGCACAGATCCAGAACACTCCATCTACTCCGTAAACAGGCAGCAAATGTACGGTGTCATTGATCAACAGCCAAGTTATAAATCACCACTCTGATGTATGTGCCTATTGATTAAATTTATGAGATTCACTACTAAGGTGCAACTCATACCAGGGAAGAATCTGATTGTTAGCCAAGTTTGCAATGTACTTATAAAGCCTCCTGGATTGGAAATATCATTATTAGAAAATGTGCATACACATAGTTAGGACTGATTATGTAAGAAGACATATCATATTTTACCACACTTACATCACATTTTAGAGAAAATTTTAGACTTCTCACCTTCCACCTTACAATTGAGAACTGTATACTAGATAAGCCTTTTTCTGTATTGAGACTACAGATATTTCCTTGCTGAAATATAAGAAATACCTTGTGTGCTCTCATTAAATGTACACTTTTTCAACAACCTTTTTCATCCTCTAGCAAGCATCCCACATTCATAGGGTCCTGCAAGCCATGAAACAAAACTCTGAGGTCACAAACCCTCAGCACTGGTTTCTTTACATACTTTTGGACAACTCTGATCATGTGAGATGTTTCAACAATGTGGCGACACTTGAGGGAGTGACACTGCAGCCTGTCGTGTGAAAACTGGTATCTGGAATAAGTTTACAGCAATTCCAACATGAGCTCCATCAGCAGCAATTCCTGTGCGTAACTCAGAACTGTGGTTGCTTTTCTTTTCCATGCCTACAAGGTAAGTCTCAGAGAACTGTACAGTATTACTAAAAATGTCACTGCTTTGCATCAGTTTAAGCAGCCAAGTCAATGTGGTTTGTGCATGATGATTATATCTTACATTTTCCATTTAAGTTATTGAAGTCATGCTTACTAGGGGAAAAAAAATGCTATGGATTATTCTGCTCCAGAACGTGAAAACCATGTGAAAACCATGATTGATGACATGGCTCCAAGGAATAAGCCTCAATGACATCTGCAGCACAGCTATGAGGTTACTAATAACCACAACCTGTGAATTGAGAAAGAAGCCCTTAAAAATGACTGCTGACAAACACAATGAAAGAGATTTATGGATTGCCTACTTCAAGAGTGCCCATCCCTTGTGGAGTGAATGGCTTGTCTCATTCATTATGTTACTGTGACATGAAAATGGTATTCCGCCTTTTTTTTTTTTTTTTTTTTTTTTTTTGTCTCCACTGAGTGAGTATCAGAGAATCCCTTCCAGGGAAAATAATAAACATGAATCATGTAGCCACTGAACTTTCAGAGATTTTAGCCTTTCATTCCCTTAATGTTTCAGGAAAACAGGATGTCTTTAGCTCCCAACAAAAGGGATATCAGCTTATCAACAGCAGATTTTAGCAAGCCTGTTATATGGCTGTAAAGTCAAAGCCACTTTTAAATCCAATTATCTGCATTCTTACTGCCCTTATTCCTGCCAAGTTTTTATACTAAATCATTGAAGGTTGATATCCGCAGTGTTGAATATACTCAAACGCTATTCAGTTCACAGCAGCCAGGGTCTTCTCTCAAGTGTGTTGCTAAAAAATGTCATCAGGAATAGACTACAAGACCCTCGACTGCATACAGACAAGGACACAAAGGTTGTCACTGTATCACACAGTAAAAATAAATATATTAAGGATAGAAAAGGCACAGTGGGTCAAATATTTAAAAAGGAAGAAGCCCTGTTCACAGGCAAGAGTTATTCTCAGAACTACACAGGCCATGTAACCGAGAGACCTGTACTGGCAGAGCATCTTCCAGTCACCCCTAGCACTGACACTACGACCTCCTATTTTAATCTCATGGATAACCATAGAGCTGTGAAAGTAAAGTTTGAAATAGATATCCTTCTTACACAAGTCAGGCCTACTCTGGTAGTATCTCGCTATCCAGTGAAGAAGGAAGGAAGACAATTGTTGAATCTGCATATTTAGCAATTTCTAAGAGATCTACAGTTGACACTAAATGAAAAGGACCTTGTCCACCTCCAAAGACTTTTTGTGTGTAAGATCTTGAGCCAAGACAGAAGCTTTATGGAAGGAATAACAGTTAATGCAAAACTGCTGTGTTGCTAATTTACATCAAGCCAACAACCTCCTAAACTACAGAAAGGCTATGGATCTCGAGTGGCCAAGAGACGACTCTTGTTAGTCTCCGTTAATATGTGATTCTGTCAAGTCAGTCTAGCTCTCTATCTATTTGGGGATTTTAGACTTCCACTCAACTGTGTAGCGGTGTGCACCTGCACTGCTCTGTAGCATACCGTGTGTTATACTGCTGAAGTGTTTGCTTGCTTTAGCAGAGTCCATATGCTGGGACAGAATATGAGGAGGAAACACCTTGATACACATATCTAACCTACAGAAGTTTATGTGGATTACATTTGCAAGTATTGGTATCCCTTTCATTTCTGATGTTTAAGCACCATCATTTTCTCTCTAAAGATTATTTAGAGAGCATTTGAGAGTCAGATATACAACCTGCCTAGTTATTAGTCATCATCAAAGACATATCAAAGGGTTACAGAGAAAGAAAGAAGTATTCCTCTAACCTGGTCACAGAAAAAGAAATCTCAAGATGCAAACAAGTCATAACAGAATGAAATAATTGAATTTCAACATATCTCTAAATGAGAAAGCTTGTGTACAGGAAATGTGACAAAGGGGTAAAAAATAAACTGGCAAGCAGCTGAAGGATGATGGTCTGCACTGTGGAAAAATGAGGAAATCAGTATATTTGGTGTATCATGTGAAAAGATGGATCCCACCCTGGGCTTTATTATTGGTGCCTTCTTGTTGATACAGACTGATTTTGGTTTACATTGCGGAGTTTTCTCTTAGCGCCAAAGCCAATTTAGTGTGACTGTCTATACTTAAAGTGATGAATGGTCAACATTGATGTTATACATTACTCAGAAGCTCATGACTTCATTCATTGTGTGGGCCAGGATGGAGTTGTTCCAGCTCCAAGTATTTTTTGTAATAAATACATATTTTTTTCATCAGCATCTACATAGCAGCCATTGTACCGTAGTTTCATAAACATTCAGCACACAAAAAAATAGTTATGGTGTTGAATATTATGGAGAAAAGACTATCTAGTCCGCTAACCAACTTTCACCCCCAAACTGATCACTCAGAATAAAGCAAAGTAAATGAGTAATTGATCAGCTTGAACAACAGGTTCACTGTGTTCTGCTTTGCATGTTATTATATCAACATATGCCTGGTGCAGAATTCAAAAGGCACTAGGCGCTTGCCTTCCTGGACCAATGTCTCCCACACATTCTGCAGCGTCATCTGAAAATACCACTGCTCCTGTATTGCTCATTACCACCAGTGGGAGATCGCCAGGTCCACAGCTCTGTGAGCAGGAAGATGAGCACATCTTAATCCCACACAGATAAAGTCGATGCGCCGGTGCTAACCCCCTCCGTGGACTTTTGAAACTAATGCTGCAGATTCTTCTGGGAGCTGACCAGGCTGTGATCACACCCTGTGCTCCCAGAGCAGTGCCCTCCAGCAGAACAGAGGTAGCGAGCAGAGAGAGTGGGAGGAAGAGGAAAAGGGAGGTAACAATTTCAGCAGACACCCCACTTTGCATAGGGAATATCTGCCCGCAGAGAGTGCCTACTCTAACATTGTCATCAACTGCTGCATCTCTGTATTTCCATATTTTGCTAAAGAATGATTTATTGTTAAAACAATATAAGAATGTTACTCACTTTCAGATGACAACTGATTGGCATGCACAGGATTTTTTTAAAGATAAAAGATAGTGAGTCTATAATAAAGTTAGCGTTTAGCTTACCAAGCACCTGAAGGAGCTGTTGTGATCTTCTGAAGTCCTTATTTACTGACTCAGAAATCATGTCCATTTTGAAAATCATCCTGATATACACATTACAGCCAGGGGAGTAATACTAATCGCAATCATAATATTAATAGTAACAGCAATAGCAATAGCAGTAGTAATAGAAATAGGCATAGCTATAGCCATAGTTGTAGTTACAAAAAACAGTTACAAAAATAGGTACAAAATATAAAGGTATAGCAGATATATAGTGTGTAAAAGCAGACATGGGTTTGGGGTCTTTTTGCCTTTTTTATTTTGTATTTAGCTTGCAAGTGCCTATGTTATTTCTATTCTGATCTTGACAGAAAAAAAGGCATCAGATACTCGAAACATATTTCACTGCTGAAATCACTTAGAGCTCCTAAAATAAAAGTTTTAAATTGCTGTTCTTACACTGGTTTCCATGCAAATTCCCAATAGTAAGGTAGTAACTTTCTCCTCTCCACTGACCAGCATTAGCTTAAGTACAGAAAGAACCAGAGGATATTTTTCCAGTTGAATAATTACATAATCGTGTTCATTTGTATCCGTTTTCATCAACAGGATGCAGAAGACCTCAGCAAAAAAATGGGTCTCCTGGCTTATCAGTCAGTCTTCTGGCAGATACTACTTCCCACCTAAAAGCTAAATTATTTTAATTTTAGATAAGGCAATAAGGAAAGGGAGATCAGAATGGTTTAAAATAGCTAATTTTAACAATTTTAATTTTTAATAAAGTTAAAGAGAAGTCTGAAGTAGTGGTTAGTTGGGCCCAGTTAAACCTATCCTTCACTAGCCACAGATTTACTTGAGGTGCTGACAAATCTGTAGACCTCTTATCCTGTCAGTCAGGCCCAGTGCAGTTGATCCAGTTATGCAGTCTGGACTGGACTCCGTTCATGAGTCCATCACCTGCCTTAAAGCAAGCCTACCATAGGACTGTGCAGGCTGGGAAAGGACCTCAGGAGGTCTCTAGTCCAGCACCTTCCCCAAAGCAGGGTCAGCTCTGGGGTCAGAGCTGGGTGCTCAGTAAGGTTGTGAAACCCTCCAAGGGTGGAGATGGCACCCTTGGCAGCCTGTTCCAATTTTTGGCTGTCTTCAGGATGAAAAAGCTTTTCCTTACACCTGTCTGAACTTCTCCTGTATCAACTTACACACATTATCTTTTGTTCTTCTGTCATGCACCACTGTGAATAGCCTGGCGCCATGTCCTTCATACCCTCCTGGTAGAGACTGGGGGGCTGCTGTTAGCCCCCCCCACCAAATCCTTCCCTTCTCCAGGGTAATCAAGCCAATCTTCCCCAGCCTCTTCTGACAGGGCAAGCGCTCCAGATCACACTATTTTTGTGGCCCTCTGCTGACCTCCCTCCAGTTTGCCCATGTCTCCCTTGTATTGGGGACCCAAAACCAGATGCAGTCTCATCTCCCTTGCCCTGCTGGGTGCGCTCCTGCTGGTATGTCTCAGTATGTGGCTGGCCACCTCTGCTGCAGGGAGGTGCTCCTTTGGCAGGCGGTGGGGGCTCTGCCCACCCACTTTTCTGCAGCAGACTGTGGAGACTGATACCCACACCAACTCCAAACCAGCTTGCTCAGCTGAAGAGCAGAGAACCATGTGAGCTAATTTTCTTTGCCAAGGAAGTTGCTAAGAAGCAGGAGGAATTAACCAGAATGAATTGCCATGCTGTTGCAGTCAACTGATTTCTGGTACCTGCAATAGCTTGCTCAGAGTTAATTGGACAATATAGCATGACATAATCGACGGTGTGGTCATCTCCTTTCATGAGGAAAGAGAGCAAGGTGTGACTGTCATAGCTGTAGTTGTGATAGTCTGAAGCCACTAAACAGCAGGCTTAAAACAGCTGTCTTTGTGTTAGAAATACAAAAATTCTAGAATTCAAACACAGCCATCTACTCGGCTTCTTGAAGGCCTGTGTTTTCAGCAACGGCGATCTTGAACCAGCTCAGAGCGTTATCTACCATAAGGCAGGGGCACCCTCACACAACGCATAGTACCCAGCACAACATACATCCTAGGCAGAGGCAGATGTAAATGTTGGCTTCTTCTTGATGCTGTAACTGAGAGTTACAAGCTTCTGATGATAGTAACCGTCTTTTTGTCCTCACTAAACATTTCATTTTTCCTGAATTATGAATGTCTCTTTTTTTCTCAATAGTATACGCAAAATCCTATAAAGGATATAAAGTAAAAACTGTACATGTGTCAGGATGAAATGCAAAATGAGAAGCCAGGCAGTCAATTTTTTAAGACTCCTTTAAGAAAGTAAGTATTACAATATTGAAAAATGGTTCCTTATAAAGTCAGCTTTATTGGAGGAAGGAAGGAGGACAGGGGAAAGAAGAGTATATGCTCCAGAACTGTGAAAGAGTTGGATGGAGCAGAAAGATAATCTTGCCAGTAAATATGCAGAACAGATTCTCAAATACCTTTCTGATATATATTGCATTTTATTTGAAAGAATATATGAGAGGCACTGCCTGTGTCATTATCTAGCAGGCATACTGGTTGATATGGTACATTAACGTTGTCATTTAGCGTACATTTGCTTGGAGAGAGGGTATTTTTGAATTTAGCACTGTAAAACCAGTCAGGTCTCACGGAGCCCCTCTAAGCTGTTCAGGCATCTGAAGACCTGTCAGCCTGGGCCAGAGAGGTCAGTTTGGGCTGATATCCTGCTTCTCACCATGTTTATTGGGAGATATTTAGGGGAAGGTTACAAGACACAGAGATTGTCTCCTGGAAATACCCTCCAACCTTTTCATTTGCAGAGACTTAGAGTGATTCTGAGCTGGCTACTGCCTTCAGACCATTGTGTTTAATTGTTAGAGAGTTGTATTCCTATACTTAGGTAAACCATGTAATTGCAGGATGGATTTTAGTTTTTTCTCTCTCTTGTGCTTCTCTGCCTTACTCAGTACTTTACAAGTATTCTAAACATATTTTTTTTTTACATAATTAATAAAAGAGTAAATAATTGAATGGATAAGATGTTTAAATGTGCCCTCATTTGGTGGTAAAACTAGAGCAGTAAAATGCTGCATCAGTGAACCACTTCCCAACTCAGGGATTGTGGTAGAGTCCCATCTCCCACACTCTGCCTACAGTAGGCCCTGTCTGTTCCTTCAGACTTTGCCTTTGGCACCAGAATTTGGTGCTAAATAATTAGTGTAGCAGATGTGAAGAAAGATTCGAAAGAGTTTTTCTTTTCTTTGGATTCCTGTCAAAAGTGCTTTGGCCAACTTCAAATGTTCTCCACCCAGCTCTGTTTAAAGTTGAGTCTGATAATTTTCATCTCAGTAAATGAAACAAAAACATCAGTCATGTCATTAGGTCATGCAGGACAGCTAGGTCAAAGATGATAAGCAGCCAATCACCCAGTCTGCCGCTGTATGAGTACATCTGTTAGTGGGGAGTTAGATAAAGCTGCACCAGGCTTCCCACTCTTTCTGACTCTGTCTTGTACACTACACAAAGAAGGATGGAGTCTTGAAACATGGAATGAAGTTTTTAAATGGGCACCCCATATAGACAGTTATAATTCATGCTATAAACAGCCTTACACACAATTACCCAGGCAGATAAATACAGTATCTATTATGCGGCATATGGTGGGCAGAGCTGCCCTCTTTTTGGTCATACTTCGAGTTAACAAATTCTGAGTGATCACGTAACCATAAGCAAGAGACAACAAGCTAGGTGTTATGGGGCATATCATACCTTTCCAGGACCGGAAAGGAAGTCTTATGGAAATCAGAGCCATATTACAGTGATAAAAAACTCACTCAGGGTTTCATGCAAGGGCTATCCCAGTGATGCCTAGGCTCCAAGCTGGTCTCTCAGCCATAATACCTAGCTCGCTTTCTGAGGAAGGAGCAGCCACCACAGATGCTTGGGCAAACAGGGTGTCTTCACTGGGCATATTCTGAGATCTTAGACATACAGTGTCATGGGAAACCTATACAGTCAGTGTATCTGTACATCTTGGAAACAGGAGCAGGGGAGCTGCTGCTGAGGATCTACTTAGAAAGTGCGAGTAAAGAGAAGGCAATGATGACCAGTCTTTGCTGGCTCAACCAAGATCAGTACCAACCATCTTGTCCCAGTGAATAAAGAGAAAGCGCAAATACATTTACTTCTGTGCTCAATCGCTCTCCCACCAGAGAACATGGCCCTGGGAGATGGTACAAAGCATGGATTTCATGCCACACTTCCCAGCTGCTAACCCACAGACCAGACAGCACACAGAAAGGACAGAGAACCAGGTGGAGACTCCTGAACCACCAGTGTGGTTCTTACCTGGTCTGACCCTGGGTTAGCCCAGCTACCACGGCCCTTACCTTTGGCTGTTCCCACAGAGACAGTGTGTACCCTGAATACCATCAAACAAGGTCATTAATTCCCAAAAGCTTGGCATCCAATCTCTCACCAACCCTGTGTTCCCTTGTCTGGGTTTCACCTTCTGCCTGACCCTTGTTCACAAAGAAGTGTGCTGAAAATTATTCCACCTCATGTCCCATTCTGGCCAGACAATCTGGGGCAGGTTCTTTTTCCTGTGAAGACAGTCTCCAGCAATCACCATCCACACTATACACTCATCTCCTTCCCTTCTTGCTCACTTGCACACGCTGGGTGATGTACCTGGCAGCTTTTCTGACAGTTTCAAACTTGTGAATTATTGATCTGGCTTTGGCTGAGGCGTGTGAGCCACCTTTCCAACAACTTTTTTATTAGGTCTATGTCAGTGAGCACATTTTTTAGCAACCTCAAGCTTATTGTGGCAAGTCTTGTCCCGAAATACAGTAGAGTCCTTTCTCACAAAAAATTCCCTCAAGAAATTCTCTGCTTCCTTGTGCCCACCAGCTGTCTCACACAGTCTTATTCTTTGAACCACAGCTTACTGGAGAAAGCATCATAGGTCACCCCCAGCTCTGAAACAATAAATATACTATACATGTAAATATATATAACATACTGTATATAAATATATAAATATCTCAGTGATCAGTTTAAGGAAGACTGACAATGCAGGCTAAATCCTTACCAAGCTCTTCTTGATGGACACTTTATACACATACTGACCTCCTTCAACTGCACAGCAGCAACTCCTCCTGGATCGCTTTTCAGGAAAGTACGTGGTTCAAAGAGGAGCAATTCATCATTGTCACACCTATCAGCAGTCAAGGAGTATATTGGCCATCCTGGTCACACCATTTTGACAGGGATGAGGGAGAGGGAAGACTAATATTTTAAACCGTTTTTCTCAAAATGACATTTCATTCTGAAGTTTGCCTAAATGTTTACCTTTGGTTTTACACTGGTTAAAACCTGGTCCAAAAGGAAAGGATTTTTTCCTGTATTGTCTTTTCTTATGTCTTTTCACCCAAAGGTTGGAAGCAATTTTATTCTAAGGCACCCCTCCAGCCCAAGGAGTCTGGCTACCACGCCAGAAGATTGCTAAGATGCCCCACTTATAAAGTGACATATTAACTGTGTTGACATGTAGCAGTGAATGGGAGATCTACCACTAGAAGTAGTATAATTGCTTTATACCTCAAGGTCCAAAAGGTGTCCAATCACCATGAACATTCAGGTAGGTTGATCAGCTTTGCTTCATCAGAAATTATTTCACAGCATTGCAATCTGTCATCAGCAACTGGCCTCCACAGATGCAGTATCTATCAGGGAGCTAATACAGAAAGGGTGAATGATCTTCTGTGTTATCATTCATGTTATCATTGTTACATAGAAGACACATTTTTCTCCATTCACACTGCTGTAGCTTGCAAAACATTCAAGGCTACATTTTGAATCCTTTGCTTTGCTGATAAAATGCAAACCATTTTTTGTTCCCGTATATACACACATGGCGATTTATTACTGCTTCCTGTGCCCATCAGCAACAAAATTCTTGCTGTTTCATCAGTGAGAAAGCCTAAAACAATTTATAGTCATACCCTCCTCTATAAGAAACATGAATTATGCAGTCAATAGAGCCTTCAGCTACTTGCATCAGTAGCTTTTTCCCAACCAGTCTCTGGGATGGTTATCTACACTTTCATTACCCCAAGATGACATTAATGACATTCAGTGCTGACTGGTCTGCCTGATAAAGTATAAACCCAGGCTGATGCAGAATGTGACTGACAGTTTTCAGAAGGAAAGCAAAAGCCAAGAGCACATATCCCCTCCCTAGAAAGAGTTGCATTTGGCTGCTAGTTAGATATATGAATTTTAAAATTTTTCTGTTTGATTTGCTGCATAGAATTTTACATTATCTTATTATAGCCTATACCACTTTCTCCTCATGTTCCTGAATGTCTGCAATAGTCAGCTGTCAAATCACAGGAGCTGGTGTCCATTTGCAGAGTAAAAATTGTACATTGTCAATGAGTAGCAAGCAGTACTTCCCAGGAAAATGCCTTCATAAGGGAGTGGGGGAAGAAGGGCAGGACAGAGAATAAGGATGTTGCTTCAAACCTAGGACGCAGGGTAGCGCACAACAGCTGTTGTGCCACAACACCCTATGCCTCGCAAGAAGCAGAATTATGAAGCAAAAATGTTTTTCGTGTTGCACTGAGTGTGGCAAACAGGAATTTAAGCAGCAGATTTATTTGGGTTATAGGGGGAAGCTGGAGAACTGAATGTGAAACTAATACAGTCAACATAGTAAGTGCTGGTTTATTTTGATTAATTCAATTCTCTCCTTCAGTTCTTTTCAGTATTGGTGTGCCACAGATTTGTGTATTGACAGACTCAGTCATATTCTAGACATTGTCATGAAAATTTAGGCTTCAGGGGCTAGTTACAGCTTGGGCTTTTGATACCAAAGTTGGGTAACAATTTTTCAGTGACTGTACAAATAACCAAACATGTTTCGAACCAAGACTGTGATCTAAATCAGGAGAAACTGTTGGTTAGGACAACTCAGAGAGGCAAGATTTTCTGAAACAAGAAAAAACCTGCACATTGGTAGAAACGTTTTGTTTCAAAATTGCCACAACTTCTTGACATTTTCAAATTTAAAATAGTGAGCTCTTTTGAAATAACATTTTTACTCTCTGTATTGACTTAAAACTTTGGAAAAGGAGTTTAGAAAGATCAAAAAATGATCCAAACTAAAATGAAATATTTTCTCTGCAATTCCAAATGAATTATTTGAATGGTTTTGGTTCTTTCATTTTCTTAAGTTCCTAATAATGCCAAAAACCTTGCCTTCTCCTTTCACCCTCTTCTTCAGAGTCAGCAAATTAATCATCAAATTCATTTCTTGTCCAGCTCAACTTGGCACCATAAAGACATTCAAGGTAATAGAATACTGGCCTAAACTTTTGGTAATAATAAAAGTGAAATGACTATGAAATACTGGCATTATCTTCAATTTGCCACAGGAGATGAAGGGCCATTCACTCAGAACCACTGTTATAAGCTGTCTGCCAATTCAAGCTATTGCATTGTATGGTCTACACACCTCCCCCATGCAATTTGTTCAAGAAATTTGAAATCCTGTGATCCTTTGCAATTTCATTTCTCCTTTCCATTACTTGACTTGTTCATTTTCCTGAGTAGCCACCTGAAATTGCACATGGACTGCCTACGTACATTTAACTGTTTTTTCTTTTTCTTTCTTTTTCCTTTTATACAATCCTTGCTCTTGCTTGAAAGCACACAGTTTTCATCTAAAGCTCTTTGTTTCTTCCTAGTGTTTCCTTAATCCTAACTTTTCCTTACCTGATTGTCTATTTATTTACTTCTTGTTTTGCCTCATATTAAAATTCACCAAACTGTCTTTCTTTCAAATAATAAAAAAAAAAAAGGCACCTTTGCTAGTCTTGTGCCTAGTTCCCCTTAATGGCAGATAATTCTCTTACCTGCTTTGTGCCATCTGTTGCTGCCTATTTGCAAGAAAAATTAAAGCAGCACTCTGGCTGCATCATCATGGACAGATCACTGAAGACAGCTGCTCAGTGAGCAGCAGTGGTCAGAAAAGCAAATGAGATGCGAGGCTGCAGTAGGGAAGGACTACAGAACAACATTGCCTTGATTTCTTGACGTGCTGAGCATATTTTTGCTCACACTGGACTTTGCCAAGAGGAGCAGGGCTTTGACGCCTCTGCAAACCAGCCAGCTGATGGAGCACCCTCCTGTGGACAGCAGGGTCCAACTGTGCCAAACCCCACCTGGGCAGAGAGGGGACCCGGGCATCCTCAGCACATAAGAAACACCCCACCTCAGGTGTCCTGTTTGTGTGGCTGCAGGATGTCCATGGGCTGCTTCAGGTGGCTGTTTTGAGAACCGACACCTTTATAAGCAAAACAGCGAGAGAGATGTCCATAGCAGGATGAGGAAAAAAGTTATTGTTCCCATAGAGACTAAGTAGACACTTCTCACTCAGGAGAGAGGAACTTGTTGCTGGCCTACACCTTCCTTCTCACTTGTAAACTGAAGTCTCCCAGTGCCCTGAGAGCTGTCACTTTTCCCGTAGTAGGACTATTCATATTCCATCTTCCAAGAAACTGTTCCGCAGCCACTCATAGCTCAGTTGGCTTCCAGGTTCAGATCTTTCATACTCCAGCTCTTCTCTCCTCCTGCCTAGAGTCTGGAAGCTATTGCCTAAAGCCAAATTTCAATGCCTGCTGTCAGCACATTTCAAGACTCACTAACATAAAATAAGACAAACTTCTCTTAACATTTAATCCACCTGGCTGGCATGTGTCAAGGGAAGCATGTCATGTTTACATATGGCTTTTTGTTATAAAGTATCACCTGTCTTGTGATACAGTCATAAGTTACCTCCTAGTCTAAAAAGAGCCTGAAGTGAGGTAAAATAATTCTGTTTTCCAAAAGAGCATGGTGACAGCATTCCCACAAAGGAAAGGGGCAAGGATCTGGCCTTAAAAAGACACTATTTTCAAATTTTGTCCCACTTACCAGAAGCAGATATTTCATTGTTTAAGGTAAGAAGAGCAATAAACAAGATGTACTAATACCATGCAGCATTGGCCCTGAAAGCCTTGCCACTCATACCAAATACAAACTGGTTTGCTTAACTTGTTTTTGTTGGTGTATTTGTTTTTTTTCCCTTCTAAGAAGGACAGTAATTTCAATATTGCAAATACTGGAATTTTCTAAATATAATTAGTCATTTATACCAACTGCATCCTGGGCTGCATCAAAAGCAGCATGGCCAGCAGGTCGAGGGAGGTGATTCTCCCCCTCTACTCCACTCTTGTGAGACTCCACCTGGAGTACTGTATCCAGCTCTGGGGTGCCCAACATAAGAAGGATTTGGACCTATTAGAGCAAGTCCAGAGGAGGGTCACAAAGATGATCAGAGGGATAGAGCACCTCTCCTGTGAGGACAGGCTGAGAGAGCTGGGGCTGTTCAGCCTGGAGAAGAGAAGGCTCCAGGGAGACCTTATAGCAGCCTTCCAGTACCTAACAGGGCCTACAGGAAAGATGGGAAGGGACTCTTTATCAGGGAGTGTAGTGATAGGACAGAGGGTAACAGTTTTAAACTGAAAGAGGGTAGATTTAGATTAGATGTTAGGAAGAAATTCTTTACTGTGAGGGTGGTGGGACACTGGAACAGGTTGCCTAGAGAAGTTGTGGATGCCCCATCCCTGGAAATGTTCAAGGCCAGGTTGGATGGGGCTTTGAGCAACCAGGTCTAGTGGGAGGTGTCCCTGCCCATGGCAGGGGGTTGGAGCTAGATGATCTTTAAGGTCCCCTCCAACTCTAACCATTCTATGATTTAGACCCAGTTATATCAACTCATTTCTCAAGTTTCTTATTTAAATGGTTGGGAGGAGGAGAGCATAAGGTTTGAACAAGGGATTGCATGGGCTCTGAAAAGGAGGTGTTGCTTTGGGTGTTCACCTCCATAGAAACTCAAACAGAATCACACATCTTCCTAAACATGTACCCTGCCAAAGAAAGGGCAGGCTGAGGATTATGAAGCTCAGCCAGGAGCGAGAGAGCCAAGTGTCTTGTGATTTGAATTAACAGTTAATTACTGCCCACTTGTGGCAAAATGGCAGGGGCTTGCATGGCTTCTAGGAAAAAACCTGCAGACAGACAGCAGGTACCCAGGTGAGAGTGCACCAGGTCTCTCAGATTTGATGGTAGCATGATGGTTTCCCTCCTTTTCTCCTGTCAGGGAAGACGTCATCACCAGAGCACTGAGAAAGGTAACTAACTGGAAGATGCTATGCTATGTAAAACATGCTTCTGCTGCAAAGCTTGAAACAGTTAAACACTTTGTGCAGCATCAGCACAAAATGTAAATACAACTCTCCAAAGTAGAGTGGTTTACAGAAAAGAATCCCCACAAAAAGTTATGGTGAAAATCCTGCTACACAGCTATATTTTTCTCTTATTTACAATGTAAAATTGAATACAGATCCTAAGTAAAATAAGTTAAGTGTATGCTAATGAATATTCTGCTAACAAATACTGTTTCAGAAATGATGGGTCTGTTTTTCTTCCAGCCATCACGTAGGGATGAATGTATATGAATGATCTATCCCCTCATATATGACTAAACCTAAAGCAATTTTATCAGCTTAATATTACACTAGTCCTTTGGGATAGCAGTACTAGCTGCTCCCTGGAAATCAGGAACCTGAAAGCTTTAAGCACTAGGCTTGTGAAATAACAAAAAATTTTGCAGCCTGGAATGTTTAACAGTTTTATGAAATGAGCAGCAGTTGCAGGCTGATTTGTTGTTTTAAAGCCTCCTTCATGCAGTCCTGTTATTTGCAGCAGAGTACATCAAGGACCTTTCAGTTCAGAGGCTCGAAGAAGCTAGAGACTGGAAAAATTCAAGGGCAAGGGCAAGATCAGTGAGGGGAGGGGTATGGCATTATATCATTCCCTGAAATATTACATCTGTTATGCGTAGCCCAGCTCAGCAAGGGCAGCTTTACCAGAGCAGTTGCTGTGCCTTTCATTCTTCATCAAATGAACATTTCGGTGCACTTTACAAGCAGTGAGTTAGATCTTGTTATTTTCTTCCTCATTTTACAATGGGGAAACTAAGGCACAAAATGATTAGGAAGCTTGTTTTCAAAGGTGTTGAGCACACCTGCTAAAGTTAGTGCAACCTCTGCAAATCAGACTGTAAATGGTAAGTCTGAAGTCATAACTGCCTGCTGTATTGGCAGCAGGAAGAGAAGCCAGAGCTCTTGTCCTCTAATTTTTGCTTTAACCAGCAGTTTTCACCCTTGAAATGACAGCTCTTTTTATTTTGCTGGAAAAATGGAAACATTTGGCTTGTGACACCATGTTAATAAATGATTCGGGTCCTCTTTGATCACATCCCTAGCTGTCCTTTGGCAAGAAAAGGGAAACATTCTTCACAACAGTACTTCCATGAGATGAGCTTGTAGAGTACACATTTATTAGGGACAGTCCCTAAAACCGTTAGCCAGATAACATTACATTGTGCCCCCATTATATCTGCCTCATCTACTTTTTTGTCTTGTCTGTCAGCAATTAACAGCTAAGCCAAGTGTATTTTCTCCGACTCAATTCACAGTAAAATAAGTCTTTAAAAATCTACAGAGGGAGCATGCAAGGTGTTCATGTATTACAGTGATAAATGTAGTACAAATTAATTAGAAGATTATATTGTAGCTATGGGGCCAGCCCTAGCACCTACCACTGATATGGTCTCCTCTTTCTGAGAAGTTTGACTGGAAAAACTGAGGATTTCCAAAGTCTCTATGGTATGAAGTCCCCATGCAGAACTTCTATTGATTTTGATGTGTCTGAAGAGCAAGCGTGAGCTAGCTGCAGGAGTGTAAGGCAAAATTCAGTCATAAAGGACTGATGTTTAGGGGACATACAAGTTAGTTAAAGAACTCTAAGTCAAAATAATGATGAAAGATAATGGAATAGAGTATCATATAGTCAATATTCTGTAGGAATCACTGCAGCGGGAGCATTCACATGAGCTAGCATTTTATAATAATACAAGCTTAAATATCTGAAAATAATGAGCCATAATAATTGATCCCAGCTGTAATGAAAACATCACTTAGTATTTCTATTCCAGTCCTATTTGGCACTGGTCTCGATTTGGGAGTGATAAAAAAAACCCCTAACATTAAATAGAAAGTGCTGAACAACTGATGATCTATAGGCAATGCAACATCCATGGCTTCTATATTTGAATTTGGTCTGATTGTGCTTTCGAAGCTCATTGCTGTAGATGGGATCACGTTTAGTGAGTCCCTGAGACTGAAACTTGAGGACTTGACTCTGGACTTGAGGATGAAATGGATCCCAGTGGGAGAGGGGAAGAATCCAGTCCTTGCCAATGAGAAAAGCAATTGCCAGATTTCAGCTGGAAGAGAACCAGAATGACGATGCCAGACTGAGGAAGATGCAGAGCCACAACTAATCTTCAGTGGAACATTTCTGATCTGCTAAAGGAAAGTTAAGGAGTCTAGTACAGACTTCACAGGATTGGACTGGTATGTGGATGAAAATCTCTGCAATAGTATTTAAGAAATAAAAGATCAGCTGTTTTTTTTCTTTTCTGGAAGGATCTAACTTTCCAGACATAAAAGCAGAAATTACACTGATTTGGGTGCAAATTTTCCTGGAGATAATAGCATGAGGTATTTTTTCTATCAACTACTAGCTGAAAAAAGTTGGCTTTGGCGAATGATGAGGACACTGTAGAAAAACTGGCTATAGAAAATTAAGTCAAGCAGAGTGATCTGGAATTAATTAGATCTAAACAAAATGAAATAATAAAGGTAAATCCTTAGTTCAAAAGAAAAAACTTTGATAAAAGAAGAGAAATATAAAGTTAACCGCATGAGAAACTTTGGGAATTGAATGGAGAGGGCACCTGGAATTTTATTAGGATAGATACTTTTTAAAAATCTATCCAAAACTTGAATCTTGAACAAGAAAAAATGTAGAGAACAGTTCCAGACTTGCGCACATCAAAAGGATGTCAATAGGAACAGAAAGAATAAACCTAGATTAAAAAAAAATCATCATCAAAGGAAGTTAAATATTCAAAATGGGGAACAGGGACATAAAGTGAGAATTTCCAGAAGGCCAGGTGAGTTATAGACACATCAAAGGGTACTAAAACAACAAAGTAATGCACCCCTGAAGAAAAAGGAAGTGCAGTCCCCTAAAGACTCTACTTAGACAAAGTATTTCCAGTAGATATGTGGAAGAGATTATAATATTTCACTAGATATTGGTAAAACTTTATCCAGAGTTTTGCACAAATCTCCAGTTCCTAGCACAAACCAGTTTCACACCAGATAAGCAAAGATAAAGTTGGTGGGATGATCTTCTGAGAAGAGGCTGAGAGCTGAACTTGTTTAGTAAACCAAGATCCAAGAGCATCCTCTGAGCTTACCCAAAGACCAAACTAGAATTAAAAAAAAAAGGACAAGAGTTGTCAAAGGGATAAACACTGCCCATAAACAAATTTACATTGGAAATGTGGAGACAGCAGAAAAGTGAGAATAGCTTCCCTGTGGGAGTACTGAGACATAAAAACTGATGTTTATGACAGTGATCATACCACTTCTAATATCAAAAAGTGGAAATCATAGGACAAGATGAAGAAAATGTCCTCTAGCTTCTGTGTTCCTGAATTTCTTGATGTTCCTGATACTGTATAGTTTTGCTGTGATTCTACTTGGCACCTGTCATTTATCACTTATTCAACATGGGACAAACTGAGAAAAAGACCTGATACTTTAATATACTGCTTAACTAGCCTATAAATATATTTCTTTGACATAGTAAGGCCAAGAATTTCTCAAGGGTCAGAACAGTAGACATTTATGAAGATAATGAGCACAGTCAGTGCTGTTGTAGAGAAATAAGGGAGGGGGAAAAGCAATAAGAAAAAACAGATTCAAAAAAAAAAAGTAGATTGGATACAAACCTTCTTGCTTAGAGTCACAAGCCTGTTATTAATTGCTCATTATAGCAAGTTAGTTCATCATTATCTAGCATTTCTTACACCTTCTTCAGAAGCCCTACTCAATTTCTAGCAAAAGGGTACCCGTTTTAGATGATTAAATGAAGTGACTTAGTAAAGCACATTTTATGCAGTTTCTCTATCATCTTTGTTTAGAGGGAGAAGAGCTCAGACACTTCTGTGTATCAGTTGCATAATTACAGCGTAGTAAGGGACTCTGGTAGTCTGGCAATTGGTACTGAAGGCAATGGAGAAGGAGTGACAAACAAATAAAACTGAAGCCTGACTTTCCTGGGGGTTTGTTGTGTTGGGGTTTTTTTGTCACTTGTACATGCAGGGATGAGGTTCTCATCTCTTGCTGTGATGCAAAAGGCTTGAGCTCCAATGGTGCACAGGCATAATTATTAGTAGCTATGCAATACATAAAGCAGCGGAGAATAAGTGTGTTACAGCTTCAGGTGAAAAATGCATCTGTCTGCAGAGAAAAACAAAAAAAATCAACCATGAACATTGTTATTTCCCCCAGCATGCTTCTGGAACTGTAACAGTAGCCACAAAGTATGAGACAAAGTTAATTGCTCACTGAACTAAATGGAATAAAGGTAACCTTAACTCAACACCCATGACTAAGAAGTTCATAAATAATGCACAAAGTAATTCAGAACGGTAGGAGTATGGAAAAAATTGAAAGAATTTCAGTGCAAGTAGCTTCTGCAGTAGCCAAGACTTCTTTGTATTCTAACATCTTAGACTTCAAAATGGGTCTCTACCTTAGTTTTAACGCATTTTTCTCCACATAAGTTCAAGGCACAAGGTGTCCCTTGACTTGGCAATGTACTCTAGAAAGATACCACGTAATGCTTAACTGAGATACTAAGAGCATATTTTTCTTCTTAAAAATAAAGCACAAATCTCTGCGTTTAAAGACCAATTTTTCAGAAGTAATTCATTTAAATCAGACTGAAAACAAAAAAAAAACCCAAACCACTGACTGACAAGGTGGTCTAAGATAATTTTCAGAGGAAATACTTTATGTTGAATTATACTGAAAAGAAGTTAGAAGTAGAAAAGAACTTCAGTAAGTTATGGACTCATTTTCTACTCAGTAAAAAATAGATGAAGCACAGTCTGGAAATGATAACTAAGTCTAAATGATATCCTTTCTATGTGTGCATTGAAACAATTCATTATTCATTTAAAATAGTAGCAGAAAAACCTGTCACTCACACTGTCTGTGTGAGAGCAAAATATCTGCTCACAAATAATAGGAGGCATTGTGATTAACAGATCACACAGAAACTTAGAGAAGCCCAAATTTAAAACACCTGTGAGCATGACTTCAAAGGTCAATATAATTATTTTTCACACACCAGAGTATACTGGAAGATATTCAGTTGAGTGCACCTATTTCTATTGGGATTCCAAAAATGTTAAGTATTCCTGTAAGTCATATTTTTATGGGGGAACTGTCATATGCCTCACCCTCCCCACTGTTTATCATAGCTTAGACAGAGCTGTGGCTCAAGAAGAGCCTATAATGTATTTTAGTTGTCTTTAATGAGACAAGAATTCTTGGTGACACTTTTTTCTCCGTCTATCTGCATCCCTTTTTCCAAACCTACTGAGCCAGGAAAAAGTTAGAACACCAGTTTTATTCTGTTCTCTTCTTCCCTTTAACTGCTATGTTGCTGATGGCTCATGCAACCTCAGTCCCACTGATGACCCTTGTCTCTAAGAAGATCTCTAGTTTCTCCTTTCTTCTCCGAGACGAGAGTGCCACTTCTTTTTGAAATACAAAACTGGAGGGAATCGTGTGGTGATTGTTGTGGACCGTAAAAATATACTACGGAGACTGCTTTTGAGAGCTGCTCAAGAGCTTAAATTATTACTTCTACACACCAATGACAATAATGTGTACATTGAAAGAAACTTCAAAACATTGAGTTGTTCTGAACAGGAAGAAAATAAAAATTAAATGTTCACCTAAAAATACTATAATAAAATGTCTTGATTTATTTGGAAATGGCATTCTTTGAGAGGTAAATTTTTCTATACAGTTTGGCAAAAAGAAAAGGTGCAAATTCCCAACAAGCTTGATTTTTCCTTTTTGGCAAAAATAATTTCTGCTGAAAATTTCTAAACCCAGCCCTCACAGCTGTTGCAAGGAGAATTAAAGATGCAGGCAGTGGTCTTCAGATTGACAGAAGCAATTGTCTGGAGCAGGAGGAAATCTAAGTTGATATCTATGTGAGGAAAATGAAAATAGTGTTGATGAAATTATTGTTTCAACGAATGAGATAGGTTGTGATGATAGTTTTATATTTTGAGGACACAATGTAAGACAGCAAGAACATAAAGAAACAAAGCTTAACCAAAAGAAGTTAACATATAAATTTGCTATGGATATAACACAGTTTCTATGGGATTCCAGTGGGAGTTAAACACAGTAAAGCAAAGGTTACAATCATAACTCAAATGGCAGCTTCTGCCGATCAAAGAGAAAAGGCTTAAGGCCACTGTTCAATATCCTTGCCAAGGATATTTGAAAACAAACTGACCCCAGTGAAGTTTTTGGTATATTTCTCTATGAAGAAATTAAGTGGTAGGCACTGCACCAGAAAATGATCCTGTGTGAATGCAAGACGCTCTCAGCAGTGGACGTGCTCCATGTGACGACGTCACCCAATCAAGCACACATACTAAAAATGGATGGGTTCCTAACTCCAGCCCCAGTTGTGGGATCAGTCTTACACAAGGTCCCCAAGCCCTTGCATAGCCAAAATATTTTCCCACATTCCAGTTCTTTTCGCAGCCCATACTTTGCTCCAGCCGCTTCTTTCCATCTCTGCTCCAGCTGCAGCTCTCGGCTCCCAATTATAGCACAGAAAATGCAAATTGCCATTAGTAATAAGGGAGAACAGACCACAGAACTGAGGTTGTCTTGGCTTGAACTGGGTTTAGCTTGTTTAAGTTGTGACAGCAATTGTCTAGCAGCTAGGTAAGTGTTTCTTGAATGGTTTTCAACTTTCATTTAATTTTGTGCGATGGTGTGGTTAAAAATTATTGTTAATAGCAATAGCCAGAAGCTATGTTCTGTGGCATAAACTCAAGCATAAAATGTGTTGTGGAAGAGCACCAACAGAAGCAGAGATCAGATCTTTGTCCCCTACAGCGAGCACAAATGACAGTGAGCAGCTACTGGTCACTACAGGAGTGCAGCCCTGTGAATCAGGGATAGCAAAGACAACAGGAAAAACTGGGTAACTGGCACGCAATGAAAAGAAAGAGCACACATGCACGTTGTGTCAGGAAACAAGAGAAAAATAACCCCACAGAGACTGCAGGAACCAAGGAAGAAGGGACCACTGTGACCAGTATCAAACCTCTTCTGGCAAAGCACCCAGGGCACCAATGACTCTTGATATCCTCATCCCCTTCTTCTGGAGGGACACTGAAACTATGACCTGATGACTCAGAGAACCTCTGATGAGTGACCATAATACCAGAGAGACAACCAGACAGATAAAAGGAAATTTGGCCTTTACAGGTTTGGGGTTTTAAAATGAACATTTTAAGTGTTGTTAATGAGGGCTTTTTTTCCTGTGTTTATTTGGACTATGAGTGTTATTATTATTGTGCCTGGACTAATAATAACTGTTCGTTGTATTTGATTAGCCTGTCAAGACTTTGATGAGACTAACAATAAATTCTTCTGTCTACATGTCTGGTGTGCTTCCTTTCTGCCCATAACAAGATTTTGAGAGTAATACAAAGAGGTGTACAGATCAGTTTTGTGATACGATGAAATCCTACTGTGGCATTAATCTTTTCTAATGGCAGTGTAGGTGTCTGCAACGAGGTTGGTCCCCTTAGAGTAATGGAGTTCGGAACATGATTCATCCAGAAAACACAGACATTGACTTTAGGATAAGAAGGATTGCATTACAGACATTACTGACTATATAAACTAGATCTCCATTGAGTGTTAAGTGACAAGACTGGCTGTAAGTCCCTGTACTGGAGATGCTCACCTTTAGTCACAAGAATAGGATCCATAAAGGTCCCGTTGGTCCATGTCCAAGAACAGGCAAAGACATACTTGCATGGGATGCTGCATCTGATTGACAGAGGAGGAAAATCAGCCATAGCTGCTTGAAGGAGATAAAGCAGCCAGTAGAGTGGTAGAGTATGTATGAGGACTACTGCTGTTGGGGTATGTCTTGCTTGCCCCTGTAGCAATAGGTTGACCTGCTGTTAACCCCTACATTAGTTACCATTGGATGAAGAAATGACATTTTCCGTAGGCAGGGTCACATGCCTCTATGGCAAATGAGAGGCTCAATCATTCTTTTCTTCTGAAAAAATCAAAATTCAGAAGAGTGAAGGCTGGAAATTATTTGTAGAAACAAATTTTAGGAGGAAAAAATATACATCGTGTTTGAACTCTAATGTTTTATCAGCCTTCCTGAAGACGAAGAGAGCTTCTTTGGCATTGATTTATGAAAACAACATTTTGTTCATATGCATCAGTAGACATGCATGTGAAATTGCAAACCACTCAACTCTTCTTTCATTAAACTCCTGGACACTACCCACAAGATGACAGTGAACACTGCTATGATTAAAGGCCTGATTTATGCCTGTGTGTGGACTGCTGATACAGTATCTAAGGAGTTGGTATCCCTTCCAGTAGGGGAAGTAGCCATGCTCCTAACAGACTCTTCACAGAAAATGACTATTCAATTAAAGAAGGGGCAGAATATCCTTCTGAGAAGGATGAGAGGGGTGGGATTGTTTTCATATCCACGTGCTCAGAATGTGATACTCAATGCTCTTGATTCCTGTCTGCACCAAAAGGAGTCAAATAGCAGTCATGTTATAAGACTTAGATACAGTTCTCAGAATTTTATCAATTTTCTCCTTTGGAGAAAACAGTCTCTGCATATGAATTTTATCAAATAGGAAACAGACTCTGATACTACACATAAGATGCACTGGAGCCTATCATTCTGGTTTGTAGCCTTATATTTCCTGTCCATGGGACCATGCCAAGCCAACTGACAAAGTGCAATATCAAAGCTCATCGGTATTGTCTTGCCATTCCCTCTCCTCTCACTACTCTTCCATAGAGGAACTGGTTACACTCATTTGTGGAGCTTTTAAAAAACGACAAGAACTTTAAAAAGTCCTATATAAATTATTCAGATTTTCTTTTCTTTCCTTTTTGGGAGGCATGGAGGAGGGAACAGGTGGAGGAGGGCTGTTAGCCTTTCCTGCATTGTTTCATGTTTCATTCACTTTGCTAACCCACATTAGCTTCGTCATTTTTTACACTTAGATTCCACTCTAATGAACACAGAGGATATTGTGCCAACTATCTGCTTTGAACACCTCTCATTCCTCCGCTGCATGTTTTCTCAACAGTCCTTGATTTTAATCAGTTTTTAGCAGCTCGTTTGGCTTTCTTTCAAAGATTTTGATGTTCAGGTCCCAGCTCTTCCATGCTGCTGCTTTCCGAACACATCTTCATGGGTATTTTATTCAGTGAGTGCTGTGATGGACTAGCTTTTATTCATTTACCAAGGTGCATGAACATAATTTCCTATACTTGTGTGTAAGCACAGATAAATTGAAGTCAGACACAGTAACACAGTCAAAGAAAACACAGGAAGGAATTCAATAGAACAAAATGCTGAACAGGGAATCATTAAAGAAATGAGTTTTGAAACAATAGGTTTCAACCATTTCCATACCCAGGCCCGATTATCAAAACTGCAGTTACCCAAGAAGTTGACTGAATGGACAAGAAAGGCTTTTCTATCAGAAAATGGGCCAGAAAAGTAGAAACCACAAGAGATCAAAATTATTCAAGTCAACTTTTCCCTCACAAACTAATTTTTTAAAAAAACAAATACAAGAAAATTTTCACCCCCACTCCTTTTCCCAAAGGCATTAGCTGCAAATTCCCTATCATTGACCTATGAAACTTCCATTTCAGGAATGTTGGAATTGTTTCAGAAGAAGTTTGGTATCTCCAAAATAAAATAAATAAATGGAAAATAATTACATCTTTTATAATATTCTGCTACTTTTTCTGTGGAGATCATTTCAAGCCCAACAAATCCTAATAACATTCACCAGGATGAGAGTTTCAAAGAAAAGCTTTTTGTGTGTAATAAAGAAACCAGTTTAGTGAAGGGAAATTAATTTGGAAACACACTAAAGCTTAACTATTTTTTATTCTGTACGTGTTTGTACATGCTTGGTGGTATCCAAGTGGGCACAAGGCACTTATTGAAATACCAGTCTCTACATCTATTTTTTATCCTATGTTTTATGAAGATTGTTGTTTTGCAGGGAGGAATTCCAAGGCAAATACCTAAGTCTTTGAGTCAGGGGTGAGTCTTGTCCTCTTGGTCAACGGTTTCGTTATTCCAGTGATACAGGGTTGTCTTGAATGGCTACACTCTCAAATATTCCTCTAGCCAGCTGACTAAAGGCTTTCAGTGGCAGTACTCCTTCAGCAGAATACCAACACCAACACAGAGGACACGTCACACCACGATGCAGTCCTCAAAGCCACAAACTTTTCCTCTGCTTTGAACTTAAGAAGATTGCCTAGTAGCAAGACCATATCAGCAGTGAATCAGCAGGAGAGTGTCAGTTTTGTTAAATTACTGTTATAGACTAAAGCCTAAGATTGTTGTTACCATCCTATATTTTTAAGGTAAGTGATGGTTCTGTTCAGATTTTTTTGCTGAAAGACTATCTCAGGGGAGAAAGTATTCCTTTTAAACTGAAAAGGCATAAGATATAAAACATCCATTAAAATATTCCAGCTTTGATGCTATTTTTCTTCTTCTTCTTTGTCTTTCTTTTGATTAAAAGTTTCAGTGTTTTCAAAAACCAATAAAGTTTCCAGTTTTCACAGAAAATAAGTTTTTAAAAAGTGAAATGAGAGGGAAAAGGGCATTATTTCTAAGAAATACTGTTTCTCTAGCAGAGTTCTAAAAGGGGTAGTTCATTCTGTGGAAAAGCACACACAATGACTATGCTTAACTGAATGGAGCCTCATTTTCCCTTGGAGACTTGCATTATGTCAAATTTCCAGGCTGTACTCAGTGGTGGCCCCATACAGCAGTCAGATGCCCCTACACTCAAAGGGAGAAAATGGAAGGTCATTTTCGCTATTCTTTTTTCCTCCTTGAAGATTTTTCTGTGATGGGAACAGTCCATTGTAGCTAACCCACTGCAAATCATCTTTTAAGAATCAGAGTTTAATTAAACCACTTACAAGAACCATCAGTGTTAACCTATTATATCTCTAAATGTAGAGTCAAAACGTTGAAATTGTATTACTCAGTCCTTTACAGAGGTCACTTTCATCATAGAAGGCAAAATAACTAGCAATACACCAATGAGGTGCTAAGTACTTCCTTCAAAATGGATCTTGAAAGTACTCTGTCTCTGCCAGGTGTGAGCCTTTCCCAATAACACACCCTCTGAATATGCAGCCTGGGTATTGCCATGACTGGTTTGATAATGCCAGCAGCTAGGAAAACTTATGGATAATTTGTCTTACAAATTCATGGGTTAATCCAGACTGATTTAAGACACAGAGCTGTAAGCCCCTAGTTTGAAAGTGATCCCATAATTGGCCCAACACTTGACATACCAGTCCAAATCTCCACGTGTCAGGTAGTGACTCTGCATATAGATAACTAATCCCAAGAGCCAGCTGTGCAGAGATGCGTCGCAGTAGCCTGGACCTTACCCTGTTATATCGGCATGCTGCTGTCGTGCCTGATCCAGAACTCGTGGGAGTCAGTAAACCCTAGTAGAGATTATCTGCTTTTTCAGTTCACAACTTCTTCAAGGTCCTTATTCCTGTAAGTGTATTCATTAGCTGCTGACACTGCTGGAGATAGCCAAACAAGTGCTCCTCAGGCTTTGGCTTATTTACAACCATTTCTGCTCACATACTCACTCTCTAACCCTTGTAGCTTCATGTGGGTACAAGCAACAGAGTCAGATGCAACTGAAGACTCATAGATTAAGTCTGCCTATAGTTAACAAAGAATGGGCTCTGAATTTCCAGCAGGGCATTTCTGTGCTGTTAGCCATCTTTATGCATAATTTTCTGTAAACATGTTTACTCTCAGTGAGAGTAAACTCTCAAATGCTGTTTTTACATCACAAACAAGAGAGATAATCTAATTCCGGCTTGCTGGACAAGCAGCAGAAAAAATTTAATGATAAGGATAGACAATACAAATTTTCTAGCAAATAGTCATTGCAATAACATTTGGAATTCACAGACTTTTCCACAAAGAACCAGAGACTATCATCATTTTTTGTACAATCATAAGCTTGATTCCACAAGTTAAAGAAAACTATTAACTCCTTTATTTTAAAGTTCATTTTGATGTTATTTATTGCTATTTATTGCAATTAATAAACAGAGCTGAAGAGAAGGTGTATTTGAGGACAAAAGAAAACTCTCCTTACGGGCCAGTTTATTAAAGTCAGTGATTAAAGCGACAAAGATCAATGGAGTTGTGACAGAGACCTTTAAAAGAGTCATCATAATTCACTTCAGTGCCTCTAAGAGGGCTGTAATTTTTAATCTTACAAATGCAACTTCTCACCCTAAAGCCTGAGACACCCATCTAACATGTCAAAAAGGATTTCTCATCTTTCTCAGGATCCTAAATTCAGTGCATCTGCTAAATTGCTATGGAATGAGCAACTGCAGCCCCACAAGCGTGCTTTCATATATGCTCAGGGTTCAGTTCTTATTCCTGTGCTCCACCACTGCCTTGTCACTCCTGCACATAATTAGCTTGATATTCTGTTAGATTCAAAACTCGTAGGCTGTTCATTTCCTTTCTTACTTGTTAATTGTCTCTCTTATGATGAGGATACTGTAGGCTGTTTTCTGGTATTTTGGAACAAAATGTTTGGAATAGAAGCCCTGTATGTCCATTACAAACAGAAATAACACCCTATTAAATTTTTTTTTAAAAATCATCTTGTGAATTAATATTAAAATAACAGACAATAATTGTACCAGATGATAACATTATTTTGTCCCATGGGGCTCGTTACTTGAAGGTACAACTGAAAGAGAGATATCACATGTAGAGAGTCATTTTTCCTGCAGCTAGCCTAGGTGCTTTCCTCAGCCCGGGCGCTGGAAACTCGCACAGAGGTAAGAGGCGTTTTCATCCACTGCTACTTGATAGGGTGGATCAGCAGTGTCAGTCAGATACTGGGCAGCATTCTTCACTTCACATTGCAAATGCAAGTAGAGTCACTACAGCAACAATCTCTATCCTCTAGTCTGTTATTTCCACCTTGGAACCATAAGGAGAGAGAAGTTCTCCCAGGGAAAGATCTGGAGAACAACCTGACTTGCTGCAGGACAGAGAAACAGGAGAAATGTCCACAGCAATGCCAGTCTCTCAGTGATGTAAGACCAGCACCTGGGAGGGCATTGCAGTGCCCAGGCACCTGCTCTTCCCCAGGCTGGGCCAACCCCACCGTCATTCATTCAGGCTAACGCTGAAGAGGAGGCATTAAAGGTTCGTGAACTGCCGCTGGGACTGAAACACTCAAACTTACATCTCTACTGGGTAAAGCTACTTCTAGGTTGTCCTTTTGAAAAAGGGAAGAAATACTGGCGATGCTAACAGATACCCAGGCCTTATCTCAACCTTTTACATCCAACCGAGGCAGTGCTCGGGCTCTGATTCAGGAGACCAGGTTGGTATTGCCTCCCACTAGCCTTTAGCACCGCAACACAGGTTGTTCTGAGCTGTTGTACACCTATTGAGGATAGATTCACCGCTTGAAATGTATCTATATAGCATTTAATTTTCATTTTGGACAGGAGAAAACAGGTCTCCTGCATTCAAACTAAGGAGGAAGAATAAGGTATGGCAAAGGATTGTGCTTCTTGTGCTTTGTTCCTCTGCAAGCTGCCTGCCCACTTTTTGAATGTGGAAAGCTCACAATCCAAAGCTGCCCCAGTGTTGCCCTCTACAGACAACTGCCTTATGGAAACCAAGAGCAAAATGGACACAGGGCATCCTGCTGTGAACTTGTGGCTCTCCACCAGTTTGTGTATGTCCAGGCAAGAGAGATGCTGACATCACTAAGCTTACTCATAGATAGGTAATTAATCACCTTAACTCAAGTTCAACGTTGAGGTGGTTTGAGCCTGGGTTTCATGCTGCCTGTCCTTCAGGAGAGGCAGAGAGCATCGTACTACAGAGGCAACACTGCAGAGATATCACCAGTGCTCAGGGACAAACAATGACAGCATCAAAACTTCTGGTTTCTGCTACTTGGGCCAGAAGGAAAAGAAACTCCAGGGAATACAAGGGCAAAAGAGGGTGTGGATTATCTGCATCACTCCCCACTCTTTCCTGAGAAGGCTTGCCTTTCTCACTTAAACACCTTGGTCTATATTACCTGCCAGTTATGTGCACCTCCAGATTCATCAGTTTTGTTAGCCGCTTACAAAAGCTTCATTTATACTTTAGGAACATTTTTTCTGTGTAGGTGGACGATGGGGGCAAACAGAATCAGCTAAAGTTTACAGAGTATGAAATAAGTGATTTCCTTTGTTTAATAAAAAAAAAATGAAAGCAAATCAAGATGAGAAAAAGCATATTCTTCAACCTGATGATGTCTGGGGAGAGACAGGAAAAACTTTTACTTGCACAAATTCCTTCTCATCTATTTTCTTATCTCACTTCTTTCACAATATATTGATTCCTCTCACAGAAACAATTCAAGACTGCGCTGCAAACAGACACAGGTTCACTGAAGTTGCTAGTTTGTCATAGTCTTGTAAGTGGCCTAATCCTGAGGACTGTGGCTCGGTATCTTCGCTGCCAGTCTGAGCAAAACTGTGCTCTTCAGCTCACACAGTCCTGCTCTTCCAAAGCACTGGCAGGACAAAATCACAGGTGGAAGACATAGCTTGAAAACTTTGATTTTTCTTCCTTTCATGCTCAAACTAAGGTCAAATAGAAGTTGATGCAGTTCTTCAGTGAAGAGTGCATTTTCCATGAAAAATGAACTTTCCCAAAGGACTGAAATGACTTACAAATTCTGCTCAAATTTAGTGTGCAGGCCCATACCAAAGAGAGAGGAGAAAGAACATGGAAATATTCAAGTGTTTGGATGGCTAGTGCTGTTGATTTGAAAATCTCAATATTTAAATGTGCTAATAACGCCAACATGCATAAAAACTGTTCATTTGAAGTGGAAAGGACCCCAAATGATACTTATTTTTATTTCTGTCCAACTCCAATTTAATTTTTTTGTGTTTGTCTACTGGAACTTTAAAAAGATTTGTTTCTAATGCTGTGGATAACAGCTTGTAAAGGATTGAAACAGGCAGCTCACTAATCATTTGATCAAGAGTTGTTTAAGGCATCTTATCTAGTGATCTGTGTGAAATGCAATAGAAGCGTGAAAACCTCTGTTAGTTATGAACCAAGTGAAATAATACATTAAGTCTGAAGCAGTAGTCTGGCAGCGTGCTTTTAAGAAGGTGCCAAATATCGAAAAGGGCAATGTGATAGAGGGAGTCAACTAGAAGAGACACAATGCTGTGTTACTGAGCCACACAGGAAAAATCCAGTCCTCAGAGACTTTGGTCATCTCTTACAAAAGGCTGCACGTCTGTGTGACTTGAGCTCCCGTTTAGCTCAAGGACTGTTTTCAAACAGCCAGCACATCATTGCAACAAATCATCAGTGTGTACGCTCTTGCTCTATGTCTGTTTCGACTTGGCCAAATGGCAGCGCTCCCTGCAGCTCCTTGCAGCGCGGGCATTGCCAGGGGCTGTTTATCCTCCTGCTGCCGAATGCCTCATCCAAAGCATTTCACTGCCTCTGCCCCCAAGTCCTCAGAGATGAGGACATCTCCTATTTCTGGTATCAGTATGAGAACCAGAAACACTTATGAGTATTTTATCAGAGTCATGAATATTCTCAGTCTGTCCGTCATTCTTCTGAAAAGCACACTTGCACAGCTTGTTACAGAGTTTAGAAGCATGCGTACACCTGTTTAGGGATAACTTATGTGAAATAAACAGGACATTTATATAGCATTTAAATGCCAATACAAACACTTTAGTGATATGTCAATAAGGAAATAATTTTGTAACTACTCTAGAGTGCTGGAAGCAGCTGATAACTTGAAGATGGCAGCTGTAAAACGGACAGGAACCGATGGTGCATTGTTGAATGTGGTGGTACGTAAGGAGATGAGTGAAAGAGCATAAGTGTTTACAGGAGAGGAGATACTGACCTTTGGGCAGAACTCAAACTAGTGAGAATGTCCAGAATTATATCTAAAGCAAACAAGCAAGCAAACAAACAAACAAACAAACAAAACCTGTATTTAAAAGGGGTATCTGGAGTCCAGGAGAAGGTTTTATAATGAATGAAGGATGAGGAAAAAGAGTGAGGAAGATACTGATGGAACAAGTGGATGTCAAAATAGTAAGGCTATTCATATAAAAAAAAGACTAATAAAAATCCTTTTCTTCCATTAAGAGTAATTATATTTATAGATACAAGTGATTGCTTACAAGCTATTAATAATATTTAAATGCATTTGTCTCTGCCCATAAAATTCCTAAAGATTTCCCGTGCAAGACAGATTTTGGATCACTAGGATATACAGTATTTTTTAATCCCAATGATGTGCTGTACAGATGTGTTTATTAAAGCTTCATTATATGACATGCTAGAAACCCCAAATTGGTAGAATGAGCATTCACTCTTCCCAGGAGTCCCACTGAAGCTAGTAGGACTCTGTACATGACTAAGTACACCACACTTCCATGATTTGCACTATGATACACTAAAAACACAGCCCACAGCTAAACTTGGACTTTTTGTTGGCTTTTACATGATTTTCCAGTGCAAAACTGGATTATGTCCTTTTGTTTAATCCCATGATTCATGACAGTATTTTGAATGTAAACTCCTTTTTATACAGTCATATAAAATGGTTATGTTTATACCAACATTTTCAATTGCAATGGAGCTGAAGCTTGAACTTTGTAAGTTTTCAAATCCATTATGAAATTGATACTAAATAATAATATTAAAATATTTACACTGGTTTTAAAAATAATAAAAAAAAGTGTGTTGCTATTAGATTGCAGCTAAGTGTATGTTTCAGTCAGATTTGCAGATGACAGGTGCCATTCATTAACTATGAGATGGATTGATGGGAAAAGATATTTTCTTTCTTTTTTTACAGTGAGAATTGAGGAAACTCAACTCCTAACCTTTTAATCTGTGTTGAAAAAGAAAGCAATCCCTGATAATTGCTTATACCAGAAATGAGGGGCTGATCTGGCAAAATCTACCATCTGGATGCTACCAGTATACACATGGCCAAACCCGGCAGCTCGGTTCTGCCCCTGCTCCAGCGAGGATGTCCACGTCGACTGGACGGGGGCTGCCTTACCCCCCACACAGAGCACCCCCGATGCTTCACGCAGGATGGGCTGCTTTGCCCCGGGAGGTGCAGGCAGGATGAAGCAGAGCCCCGCAGCTCACACCAGGGCCCAGGCACACCTGGGATGAGGCGACAGGAAAGAAGCAGCCAAAATCAGCTACAGACAAAGCGGAAAAAAACCCCAAACAGTAACAAAAACATGGTGAAAATATGCGAGATGAATAAGCCAGTCATTTATATGTCGCCTTCAGAATGTCACTGCTGGTTTTCAGAAGTCTGAGTAACATATTTAAAACAGGTAAACTTTATGAATACTGCAGGACTGGGAAAAATATTCCTTGTGTTAACTGTCATGTGGTAACTGATACAAAATTCAGTTCGCTGAGGGTTTATCAGCAGGTTGAGCTGAAGACTGAGAGAGCAGAGGAATTAGTTTGTACTGTTAACTAAGCCTGAGAAGTCGTCTATATTTTTGAAACTAAAAGAGGTTTAGAGCCATTAGATTTTATGTCATATCACTAAAATTAAGGGGAGTTTCTCATATAAACATAATTTTTTAAAATGTCTAAAAAATTTTCCAAGCTCCATCCCCCACAAAGGGTAAAAATATCTTGCTTGTATTAAAGTGTCATGACTCCAAACTAAGTTTCAGTATATTTGATAGCTTCACCAGTGCTCTATATTGTCATAGTAACATATTTAATGTATCCCTTAGTGTCATGAAGATGTAAATCTTAGTTGAGGGTTATAGTTTTAAATGACAATACAGAGTCTTTTTATTAAAAAGGTATTTTTCCAGTGATACTACATGCACATCGTTTGGAGGTTCTTTCTTTCCTGCCCACCTTCCATCAAGGATGCTAAAATAGGTATGTCTGCTCTACAGACATTAGATCATTCTCCAAGAAAGGGGAAAAATAACAGTGGACATAAATAACGAGGACAGTTATTTTTCTCTTACACGAACCAATGCAGACAACTGTATATCCTAGTGTTAACATTCACAGAAAAGGAGGGTGCCACCAAAATAAATAAGTAACTGATTTCCTTAAATGCTTATGTGGTTGAAATGAATTAGTTAAATTTCTGACACATCATTCTGTTAGAAAGCTTCTTGCAAGAAAAATGTTTACATCTTAGATATTTTGCCCTGCAGGTGAGTAACTTGTAACAGATTAGGTTTAAAAAAGATATATATTTATCAGTGACAGGGTCTTTTCTATATCAGGATAACCAGATGTGTTTCTCCTGTTCAGTAGTAACAGAACTTATCACAGACTGTCAGTGTGCAGAACAAAATGTTGTTTATAGGAAGCACACTGATCTGAAGGAGCTATTGTCAAAACATGCCAGACAGGGAGCTGTCTGCTTTGCCAAAGTTGGGGGCTTTTTTTTGTTTAAATATTGTTTCTTGTCAGATTTAAAGAATATGTGCCATCTCAGGGTAGGATGTGTACTGAGGGAAGTACTAGTTGATCTCTGCAAGACTGAAACAAATTGAGCCACGAGTGCTTGTGGGGATGATGACAACCAGCCAGTGATGAGCAGCTCGTGAAAGGGACCCGTGTAGCTGCATACATGCTAAAACCTGTAGGCAGGGGCAGAAGAAAAATGAGGCCCAAAAGAAAACCTGGCTCCAGACTGGAACATCAAATGAGCTCCTTGCTGCATGGCAGGCTGAGTCAAAGTCCACACAGCTATGGATGAGCAGTCCCACATTTTCCTGGTTCATCTGCTGGGAATGACGAGTGTGGGGCAGACCTGGCTACCGGGGGACCAGCCCAGGACTATCATACTGCAGCATTATTACCACCTAAAGATTTTTCACTAACAGTACAAATGGCAAATTTCTGAGCTTAGACTCATTCTGATCATTATTTTATCTCACTATTTGTCTGCTAATGTCCAAAACTGCATCAGCAGATCAAACCCCATCATTTGCTGGACTAATTGTTGGTTGTTAAAATAAGAACTGCAATTTACCACTTACTATTGAATACCTAATTTGGTAATTTATGAAATTTAAGAACACATGAAAGCACATCACAGATGAAAGGATGGGTGTTTAATTGCTTCACAGAATTGATGCTGTGCAAAGACTGTGGAGCTGCTGTCCAAGAGTGATCTCTTGAGCCTTTTCCCTCTCAGGAGTGATAGCTGCCGTTATAACAGAGCACTCTCCTTCCAGGAGCTTTCCAGACTGATTTTGGTAAGTGTGGAAATTCATACTTAAGGCGTAGATTTAAGAGCAAATCAAAGTGCACTTTAAGAATCTGACACTCCTGGCTGTGAAATGAATGGCTAATCTTCCACTGAGTTTAAAGTCAGCAGGAGCAACTTCAAAAACACCACAAAAATGCAAGACTTTAATTCTTCAGGAGTGAAATTTGTCACTGCCAGTAGCATCTATGAATCACATGAGCTTTTCAACTGCTGTTAAATGTGACGTCAGTGATGCACAGGCTGTGGGCTGGCAGTTTGTATGGGAAAATATCACATATATTTGTGAAAAGCTGTGCTGAAGACTGAAGGGTAACTTCTATTTTCACAAGCACAGTCTAATTGGATATGATAAATAACATAAATGTAGCTGCCTTCATATTTCTGTGGATAATGAAGTCAAATTCTCATTTGATATTGTCCTACTTCTAAAATTTTAATGAAGCATTATGATAGGAACTAATTTTCTCTGTTTAATCTAATCTGGACATAACAGGCTCAGAACAGCACAATTACTGGGCTACGGCATATATAGAAAATTACTCATTATTACTGAGCTACAAAGTAGAGAAATAGAAGATTTCCAAAAGCACAAAATGTCTAAGGCTATAATTTCTGTGTGCACCGATAAGAAATCCTCTCAGTACTATTAACAAATTAATCAGCATTTCAATACTTTAAGGTGACAAAAACAAAATGATAGAAATAAATGAATAATTTTATGTAGTATTTAAATTTTATGGTTTTTACTCGTGCTCATTTCCAGCTTCACATCTTTATATTTAAGATCAAGGACTGCATGTATCTTGTCAAAGTGACTTTAGTCTGAGAAAGAGAGATAGCAAAGCATATATATTCACACACAAAAGTTATTGATGGATTTTTGCTCTTCGTCAAATCAATTACCAAACAGTACTTGATCTTATGCAAGTTGATAAATATACTGTACCAAACATTTATAGACTAAAAGATTCAAGATGAAATGTCAGATATCATGGCTAACACTTTTGCTTGCATACCTCAATGCCTCAGCCTGCAGGTACAGCATCCTGCCCAGGTCTCAACCTAAAGCTAATGATCCCATTTTCTTTTCTACTCCATCATTTTTCATCCTCAGTGCCATCTGTTTTTATTATAAGTATGATTGTGATAACTCAAGGTTTCTAGCATGTCACTGTTTATTCCAAAGAGGTCTTAAGGCAAGGAACAAGGAGAAAAAAAGCAGCAATAGACCGGCATAGGAAACAAACAGCATTCTCACTGAAAAGAAGGGCCTGCAGAGCACACTGTTAGATCTGATAGCAAGCGCGATGGAATGACATGCAGGAGGGGGAGGCGGCACCCACTGCCAGCAGTTTATATGCTGTGCTAATGACTTCTCCACTACCCGGTGCTCTCAGCCTCATGACTGCTTATTGCCTCCGTGAATCGTGTCAAGGAGTCAGTACCCCCTCTGGCAGGGAACAAAAACCCGCTGTCCGCATCTTCCAAGATGTGAAGCCTCGCAAGAGAAAAGGTCCCCCATTTCATACTGCACATTGTTTCTGTGGATTCTCTCTCCAGTGCTTTGTGTCTGAGTTACAAGAACTTAAAATACCTAGAAGAAGCACAGACTAAACCGTAAATCCTCATAAATCCAAACCTGTGGCTGTAGACATTGAAATAAAGACAAAAAGAACAGAGGCTTTACAGGGGGGCTGTCTGAAAGGCTTGCCATTTTGCAGCCCCTGAAGATCATGAGAGAACAAAGAAAGCTTCAGTCGCTGTTTGTTGGGAGGTATGAGATTATGTTTTGGCGATATTCCCACAGGTAAGGGTTGGAGGAAATATGTGATTAACGGTTATTATGCAGTCTGCAAATAAAACTCTATTTTCTGGGGAGAGGTAGAATAACACTTTTCCTTCTGCTCTCGGTGAAAATATACTCTGGTAAGTTTAAACATCCTTAAACAACCAGCTGCCTTCTTTCTTTATTCCTGGTGTTGGTCTGTATTGTGGGTAACTGCAGCAGCCGCCAACACAGATATGGCTACAGGATTTTAAGCCTTTGAAAGAATATTTGGTTCTGGCACAGGCAGCATCCTTTCTAACACTCTCAAGCACGTAAGTGTATTGCACCAGGGATAGCAGGAAGGAGGGAGGCAATGAGAACCACTAAAGGATGCAGCAACAAAGTGAATGCTAGGAAAGACAAAACAAGGAACAAGGGAGAAAAATCAGCATCCAGAAAGTTGTTCCTCAGTTTTGATATCTTTGCAACGGGGATAGTTCTACACTGGCTAGCTTGAATTAATTCTTCCTTTCATGGTACCTTGACCTACAACCATCTGGCAGACATCTGCAATCAAACTCTGACCCTGCAGTTGTACAGCCAGAAGTACCTACTGTAGGGTCTAAGCAGCCAGGTCAGAGCTAGAAGCAGCACAGCACATGTTGCACCACCCAAAAGTCCGGGACAGCATGGAAGGAGGCAGAGCTGTGGTACTGCAGGTTATTAAATGTGTGGACAAAAGCCACCTGCCCCCACCTCCCAACCACCAAACCACTATTTTATTGATTGTGTCAAAATAAGCATATAGCTGACATGGAAGTCTGGTGGTATCATCGCCACTTTCTCCTGACAATGGGTGCTGGAACCAGTGTCTCACACTGTGAAGGCACACAGCCAGCTGGCTGCTCTCGGATACACAGAGACCTCAGTGATGCCACAACCTAAATGTAGGGAAAACCTTTCAAAACTGGAGTTTGTGTGCCCTAAGCATCACACAACTTTTGGGCCCTGGCTCCGCAGCCCTTGGTGGTTTGCAGTTCTGGGCATGGTCAGGAGCAGATTCCTTGGAAAGCTTTACATATGGAGATGTAGTCATCTGTGAACTTAAGGTGCACCTGGAGCAAGTAGCAAGAAATAAGCCTCTATAGGAGCAGGCAGATAGCACTTAAAATGTTCACAGATGTGACTAGCTAAGAAGGTTCTTAGGTGGCCACTGAAGCCACCTTGCTTGTATTAGACATGGGAGTACCTCAAAGACTTGCAAGCAGACAGTTCAAGCAAACATATATGATGGGGAGATTTCACTCAGCTCTCCATCTTTGAATTCAGTAATTACCTTCACTATGAGATTATCCCAAGGAGATTTTAAACATACTAGTCATCTAAGAATTTGACACACAGAAGGGGAATATCTTCCATACTCAGAAATTTCCACTAGTTTTATCAGCTCATTTTCCCCTTTGCTTTCCTTCTCACATTTGTTCATATAGAAAATCTTGCTCTTCTCGTACAGAAAATTCACTGCTATGTTATTTTTCCCGTTCCTCAAAGGATTCTGGTTCTGCTACAGTGTTTGGATAAAATGAAAATCACATGGAAATGTGCCATGTAGTCTTGTTACTATATTTCAACAGATGGTAAGCAGTATTGTTCTGAATCTCTGCAGAACAAACAGCTATGCCTATATCCTTGCAGCGTTTTTTTCTTGAGTAGCTGGGAGTTGCAGCAAAGCAATGCTTGATGTAATTTTCTTCCATTGTTCCTAATTCTACAATACACATGTAAAACTAAACAAACAAGATTCTTATTTTGAATATGTTCATCATGCCCACGGTTGGAGAACAATGAAGAATTAGATTAACTTATGTTTATAGGTGTGCATGTTAATCTACATAAAACACACATATGCACTTTCCACAGGTACGTGAAAGTCAGATACTGATTTCTTTCTCTCATCACACTTTATTGTGGCTAACTCCAATGGAAGTCAGTGTAATGAAGGTCACATATCAAGATCGTCAGATACAACATAGCAGCAATTACCCAGAGAAGCAGCAACTGTGATCACTATCTGTTCAAGGGAACAATTTATAGGGAAAAAGCTAATATTCACACACTTGTGAGCTGACAAGATCAAGAATGACCAAAGCTGATGATTAAAAGTTTTGGCTAAGTATGTTACTAGCAGTGCTATAAAACTGCAAAGCTGAGCAGAGTGATGCCTGTAATTGAATGTTCAGAGTAAAACCCGGAGCCCGTTTCAGTGTTACCTGCATCACAGCACCAGCCATCATTTTCAATGAACGCTGGTCTGCAGAGCACTTCACAGTCAAAGACACTTCCAGAAAGGAAATGTGTTACAAAACTCTATGCAAATACCGAAGTGTTTGTCTGGGAAGTGGTCAGTAGTTTCTTTGAAAGTGCTTGGATGGCTTATGACCCATCCAGTCAGGGAACAGCAGTAACATCAAAAACCTTGTGATACAAGCCTTATAATACCTACTATATACCATGACGAAAATTCTGATTAACGCACTACAGATTAACAGGAATATTAAGTACCACATGAAAAGTTCTTAGTCTCAAATATGCCAGCAGCACTGAATGACTTTGAATGAAATATTTTAGGAGCATAAATCAGCTTAAAGACAGGTCATAAACATGGAAAGGAATTAGAACGATTTTAATAAATGCTTTGCTGTATAGAAATCATCCGATCCTTCTTCCAAGGGACAAGAAAAGCCCTGCAGGTCATTGGTATCAGATGAGACATTATAAGATAAGGTAGTGAAAGCAATGTACCACATAGCCTTGAAAAATACCAAGGGTCAGACTGACTGACCCAAGCAATCTGTTCTGGCCTTACAATCTGTGACGCTATGCCAGCTTGGTGCACCTTTTATCTAAGTGTGCCTTGAAAAGAGAAACACATTACTAAGATGCTGGCAGAAGAATTTGGAAGGAGAAAAGAATGAAGATTCTGTCTACCGCCATTTATTTATTTTGCCAAAGGTGTTATGAGACCTGATTCTACTCCTACCTGGGCATGTATCTTAGTTACTGTGCTACCAGGCATTGGGAATGGCAACTGTCTCTGTTGAATCTGGTCTATCTGAATAAAAGAATTCAGTACTTTTTGAGTAAAAGCAAGACTGCCTATAACCAAATGATTGAAAGGATTGCAGGACTAGAAGAGGATTTTGAGCAACTGAGTCCAGTTTCAGTCATTACAAGCAGACGTCATCATATCATAAATAATACAAGCTTATCAAGTATCATCTTGAAACTAGATTTTTTTTTGGCCTTACTATTCCTTCTAGAATATTGCTTCATACTCTCAGTCTTCAGATGGTAAGAAATCTTTCCAATTTGCAGCTGCAACTAATTTATGGCAGGTTCATCCCTGAATATCTTTGTCACAAACACATCCTAAATGATGTTCTTCTAGAAGAACCAACTAGTTCTTCTCAGATCTCAGCAGTCTCCTTTGGGACACACTTACTGGAGACAACCACCCTCTCCACCCCCATCAGCACCATCATTTTACTTTGCTAACCTAGCCTATATCTTTTGATCTCTTGTAGTAAAATATGTTCTCCCAAATGTCCTTTCCCACCACTGAGATCCTAGCACAGACTCATGCCATTAGCACCAAGATGTGTGTCCTTGACCTGTCTCCCACTATATACATTTTGACCCTTCTGGTCCTCAAGATCAATCCATGTCAAAGTACAAGACTCTGGTACTGCCATATACTACAGATGCTTCTTGTATGTGTCAGCCAATTTCACTATCACACTCCTGTCTTTTATGCCAAGGTCTTTATTGGAAATATTAAATAAGATCTGTCCTGAGACCAATCCTTAAGGAAATTTTGTAGTAATCTCTTTCAGCTTAATCATTTGCCTCACAGCATGACTTATTGTCATCTCTCATTTAGAGAGCTCCTTACCACATCTCAGTTCCTGTAATAATCTCCACCTTCACCATTTTTAGCTAATAATTTCCCATGTGGCACTGCATCAGATGCTTTGGTCAAGGTCAGACAGATTTGATCTACTGCTTTTGTCTACAGAATCATTTCTTTTTTTTTTTAGACACACGAATGAAGATTCTTATCAATCTTCTTTGATAAGGCAGGCATCAGGATAGCCTGACACAATGTGCCTCTGACCAAATCTTATTCCATTTTATCCCCCTTTCCATTTATCTGCAGAGTTTTAATTAGTGTCTCTTTCAAAGTTTCTTCTATAATCTTTGCACACAAGTGAGGTCAGTAAAGCTCATAAGCCACAACAAGATATTTGAAATTCCCTAGAAGATAATGTGATAATTAAGACAAAGTGATAATGTGGATTTGATGCAGCTGTGGATGGCAGGGGGAGGCAGAAGAAGAACCAGATAACTTAACTTCTAACCTTTAAATTTATGCACATTCTCCCTTCCTCTACCCAAAGTAAATGGGAAATGGCATTATCCAATACAAAGTGGAAAAAAACAGCAAGTAGAATTAAATTCATCAGATATAGCTGTATCAGCTCAAATCAGCAGTCCCTCTCCCGCAGCACTGTCTCCATCAGTGACCCATAGCAGGTCTCTAGGGAAGAGCACAGAAACAAGGAAAGCCTACAGTGCTGCTTTCCTGCTAGTCTCTCTCTCCCAGCTCCACAGGTTTGTGGCTAATGAATCTATGAGACAAAGGTGGTACCTGTTAAATAGTCCTTAATGGATTTTCTGTACTGGATCACTTTACACAAGTCAGTGCAAACTTCCAGCATCCACAGTGTCTATGAAGACATTGTTTATTTTGAGTCCATTATCAGCTGATTTCTCTTGATGCCCCTTAGCTCTTTCAACAGGAGAAACACTGAACTATCATGACTCTTCACCTTCTCCACACCATGCATCCTCTGGTTTGCCCCTCAGCTGTGTTTTCTGGAGATGAGCAGCCATACCCATGGAGGTATTGCCTGTACACAAGCCATTGCACACCTTCAATCACCTGTGGTCGTCTCCTCCAGGCTTTCTCTTGTCCTTCCTCTACCCCCCAAATGTACACCTTACCTCTTCCCAAAGGACTAGGACTGTCCCCAGAGGGGGAAGAAAGTTTTAGGATCTTTCAAGACGAAGCCAGGTCCACCAGTCTCTTTACCAAATGCTGCTGGTTAATTTCCACCCACCCTGTTCCAGTCCCTTCATAAAAATCTGACCACTAATCACTTCACAGACCCCATTTTTAGATGTTTACTTCTGACTTATCACATAAGGACTGAAGAAACCAGCAAGTTAGCACTTGACACCATGGTGCTTAAATCCTTTTGAATATTTTGCCCTCACACCTGCCACTAAGGCCATTCATAAAATCTTTCCTATTTACCTTTAATTTCTGTGCAAGATGTTTGTTCATTTAACAGACGTAATTACAGACAAATGACCCCTCCCACCCTGCATAAAGAAAGGGTAGATAGACATTCATAGCCATGTGCTACAGGCAGGGGTGCTGCACCACAACGGGGCTGCCCAGGAGAGCTGCCCATCGCCCAGGACCTCAGCTCTGCCCAAGAACATACACCTTCCCAGGGGCTCCAAAAGGCTCCAGTACAGCCCTGACCAGGCAACCAACAGTGCCTTCTTATTTTATTTGGAGGAAAGGGAGAGATTGCATCGCTTCAACTCACTTAATTTTAAAGCTAATAAACCCACTGTGGAAATGGCACAGGGGGAGAAGTGTGCACGCCTGTTTTCAATCCTTTTATTAAAGCATGGCATTACTGACTTTTTAACTTTTATTCCAGTGTCACATATGCTTATTAACTTATTAGGACCTTAATTTTTACTGAGCCACTACATGAGCAATTGTTTCCCAGTTCAGTTGAGGTAAGCTCTGTGATTATTTTGTGCACTCAAAGAAAAAAGTAAATATAGGGGGTTTTATACCATGTTTACCCTGAGCACATATGTGCTTGAGATTTCCAGCTTTCCCTGACATTGCAAGTGTGCTGACATTGCACATATGATCCACTCTGAAACTTAAAACTAATAAAAAAACATTCTGTGTAACCAGTACCTGTACATGATGCAAAGCTTCAAAGCTGATAGTATAGCTTAGCACACTACCCTGTAAAATTTGTTTTTTCAAAACTGTGGTCTTTTTTCAAAAGAACTTTTGCCTGTGATGCATATTTTTCAGGTTTGTGGTTTTGTCCCGCAACTGATATCGCAAGAGAACATTGCCCTCTGGTGTCACAAACTGTGGCTTTGTGCTTTGGAGGGTTCCCCACACGCAGTTTTTTTCTCATCCCTTTTTTCCCCTGTCTTTATTCACTGCACTGACAGTCAGAATTGTAGTTCACAGGCATAGTCAGCAGAAGGTATGGAATAGGGATGTTTCCATTTCTACAGGAAAATCTTTGCAGTCATGTAATAATTCCCATGGGTGTGAAAATACTCTTTTTACACTACTTTACTGAAAGCCAGAATTAGATCCCTTCAGGTTGGGTGATACCATTAAGTCTTAGCTGATTTTTCTTTCTGACTAAGCAATCAAGTAATTTATTCATCCTTTTGAACAGGTAAGTTTTTAGGGTTTTAAGGTGAATATTACTAAAGCTAACAGAAGATCAGAGCAAAGATGTTACCAACTTCTTTACTGTTGCCAGAGTTTTTCTGATCGTTACCGAGTTCTCAAGCTTGCACTTGGGAGACAGCAATGAGCTCTGCCTAATTCCACACAGGCTTGTCCGTGAGTGCACGTCAGCATACTAGGATGAAGAAGTGGTAAGAAACAGCCAGACCAAATGCAAAGAAGGCAAACGGTATCTGGGTGTTGGATGGCAGTACCAAAAGAGAGAGGAAGCATTATTGTTTAAGTAGCTGGGGAAGGGAAAGGAGCCGTGCAGTGGGAGCAACACAAAGCTTAGATTTGCCTGATGAGCCTTGCAGGCTGTGCTCTCAGTTTGCTTGCAGAAAGCAGAATAGACCAGCAAAAGTATCAGATTATTTTCCCTCAACTTTGAAAGCCAAAGATAAATTTTTCACTCAAATATTCCAAACGTTTATTAAAGATGCTATTTTCAAAGGGATAATTATGATAATGAATAGATCTTATTGCTAAATAATTAGTCCATGCAAAATGCATAGACATGCATTTTTCCAAGCAGGGAGTGAAGTTTCCAACAGATGATCCCGCTATTTCCATCAGTGACTTGCAGCCACTCTGAAAACCACAAGGTGCAATGGGTATACACCATTAAAACAGAAGCTAGAGGCTGATTGCAGGGGTGGCCAGATGGTGCTGTTTGTAATTGGCTGCCTGTAACTTTCTGGATGTTGTCTAATTATTACTTACCTTTTGCTCACTATTTACTGACACAGTGGGATCCTACGTCTAGCTTTAGCCTGTTAATAGGCAACGGTCTAGGCTCAACTTTCTGTGTAGGACCCCTTACAGACAATGAAAACATCTCCAGGGATTATTTTTTCTCCTCTTACTGTAGATATTGGAGGGAAGTGCCCATCTCTTTCCATTAACTGGAGATAATTAGCTGAGACCAGACACATTCAGTTGTATATGCAGATTTCTATCTGTCCGGTGGACTTTTCCCCAGATGCACCAGGCCAGTTGTTGAGCCAGGCTCTCTGTTAGTGCACAGCCTCTGACTTAAAACCTTGTTGATAACCTGAACACAGGGATTTTCTTCCCAGCCATTTACAGGGCTGTTAAGTTTTGCATTTTTAATAAAACAAAATAAATCACTTTTCTGCCCTTACACAAAAATATAAAGTGCTCTCTTGAAGAATTGAGGGCTGGCATTATTTTTGTACATCTCCCCATTTGTAAACGGGTTTTACAGAGGTCTTTCCTTGCAGAACTATTGAAAGAGAGGGAGTAGAAGACTGAGATCAGACAGGAGGTTCAGTTTAGGCATTAGAGAAATTGAAGTCACTACAAAACTTAAAGAGGAACTTCAAGCTAGAATTCATGGAAAAAGATTACAGAAAAAAATGAAAAAGCATTTTCCTTTTTCTAAAGAAAATAAAATGTAGACAGCAGAAAGAGAACAAGTTCTGAAAAATCTCTTGAGGCATTAAAGAAGGAAATAGAGACATAACTGTAAGAAAAATTGGTAGTGAAGAGAGAATGCAGTTTGCAAGCACGCCTCCATGAAGATTTTTTTTAAAAAAATGTAGTAATAAACATGTAATAAATCTGTATCATCTTGAGGTTTTAATGTCCTTGTCAATGTCTGTCCTTGTACAGTGCTAGCATGGGCTTTTGGTGGATCTATACCAGACCAAATCAAGGAGCTGGTCAGGCTGAATGCTACTTTTGCTTTCTGTGTTACTTCTCAGCTGGATCAGTTTGGAGGGTTTGGCAGCAACAAGGCTAAAATGTGTGTCAGGCTACAATATTTCAATCTGAGTGTGAAATTCAATGACAGTCTGAAATTTAGAATTTGTAGTGTCATGACATAAACACATACGGCATTGAAAGCAAATTGTTGACCAGACAGGGAGCAGACTGAAAAAGGTAGAACAACCTCACCGAAATCAGTGACTATGCTCCCACACCAGGGACCAGACATTCATTTTGCCCTTAAGATTTATTTGCAGTCATGCATGCAACACATGCTATGTCTGGTTGGTCGCGTTTTTCTAAAAATTTTTGCAAAACAAGTATTTCAATGAGAAATTTACTCATAAATTATTAGAAGGCTGCCAGCTGTGGTAGCCAATGATCTGGAAGGTGTTGATTTGTCCTATATGTCACAGCCAAAATTTTCTTATGCTTCATTTTTTCTTGCCACCTACTTCATTACTTTTACTTATTTTTTAGGATTTCCAGTAAATCTAGTGAGATTGCTGCTTGTCACTCCTGAAAATCTGCTGAGCTGCCTTTTTGACTTCACTGATGTGAGTTCATGCCTATCACTACACCACTGTTGGTGGGGTAGTGGTCTTCAGCAAGTGATTTAAATGCTTGCCACATTTCTTTTCAAGCATGCTGTTAGAAAACAAGATTGAGATCACATTAACAGAAAGGCTCCTCCTTAGCTCCTGCATGGCTGTCTCCAGAGGCTGGTTTGTCAGTCTTTGCAAATTACCTCTGAGAGCTACAGTCCTGCTGGCTGAAGACGACCCTGCAGCCAATGCAAACTCTCATACAAGGCAAGTTGCAGCCCAATTTACTTTCCCCTTCCTCTCTTTAGTTATTTACGAGATTCTAAATTTGCATACAGGCAGATCACGCATGCCTGAGGATAAGCATATGTGGGAAGAAGGTCTGCAGAAGAGAGGAGTATGCTTCAGGAGCGGTAACACAGTGAGGCTGATCCAGGCCCTGGCTCTGGAGCTGGAATGGAGGATCAGTCCTCCAGACATCAATCTCAGCTGCCTCTCTTTGTATCCAGTGTGGGCACACATCTGCATTTGTGCTTCACGCACAGCTGATGCAAAGATCTTAGAGGCAGAGGCTGCCTCCTACACATTAATGTAGCACCTGGCACAGTGGAGCATGGGCAGTGTTAAGGCTTTGTGCAGCACTACCACGGCTACAACGATTGGTAGAGACAATCAGATAATTAATTACTTTCCAGAAAACCTTCTTCCGTAGTATGGCTTTCAATACAAGTATTGACTGGATTCATTTCATCTCAGAGTTGCAGAAGTAGCCTTAAAATTATTTTTTATTTTAGAGTTGTTTTAGTGTTTGTTTGGTTTTGTGCTTTGTTTATGTTAGACAATGGGTATTGCAGGGATCAAGTGTCTCTGGGACACTCAGAACTGAACTTTAACCATTTTTCCACATCCAGACCCTGTATAGCCACCCTAACCCAATACAGCCTTGTTAACTGGGTGCCAGGAAGCTGTGGCTGTTTGACCTTGGGTGTCAGAGCTAGTCCTGTCGCTGCTCCTTTTGGAGCCGCTTCCACAGGCTGTTGCACTGAGAGGATAAACTCTGTAACTCCCCGGGTACCTCCCATTTCCTGAGACCTCTCCTGCCTTTCTGTCAGCTGCTGAAAGGAGATGAGATGACACCCAAGTCCACTGTAAGTTCTCACTGGTCTATTGAAAGCAGTAGGCGCAAATCTCAACACAAACTGATGTAACTCCATTATTTTCTGTGGAGCTACACCCATATATGTAAGATGAAGATCCAATTGCCTTCCAAAAAATTAAGACTATGTTACCCTCTCGTTGTGTCTGTTTAATAGTTACTGTTGTTAGTTACTGTTACCAACACAAGTCTATTCTTCAGCCTAAACCTCTTTACTGAACCGAGGCAGTCTACTATACCTTTAACCAGAGCGGTGATTTCAAGTGTAGATCTATAAACACAAATGCAGGAACTGACAGCGGCCTGCCTTTTGGGAAAACCTGGTTTTCATCTCCTGCCTTTAGAGCAATCACTCATTTTTAGTGAGTTTGGGTTTTTTAAAACGTAGCAATATTATTTAATGCTATTACTTTATGGGAAAAAAGCAACATGTAAAATCAATAGATACAGTCATCTTAATATTCAATCTCTATTCCAATGATATTTTGGTCTCCTTGTAACATTGCTAATGATTTGTCATCATGAAACAGAGAAGGAGTGAAGCTATTTCACTGGATTCTGAAACAGTATGAAATCAAGTGAGAGTTACACTGATTTTGCAAAAATGCACTTCTGGTTGCAATTCTCCCCATGTTCAGCAAACCATAAAATAACACTGTATCAAATTTCTGGCACTTGGAAACAGGAAAGCAATCCAAAGACAGTGGCCTTTTGGCAATGTCTAGCAGAAAGGTGAAAGTGCTGAAACATAGGACTTCCTTTCTTCCCCCTCTCCCAGTATTGGGATGTTCATAAAGAATCAGTATAATAATTTTCCAGAGCCTAGATCAATGGAAACACAGAAATTAATTGTTGCAGTCACCTCATTACTCGACTGTCAGTGTTAATAGATGTTTAGCACTGCAATAAGAGCAGCAGCGGTGTATGATTTTATCATTGCAGATAAGCGCTTTTAAAGTGACAACTCAGCACGAGCAGCTGAGCCAGGTGCCGTGTACCAGGGATACAGCTCAGGATCACCCTGCCCTGCTGCTGGGGAGAGAGGGAGGCACCAGAGCTCCGCAGGTCCCTGCCACTGGCTCATACGAGCAGCTTACTCATGGCAAACCTGTCTCACATCAACAGTACAGAGTAACCACAGAGAGCAATAAATCAAAGTCCTTATACAGTATAGCGTAAAAATGATGAAACATTTAGAAGGACATACTCTTTGCCATTTCTTCAAAATGCCCAGAGGACTATTATGAATACAATTTCATCACCACCCTGTGGCATCACCAAGCATGAAGATAGCCCTGCATCTGCAGAGCTGTTCAGAGGCAGTACTTCTGAGGAATGTGTCGGCTGCGCTGGAAACACCCACCTGACTACAGCTCTTTCAAAAATCCCAGCAACAAGCTTTGAAGTACAGAAATGGTTTGTTTGTTATGTACCATGGTGAAGCGAGTAACATCATTCCACAACTTTGGTAACTTCATACTCAGACTTCTCAACCGTGTCTATTTTGGAAACAGGCCAAGCTAGAAAAAAAAGTCTATCTGAATCCAGTCCTGAACAGAAAATCTGTGTTGAAAAGATAAGGTTGAGGATATGGCTGTGACTGGTCAGAGGCTAGATGCTCTGGAGCCAAACCACAAAGTTCTGGTGAAAGATGGGAGAGGATTCTCCAAGGTCCTTTCTTCATGGAGAAGAAAGGACTCCATCCCCAGAGAATAAAGACTGGTATGTTCGGAAAAGTGCATCTAATTCTATGCTAATTGAACAAAAGACAGCTCAAACCCTGGTAAGACAAAGAACTGGGTTGGTTTTATATTGTTATTGTTATTATTACTATTTCTATGGGACAAGGTGTATAGTGAAAATGATCTGACAATACAAGACAATGCATTTTGTTGCACATCATTTTTTGCCAAAACTTGAGTAATGTTTCAGAAGCAGAGGACAGGTTTAACCAACAAACAGTAATTGTTATAAACTCATTATTGTCAGAGCTTGTCTATACTAGATGAAATATTTCACTCATGTTTGCCAAAGTAGCATCGGTCTAATGGCTGTTGAAGTGTCACCCAGACGCAAAAAGTCTTTGATTTGGGGTTTCCAATGCTGAAGCTCTGTTTGCTCAAGCTAGTTTCTTTGGTCTGTTGCTGCAGACCTCACTTGTCTCCCTTTCCTTGTGTGCTTACAACACTCAAAACATAAGTCGAAAAGGAATTTTGAGTGTCTGTAATTCGCTGCAGAAACTTTTCAGGCTGCAGAGGAGACAGATGAGACACTAGCACTGACAGTATCAACAAAATAAATCCTTCAGCACCAATAAATTGTATCAGTGCTTGTTTATTGAGGTTGGATCTTTTTTTCACCTGTCCAAACTGATGGCAACTTGTCAAGGCAATGCTACATAGGTTTGATAGTATACTTACTAGCTGACAAATTTGTAAAGCCACATGAAACTTTAAGCTCCTATAAGAAAGTAACCAATGTGTTGTCTTTTTCTTCCCGATGTCAGCTGCAAACCACACAATGTGCTGAGACAACCTTTGCTCTTGAATTGCATACATCATTTCTAATGCCCTGAAAGCAGTACCCATGCACCTGTACATTTCTTGGTTACAGCCTATGAGCTTTGTGCCAGTGTCCACCCCAGCAGGTAAAGAAGGCCTTTAAAAGAGCAGCACAATCTTTTCAGTGTAGTGGCAACCGGACAAGCCACCGAGAGGCTGTAGTGATGCAGATAGGACCTTGTGGATGGCTGATATGTTTGTAGCAACTAAAACCTCTCATGTGAGAGGAGGAAGCAGACATGCCTGCTACTGCGACCAAGCGCGTGCTACCTAAACTATTTCCCTCTCCCTGAGCTAGGCTTATTTCGGCACAGAAAAATCCTCTTGAACAAAGAAGACCCTTTCTCTTGGGTTATGTATAGTGTCCTGAGGCTGGACATTAGATAAAGTTTTTGGTGCAGATGGTAAGACTGAAACACCAATTCACTACTTTAATGTTGAGCCTTGCATGCTCTTGAAAGTGAATTCAGAAAGCTGCCCAAGTTTTATTTCTCTGTGGGGAACAGAGATGGCACAACACCTGTAGTCTGTGATGAATGTTAACAATCTAAACTACCTCAGTGCCTCATGTCTTTGGAGGCTCCATTTGCAGGTTTCCACGCTTTGGCTAAATGCAGCCAGGGTTCTGCTATAGCTAAACTTTCATGTGACTCGGCTCTGCCTCCTGTGGTAAAACATCCTTCTGACTGTCAGCAATTCAACTGCTGGAAAACAGAGAAATAAAGAAATACGTCTGGTGCTGGGGGAGGTGACAGCATAAACTTCCAAAAATCTTGCTTCTCTGCTGCAGTCATGGGCATTGAAATTTGTCACTAAGCAGTGTCAAATATGCCATGGTATTCGACATGGAAAAATGTTATGTCAGAACACATTGGTTAAATAGTGGTAAAAATGCACATATAACCATAAGCTACCAAGCAAATAGTCAGCAGAGACTGCTGACTTTTGGCATGTCAAAGCCCATGAGGTAGATCATATCTTTCAGAGGAGGGATGGTGTAGAACAACCAGGACTAGTAATTCTGGTATGCAGCTGGGACAGAACTTGCTCCTTCCCCCACCTCAGCTCATAGAAAGGAGTGATTTATTCTATGCCAACAACAAAATATGAGTTTTGTAGGTGCACTGTGGGGAGCAGAGCTCATGTTAAAGTATTACCTCAGAAAGTGGCTCCCCACAGTGCATTGTTTGCTTTAATATGAGGAGTCCCTAGAGCTAAGTCCCCAGCACATAGGTCCTCCACCGGCAAACAGAGAAGTGAAACTCTCTTTATCACAGGTTTCAGAAATGGAGTAAAGAAATTAAGTCACCGCAGCAGTGAATTTGGGGTGATAGAAAGGGATTTGACTCATCACTCACCTTTCTGGCTGCTGTTTGTTTATATCACATGATATCATGTCAATCATGTTGTGTCAAGGGTCCTTGCAGTGAACAAAGTCTCCTCTTCAGTAGGTCTTTAGGTAGTCAAATAAAAAATAAATATTATAACACTGACAATTTGGGAAGATGTACCTACCAGAATCTGTTTTAAAATTCAGATTTGCTCTTCAATATTTTTTTCCCTTTTGTTCTTTTGCTTTATTATTACATCTTTACATCTAAACACACTTTTCCTGATTTACTGGATTGGTTGATATTTTTCACAATCTTTTGTAAGGTACTCAGTTTTGGTTGGGGTTTGTTTTGGTTTTTTTGCTATTAGTGACCCTTTAGACATTTTTATGCTTTTACTGTCCTTGAAAAGAAATTCTCCTTCTGAGTATTTCTAAATACTGTGTATTCCACTTTTTATTACATAAAAATTGGGGGTTATTAGCATTCCAGAGGCAACATGTCTACCAAGCTGACTGCAACAAAGATAAATTATCTGGTTTATGCTGCACAAATTCTCTTCTTTATATAAACACACACATTTATGGGACTATCTGAGTTCACTACAATAATTTATTTTAAATAGAGGACAATGTTCATCATCCTAGCATCAGATAGCTACATAATCAACTTATTTAAATTAAAAATACATTGGAAAAACATTTTCTTTTATTTTTAACTGTATCCTGGCTGAATAAAAATAAACTATAATTACTAAAACATTCTGAATGCATATTTTCTTAAGTCGTATTTTCCAGTGAACTACACAGCAATATTTCCATTAATTTCAAAGGTGAACAGTTTTGATGAATATTGTGGGCTTTATAAATACAAACCAGACACAAATAACAGGGACCTAATAGGCAGATAAATGGACCTCTAAGGGTAGGCACTTTCAGGAAAAATTATGTTAGCAGGGAACTTGTGGTAAACACCTGCTAACACACCTCAATGTTTATATTTAATCAAAACCATTACATTTAAGAAAAATTCTCGACTCGTTCCATACGACTCAATGAGACTGAAGATGAGGAAGGTGACTGTCAGCTTTGTGCTCCATCACTCCCTGGGCTGCCAACAAATGTGCCAGCTTCCCTCCAGTGCGTCAGCCTCGGGGGGCTGTGCTGTCTGTGGGGGATCGCCGCAGGAGGGCCGTGCTGGGCACGCTGCCTAGCCCGGGCACGCTCTCGGCATCGGAAAGAGAAATAAACAGATACATAAGGAGTAGAAGAATCAGTTTTTCCAGATGGGACAACACATACACTTTTACTCCTCCATACCTGCACAAAGTTTCTTAATAAGATGACTCAAAGATACCACATTAAATCTGGGTTGTGGTAATTAATGACTTATGCCTAAAGTAGTCTTGTTCATAGAGAATTATTTTTTGCCAGCTCTGGAGTGTTGTCACCTTGCGTAACAGAGAAAGCTATCTGTTACACAGAGACAAACACATATACATAGCATATATAAATCTATATACGCTGTGTAGTTATAATTTTGTCCATATTTCCACTGTTTCTGTAGCCTTGGTCTTGAGCTACCTGAGGTTTTGACATGGCTGGGCCCAGGTATACTGGGTGCACTTCTGAGTAGAAGCTAAGAAATCAGAACTCATTTAAAGCATAATGCCTGTCTGTGCTCTGGAGGAGGCCGGGGAGAAAGGAAATGGCTTAAGCTATCATTTGATGTTTCCACACGGATAACGCATAGTTTCAAAACTAGACAAAGGATTCTAATTGCTGGAAAATAAAATTCTGGACTCAATGCCAATAACAATAATGAGAACAAACAACATAACCTCCTAAACAAGTGGAAGATAAAATTAAGTTTTCTGACATTTCTGGTAGAATTATGCAATGTGGTAAACCATGACAGAATAGAGCCGGACTTCACCATACAGGTCTCTCCTAGTCCTAGGAGTGACGTTCCTACAGGCCAACATTAACTCAGAGCTACAAAGTTGTGTCAGGAAGGGCAGAGATGGCTATCTGCATACATCAAGGGAAACCTCACTTCTATAGATCCACTCTAACTGTAAAAGTATTATGTTGATATTCATGAAATTGTTTTGCCTCAGGAGACCTATTTTGTCTTTTCTTGATTGTACTATTAAGCCTATTTAAATATTATTTAAATTCACATCGCACCACCCAAACATGGCAAAGCCTACAAGGGAACTTAAGATGATATAGAGCAAGCTAAAGTGATCTTCAATTTTTAATCCCTGTCTTCCCATCCTAAACAAAAAGGATGAATGTGTCTTCAGCAAGTGAAACATTGCTGTGGCATTATAAATTTCCAGATGGTGCTAGGAATAACTGAATGAGTTCATATCTCTGATGTAACTCCCATCAAATTAATGGCACTATACCAGGAATTAATTTGTCCTAGATTTCTACAAGTCAAACATAGAAAACTGTAGTAACATCAGTTTTCTGCACTCTATTATTTAAAAATATAAAATACAGAGATTTCTAAATTTACACAAATTTTTTTTGTAAATCACCTTATCAGCATGTAAAACATTTGTTATGCATTTTATGTAATTTAACAGCAGCATATAGTTGTATACAATAATTTAATTGCAACCCAACACATGATCTTACATACTGTCATCTGAATTAAGCTATATAGTATTTCCATTTATAATATAGAAAGCTAGCCACTCTAGATATTATAGGATGTGTATTTTTAATTTAGTGATTGGGCATTACAGAAGGAATAGTCATAAAAGTCAAAAAGTAATTTAGAGCTTAGCTAAAATATCTAAATCACTGAGTTTCTTATCATTGACATCAAAAAACCACACAAGAGAGTGTAAAAAATAAGAAGTCACGGAGGTGGAATACAAATGGGAAGTGATGACCACAAAACAATGAAAATGGGTCCACGTTACAAGAAAAAGCAGCAACAGCATGGAAATTAAACCCTAGAAATACTAGTAAATACAATACCTTTGGCAATAGTAGTTGACAAAGGAAAGTTCACTGTTCTTGACAATGCTTCCAAAAGTGTTTTCCCTGACAATTTAGTACAGGGTATTTTTCTTTTTGCTCCCAACAGGTAAGATTGCTGTAGAAAGTCTAAGAAGTCCATGTTTGGTATGAAAACATATTTTATTTCCCCACCCCTAAAAAAGCCAGTTGGGCAGAGTTTACAGGAAATTCTAGAAGTCAGAAGCAAGCTGGTGTGGCTGAAAAGCCATCTCCGCACAGTCTTGAAAAAAGCCAGCAGATGTGCAATATGATCATCATGAATGATGTTTTCAGTAAAGTTCAGTGCTGGTCTAACCCTGCTTTCACATAAATCATTGTGAATTTCGTACCGTTGTTGAAACCTTTTGAAACTCACGGCTAGAATTTCTGTAAAGAGCTATGTCAGAAGGGGAAGGGAGATTTTCCTGGTAAGATTCAAAATTTCTAGTCTGCTTCATGGCAGATGCTACCTCTAAAAACATGATCATACTTGATGGGGTACTGCATTTCTGTGCTAATGATAATACAGATGGTATTCATCAGACATGCTAGCTGTCTGAAAACTAGACATTAGTCTAAGCCCAACGTCACTACAATGAGCACGTAGACTCAGTAAGGAGCAACTGAGGCTTCCATCACAGTGACTGCAAAGCAAGGTGCGTTTTCAAAAGCAATTCATTTCAACCTTGTATGTCTAAGGTACATGAGATGAGTTACTCTCTAAAGGTTCTTCCCTTTCTTAACTGTACAGGGAGTCTAAGTGACTTTCTTAGACTAGACACCTTTTACACAGCCTGACTTGGGCAAGAGGGTTTGCACCCTTTGTATCTAGTAAGATGGGGTGGAGGGTTTTCAGTGAAGGAAGATACTTGCACATAGCTATTTTCTTATCACCCCATATATTGTTTTTATTAGGATATTACTTGGGTAATATAGCTTTGAAACTTCTCCAGTTTTCAGACCTAATGTGTTTTGTTTTATGAAGCCCATTTTCATCTGAGATTTCACAATACAGGCATTCTTGCATGTCCTCCAGGAGTACCTAGAGGAAAGGTCCACAATGTACCAGGCTCAGTTCGCATATGTTAAAGAATTCTCTATTCACAAGACTTTGCAACAAAATGTGCGGTAACAAGCAACAAGTGAAGATAAACACCAAACAGGAAAAAAGCAAGGAATACAAAATACCTGGGAAATAATTCTACCTATTATAATAAAAACTTTAGCCATTATTGAATCTGGAGAAACACCATGCATTGGTTTTGTGGATTGGTCCAGCAAGTTCCCCCATATGTAGACAATTACATGGCAGAAGATGCCAGGGAACTTGAAGGAAAATTACTGTCGCAGTTGACTAATTCATCTTCATAGGGAAAATGTGGTTTTCTTATTCATTCTGACAATAGTTTAATGCAGTTCAGGGAACAAAAGAACCAGATCTATTCCTCATCCTGCTGAATAATAAAGTTCTTAGAGGACTGAAAAAAAGCCAAACTCACAAATAACTTTTTATCAAGCTTTCTATTTTCATTCAGGTTTGGTTTTGTGTTTTTTTTTTTTAATTTGTGGTTTGACCTGACTCTTGTAGGTATAATATGAAAATACTGTGAGACAGATTGACATAGATGGAAGGATGGATGGATGGATGGATGGATGGATGGATGGATGGATGGACGGACATATATGCATAGAATCTATCCAGAAATAAAGAAATCTGGGACATATTGCCAATACTTGTATTATAGTAGGTTGCAGACATTTTTATGCAGTTCTGAGTTCTTATCTCAAACATGACCTCTAAATCTTGCTAGGTATGCTTAGTATCAAGATTTAGAAAGCTGGCAGCCAAATACTGTCTGTTATAACACATATTTTTCAGTCATGGTTGAAGGCTTTTTGTACTGCATCTACATATAGAATTCTCAGGATTGCACAGCAAGGAAGGGATTATTAAAATTAATGGAATTGATATTTGTACACTGGAAAAAATAATTGCTTACTTCATGAAGTGCTGCAAATGATGAGTGACTTGAATATTATGTTAGTGAACATTTATAACATAGTGGATAATTTTGCAATTACAATTTTTTATGACATTATTAAAGCTAGGTCACTTATTGCACTAATCTCTTCTGTTATGCCTCTTGGTATAATTACATTAGTTACTAAGTACAGTGTTTTTTAAAGAAATTATGCCTGCCATTAAATATTTCAACCTTACTTATAATGAGATCAGCATTAACAAGCTGCTATCAGTACTGTAGAAAGATTTGATCAACAATGAATTAAAGCATTGAAGAGATAAGTTACAACTTTAATTTATTTTTAACTGTTCTTTAGTTCTATCTTGTGAGGGTTACCAAAATGCTTGTTTGAAAAAAAAAGTCTGTTTTTCAAAGTAGATGCAAATATACACATGCAAAAATATGTATTAGGGAAAGAGCAATACATCTTCTCATTCTTCCTATATGTCCAGTAAATTGCACCTGTCAGCATATTTCTGTGAAAGCAGGAATATTATTGTGGGTAAAAGAAAGTCAGTGAACATAACGTGCTGTATTTGGAAGTTCAAATATAAGGTATAGAAAAAGCCCCTTGCAAGACATTTTTAAGACAAATAAATACACAAGGAGAAAGATCCAATCAGATATCAAAAGTAGATTATTCAATAGAAAATAGACATCTAATAATCACATAGCTTCTGCAACAGAATGAAGTGGATGCTGCGTTTCTTTAGGGATTTATGAATTGTAGTGTGCAAAGTAGCAATCCCAGGCAGGAGGAGACACCAAGAAATCCAAAACCCACAAAGAAATAAGAGAGGAAAATATTGCTATTAAGGTTAATAAAAACTCACATAGGGTAATGATTCACTCCAGATGTATTGAATGAAATTGAGAGACTGGGCTGTATCCCTGCAAAATGACTGTTAATGTCAATAAGGACATAATTTGAAACAGCTTGTTTCTCATAATTTTTATGAACTCTAAGCTAGGAAGATCCCTTTAGAGGGAAAGATCAATGAGTTTGCCTATTGAGGTTATATCAGGAATGGCATGGATACATTCAGGTGGGAAGAAGAAGAGTAAATTTTTATAAGATTTACAAACACTGATGTTTCTCACACTCAGAAGGAGGCACAGCAAATACAGAAGAGAAACTTCAGAAGCAATAGCCCTGGACCAGATGCCTGCTCTAGTGATCCCAACCAGGAGTTTTGCCACTGTTTTCAGGTGGGACAAGGACATCCTATGACCATTTTCACTTGTAATCATAAATATCTGTACAGTAAGAAACACAGACTAGTAGCACTGCCCAGGAAATTTAATGAAGTTTAAACAATGGCAACATAAAAAGGAATTAAATGTTTTTTTCTCACCATTTTCATTAATTTGAGGCCCTCAGTAAACCTAAAAATCAGTACATACATGAGACACAGGTTTCTCTGCAGATGAGAGGAACAAGCTCTGTCACTCATTCATTTTCTTTCTCCTTAAGACTGCATGCCTCACCAGCAAGAGGACACAGGACAACAGGGCATCCACTCACGTCTAACCAAGACATATAATGTGAAAATCTGAGAAATCTCAACGGATTGAAGTCAAATGTTGATGGTAAAAGGTTGAGAAACTCTATTTTACTACAAGTTTTTGTAATGGAAGTACATAAAGTACTTCCAGATATAAATTAAAGATTTTTCAAATACTTTTTTTCAAGGATTGTCAAAGATTTTCAACTTTATGAAGTTAAGCTTGAGGCTTTGCAGGATAGACTATGCAAGCAGAAATTGATGTAGCCTAGACAACCCTTGCTGGCCCAACAGACAATTGAAAGTCATCATTTGAGTATTTATCACACATTATTTTGGTCAAAGACTCCTAAAGCAGCCTTCCCTTGTTAAACAAATGTGTGAAACTACTTCCTACAGCTGCATTTCTACAGTGAAAAGCAGAGCTGAACTCTGTTGCATTATAACCGCCTTCTCCTTGTACAACCTGACCGATTTCCATGGGGTCTTATTTAATTTCAAATGCATAATGAATAGCCATAGAGATATATGTTGTGTGAGGGCAGAGTCATTGAAGTGACATAGGGTAAAAGTAACATTGTGGACTATAAAATAAAGACTGACAATCTGTCCTGAGCAAGGAAATAAAGATTTCCTTCAAAGCTAGAAAATTATACTAACACAAAACTACCGTTATTCTAAAAAGGGTCAGCTTCAGTAAGGTGAAAAAACAAGAGTCTATGTTTAGTAAGAATTGCATTGCCTTGATAAGACTAGAGACAGAACTTAAAACAACATTTTCTGCAGCATTTAGGGAGAAAATATAGAACAAAAGTGAAAATGGGTCTTTTCCTTTCTTTTCTTTAAAAAAAAACCCAAACACCAAAACACAAAACTAGTAAAAAAAACCCTAAAAATCCTAAATTCAGTCACACACAAAACCACAGGTACTGCTCCAGAAATCTCTGAAATTTGCCTTCAGCCTTTTAAAAGACACTAACAAGATGTACAATAAAAAAATGCATTAGGTTTAACTATTTCCCACTATTTTCTGCTATGTTTACACTAGAGTGAGGAGGCGTTTGAATTGATTCTCTTTTTAAAACCTCAGAAGATTGAAAACATTTTAAAGAAGGCTTTTTGCACACTTTCTAATATTTGTTATCATGTCTCCCTGTGCACCAGCTAGTGTATATCTTCATTATTTTTTTAGCAGGTTTTTAACAGTCACCTCAAGACTACTAAGATAATAAGGTGAAAAAAGAATGGTTACAGAGAACTGACTTCACACTTGATCTCCCATCTCTCTTCGTGTGTGTCCAATGCCTTTTCATGTTCATTTGATATTGAAGTACAATTTCTGTATGTATCCTAAGACCTGATCTAATCCTTCTAGATGGACGGCAAGCCCTTCAAAGAAAGAAGGACTAACAAACTGCAGCTATTTATTTTAATCTTTGGTACCCAAATCCAGGAAACTTTAGTGCCAGTAGATTTATTGCAGCTCACAATGGTCCATGATTATTCAGTGTAAAGACTGCTGTTATTAATTTTCTTTTTGTCTTGTACTTTTATTTCAGATAGCTTTGACAGCCATATTTAAGTGCCAATATGATTTGTCCTAGCACACTGGACATACGAGATCAAGATCGTCTGCACTACTTTATGTTTACTCACCGTATATATCCGGGCATCTAGCCAGTCACATGTATCGTCAGAACTGAAGACTCGCACCAAATTGCTTCTGAAGTATCAATTCATCAAGAAAATTGATGATGGTTTCCCAGCATTGACCTTCCAATAGCGCGGAAAAAATTTCCTGCTTAAAACAGCACTTTCCAAGGAAAGAATTTTCGTAATTTATTAGGAGGAATATTGGGGGATACATTTCCATACCTTCAATGAATTTGATAAAGCCTGCCAAGAGGGAAGTGCAATAATACACATCCATATTGCTTAATGCTCTATGCTACTGACTGTTTTCCCGGTCTCCAGAGGAGAGAGCATTTGACACTGCTTTAATCAGGTACAGAGACAAAGGACACTCAAAGAGGCAGGCCCAATTAATAGCTTTTTCTTGGCATAAAGTCATACATTCAGTCATTACAAGGCCAGAAGAGACCCCAGTGATTTTGAGGTCTGACTCCTATACAGTAAGACTTCCTGAATTAATTCCTGTTTAAAGCAGAACACATCATATAGAAAAACACTGAATCTTTATTCTGGTAAACCTACCAGTTTTAACCTGGATGAGACCAGGGAGCAAGGTAAAAAAGCCTTATTAAGATTATAATCACTGAAACAGATTTTTAGTTAAATTTTAGAAGCATGGAAATTTTTCAGTTTTTATAGCCTATAACACAATATTCCTGCAATTCAGACCCAGAAATCTATGACAAAACAACGTTTTTGTTTAAAAAGATTATTCTTCTGTGATTATCAGGGTCTTTTGCAATTCCTGAAAGCCTGAAGAACTTCTGGTCTCAGCTGACTGCTAATTAAGTATAGTATGGAAAAGATCAAGACTAATGTGGGAAAAAATACCTATATTTTTACGCCCTTGGTGTTACAAGAGGACTGAAGTGTGTTACAAGAGGACTGAAGTGTGACAAAAGATTTAATCTGTGTGCCATATGACTGTGTTTGCATCCAGAAAATGTCTGTAGCCGATATTTTCAGCCTACAGGTCCCACATTGGTATATGAAGAGCCCTGCCTGCCTGATGGCATTTCGTATGACATCTAAGCAGTGCTGGAAGTACAGTGAGAGACTTGATTCTTGCAGGCTGAGGTATGCTTCAGCTCTTGCTAGTGGGAACATGGGGTCAAAGCTTTGCCACCTCTTTTATCCCATTGCTCACCAAATACTCCTTCCTAAGTGGATTAGATCCAACAGTTTGGATGTGAAGTGAATTTGATCTCAAGCACGGGCTGAAGCATGTTCTCAGGAGGCAGAACAAATGTACTCTTTGGATCTACTGAGTCTATAGAAACCTTCCTTTGTGACGGGAAATCAGCAATATTAATAAATCAATGCTGAGACACTCACTTAAGAAATTACTCTGGATGGACCTACAAAACTGACTTCTAAGTCTTCATTTCGAGTGATGTTTTTGGTAAGTTAATGTGAAAAAATGGTAGAAGGATTTATGACGCTGATTTTCTGCTTACAGGAGAGCCTTGTTCAAAATTAGTATGACCCTAACAGACATTGATGATCTTACCTGGTGAATTCCTGCAAGCAATGGATAAGAATTACCTATTGACTTTGGAGGAACCAAGATTTGGCTCATCACACAGTAACAACCTTCATCATTTTGTATTAATATAATTTTTAGAAACATAATACACACTTACTTCTGCTAACACTGTTCAGCCTAACATATTGAAACAGATTTTAAAATGCCATGAATCTAATACTGTGTTCTTGAAGATATTAGTATGTACTGACAGTACATACTGTCATCAGTGTTTTGCTACTGATATTTTAACAGAGCCACATCACCTTGCAAGAAAATTCCACCCTTTTCTGACTCAATTCAGATAAGTATGCAAAGGTAAGGATATGTCAGACAGGGAATACTCTTCTTATAGGAACGTGGTTTTTATGAACAATTTATTACCTTTGTGTTCCTAATTTTGGATTCAGTCTGTCACTGTTTTTAGAGTCAGTTCAGTCCTACAAGTCACTCACATCTTGAAAGGATGCTTAGGGAGTAGAAATACAGCTTAACTTTGAGAAAAGCAAGGATATCAGGTACTGACAGGCTTCAATATAAAGGCATACAGAACACGTGAAGAAGGGGGAGCTGTAGCTCTAGGGTGCTCAGGCTCTTGGTAGGCATAAAACCAGACAACTACATAAAACAGAAGCAAAATAAATGGAAATCATTGTCCCTGATGTGGCCAAAACACGTCTCTCTCTCCCATCCTGAAGTACATTTCCTCACTGTGCATGGCCACTGGCCTAAAATATTTCATTCTGTGTTTTAAAATAAGAGTATTTCCCACACTGATACTTGTTTCCATTTCAGTTTGCAAGTAGTAAGATGCAAAGACCAAATAATGCTTCAGATAAGCTATCAACTTTTTCATTTGCTGGCACAATTTGTATATTCAGTTGACAGTCTGGGCCAGTTAAAGACTTACCCTGTGCCAATTGGCGTGAAGGCACAACCTTCAGGTTTGTCTGACACAGACGTACGGCTTCTGGCAGACTAAAGCAAAACTTTTTATGATTCTTTAGATATTTTATAAGTAATTCAACAAAACTACTTATGAAATGAAAAGCTCTGAAAGCCACTTACCATATCAGCCTTTGGGTACTGTATAATGGTTTTCCATTATGGACTGAAATTAAGCAGTTATAAAAAAGCAGTAATTTCATAGTTAGCCACCCAGAAACCTGGTCATGTTAAAACAGCATTTTAGAAAATTACAGGTAATATTATTGCTGAATGCAAATTAATGTAACTTCTGTTAGCCTCCTGGGATAGGAAATCTCAAAGAATTTTGCAGGAGTCAGTAGTCACAGAGAGCCATCGTGATCAGCCTGAATCTCAGAAATGAAGCTGTGAAATGAAATATAAGTACATGTAATTCAATACAGGAACATACGCACTGATAAATAAGAAATGAATGGTTGTTGTGACATTCCATTATGACTGTTCACCCTATGGTTTCCCAAGGAATAAGAAGAGGAAACATATGGTTTTATACAGTATGTGAAATCTATCCCAAGAGCACTGAAGCCTCAAGTGCCTTCTGAAAGTCATGCCGCAGAAATGAATCCACATTAAATAATGCAATGCTCTCATACTCCTTTTTATTTTATCCATTTATCCATGAAGGCTTAACTTTAATACGCCTACTGATTTTAATGGAGTTTGATTGGATCCACTTTTTTGCCTGAACTGACCGAGGTGTAAGAAAGAGCCAGTGACTTGGAAAAAGTTGCACAATTAGGCAGTGAGGAGGCATGTTTTACGTCCTCTCCTCAAAACAATGATACTCACAGCAATAACACCCTTCCTACAGAAAAACTCTAACTATCCAGCCAAAAAAGGTAAATCAACATCAACAACAATAAAACCAAATGACTGACATTTTTAGAATAAAACTCTAATTTCCGTGATGTGAAGAGCTTTACTCTGGAAAGGATAATGCTAAATGTGACTGAGTCCTCAGGCCTGCCATCAGATGGATATAGAAGGTGAGCAGGTATTGTAGTGATAAACACTGGCACAAACTCATAAGACCTTCCTTTTGACGATTAATTCATTGTATCAACCTTCTATCAGTCATCTATCAGCAAAGTATTTTGCATGAACTGACTTTCTAGTACATATTTACAACACAGGGAAGTCAAGCTGAAGATGTATGTGAAATCCTTGCCTGAACTGAGGACACAGTGTTGCCATATTTTTCAAACAAAGAAAAGAACATTTTAAAAGAAATATATTAATTATAATTTATACATTTTAGATCCAAGTATCAAAGTATTCAGTGACTTTATCTGCCTTTCTAAAATATTTTTAAGGGCCTTAATTATATAGCAATTAAACAGCATACTGAAAACAGAATAAAAGTGTAGGCAAAACTACTGAAATAGTATTACTCTCTATCAATATAAACATGATCTCAGTTTAATGTGTAATGGTAATTTGATTTTATTTATAGTTGCTATACTTTCGAAACCATCACTGGTTTTAACCCTTTCTGGAGACTCTTTCATTTGGATTCAGAAACTTATAAAGACATAGAGCTTGTACAGTGTATACATTTGTTTTCAGCTTTTATTTCTAACAGTCATATACCATTCCACATTTTCAAAACATTTTGTGCCTTAATGGTTCATCCCTACAACCCACAGATTCAGTTCTTGCAAGCACATTTCAATTAACATTTTTAACTAACTGTTTAGTATTGGCCTGTCCACTACTGTACTGATTTTCTGAAGCAGCTATTCAATTTTCTGGCTCACCAGTCAGGTCAGAAACCACGGCCATATTATGATATAGAGTATTTCTGTTAAAGCAATATAAACCTTAAAATACCAACAAACATTTTGAGCCTTGCTGGTTGCCAGCTATGCACAACAAATGTTAGAGTCATGTGTCCACTTACAGTGACAGTGCTCAGCTGTAGAAGGAAAGCAAAATTAATGGGGATTTTAAGTGAGATTTTCTGACTGCAGGGGAGATGATGAAAAATTAATTCAGAATATTTCTGTTTCTTTCCTCTTTCCTTTGAACAAATTCGATGCCCTTTTAGATTGTTTTGAAAAATAAAATATTCACTTTTCTAATGAACTGAAGAGACTTGTCTTCATGGGTAAAACTGCAGAAGGTGAGAAACTATAAAAGATTTTTCTCTTTTGCAATGACATGTTGAAATGCAGCTCTTCAGCTTTGTCACGGCAGCTTTTAGAGACAGTTTGGGAAATCTACAGTACACAGTGCAATATCTTTTGTTACAAATGCCCCTTCATCAGATGGTATTATTTTTTTGAGATTTCATTGCAGTAATTAATGAGAATATTATAAAAAGATAATAACAGATAAGCAAAACAGATACTAAGTATAAATGAGAGGCTGACAATGAATGAAACAAAAGAAAACTAATCAGCAAAGAAACTGTTATTCTAGATAGGAGGTAATATAAAAGGATAAGCAAAATTTAGACCAACATACACGTTACAAAACAGATTAAGAAATATAAATAAAAGACTTGTCAGCCATACAGAGTAAAGTAGGGAGGGGAAGAGGAAGCAAAAATCTTGGCAGCTGAGACACAAAGCTATGGAGAGACCAAAATCAATATAATAAAGACAGACTGCCTAGCAGGAATGACAAAATAAAAATAGAGATTTCTGCATCCAAGATGGAAGGAAAACTCAGAGGTTAAGGCACTGAAATTCAGGTGGTTCATCCCTAAGAGAGTTCTAAAAAGGCTGACAAATGAAATCACAGCTCACCCTATCTGGATTTGTATATCCAAAAAGTTGGCATCAGTGATGGAGAGTTATCACATAAAAACCATACACTTGAGAAGGGGGAAGTTAAATGATGCAGAATTAGAGGTTTATTATGCTTGTGCAGAAAGGTGGTGCAGAAAGGCTATAATACAGATTTTGAGAAAAAAATAAGTTAAAAAATAGCAGAAAACAAAAATGAGGTAAAATGTTATGTAGATTTACTAAAAAGATCGGGTGAGACTAACCTGACACTTTTACTTGATAAAATAACTGCTTTTCTAGACGATGGGAAGGAAGCTTTCAGTCTGTTTGGATTACAGCAAAGTATTTGATACAGCATCACAGGCAAAATTATCAATCAAGCAGGAGAAAATGTAGCCTAGTTCAAGAACTGTAATGTTGAGAAGGAACATACTAAGAAAAAAAATAACAGACTGTGTTCACAGTCTAGACATATTTTAATACAGCCTAATTTTCTTGGTTTGTCTTGGTTTGATCTTATTTAACATTTTCGTTAGTCATCTCAGTCAAAAAAAGGGAGTGTGCTAATACAGTTTGCTAGTGATACAAAATTGGGAAACATTATAAAAGGCTCTGAATATCATTCAATAAGCTAAGGACATTAACAAATTAATTAGAATAATGGCAGTAAGTGAAAAAAGGGATTATATGAAGTCAGATAATACTAAGTGGAAGGTTATTCTTTCAGGACCAAATAAAAAGACTTATTATCATAGACTGGCCAGCAATAACTCTCTGAAGCCCTCGTCTATCCCACATCCCCCAAATCCATTCCTATCTGCCCTATCATCTGAATTATTCCTAACAGATAACTATTTTAATTTTTTTTTAAATTATCTCCTACAGTCAAGATCTCACATTCTCCCTGGATGATGCATTACAGAGATAATTTTTTTCCTAATGCCAAATTTCCATTTAATACGTGTACTCCTCGTTCCATCATTCAAGTCCTAAGAAAAATCTTGAGTAGTATATTGTCCAACACAGGCAGACTCTCTGAAGCCCTCTCGTTATATCTGTGTGCAAGAAAGATGGATTCAGGCTGGGAATGATGCAGAGAGGGGCTATACTGATAAAAAGTATATGAAGAGGTTATTACATGGAAAAGAAAGTGGAAAAAGAGAGATTTACACTCAGGTATACCTTAGGTATAAAAAAAAAAAAGGAAATAAATGGGCTATGAATGTAGGTAAGGTTGGAAATCAGAAGATTTCTACCCATTAGAGTTACTTTCTCCAAATAGAAGCATCAGAGACAAAAAAACCACTAAGTTGGAGCTCAATGGCTTGTTAATGAAGTTATATGACGGGCTTATCTGAGATAACTGGAGCAAGAATCAATCACTCAAGAGAACACTTCCAGACCTTCACTCCTGGAAGGAGGGTCTCTGACAACTCAGAAAAGACCATTCTAGGTTCCCAGTTCAACCAGCTGCAGCAGGAAAAACACATGACAAGAGTATACCCAAAAGAATACCCAAAGCACAAAGAGGTTTGACTGCAAGGTTCTAGCTGGTCTCTATGTCGCATGTGCAAATTGTGGATTTGAAAGACTTAAAAAGTCATTCGGTTTAAGTCCGTCTTCTCTTACACAGCAAAGCCATTTGCATCCCTAGCCTTAATTCTTCTCCAAAGATTAGGCAAACTAGAGCATCTCAAAGAAAAAGGTATCAGAATTTTTTTAACGTGAGCAAAACAGTACAGTTTTCCTGGCTTTGCTCTTGCACACAGCTAGAACATTTCCCCTCACGAGTTTCAAGTAAATTCCAGCTTGAGGCAGACACAGTGCGTTGAAGGTTATAGCATAAGGGGTGTGAGCTTAACAAATCCTTACACTACTGAAAAGAGGCCTTTATATTCCTTCTGTTATCAGCTGTAGGGAGGTGCTGGGCAACCACAGTACCAGATGTCACTGCCATCTCACCTGTGATGCCAAAAAGGTGTTCCCTAGGCCAAAAACCTTGCAGCATTAACAGATGGTGAAAAAAGTGAAATGGCTACAAATTTGTTTGTGAGGAGGCACAGGAGATACCAGATAATGTTGAATATATTGCATTTAAAGTAAATAAACAGGAGTCTGATCAGGCATTTAGTTCCTCCATAATTAGTGAACCACCAGGTATCAAACCAGACACAATGTAGATGAGCCCTTCCTAATCATATTTGACCCAGTAGGAATTTTTATGCTCTAAATGCAAAACACAGTGTATGGTGGCTAAAGATTTTGCTGCTGTTTCTTTGGGAAGATAAGATTGCAATGAATAGGCCTAGCGCTGATGTGGAGCAATGCAGGCTGGGAATCTGACCCACGGGCATTCGCTTTTTGGGGATGTTGCCAATTCATCTCAGGGCAAGTTTTAGGTTAAGCACTCTTTTGTTCTGGTCGTGGAGGAAAAACAGTTGTTTGGTTATTCACAGTGGTAACACAATGCTCTTGTCACGGTTCTCATCAATTTGGCTGTAGCTTTCTAGATTCGCTCAGTAGTATTAGCTTGGCCTCCATCTTACGAGGGTCAGAATGTGTCAACTCCAGATGCTTCAAGCTCAGTCTGTCACGTAAGAGCTGAGGGGAGCACAAAAATAAAATAAGGGCTTTACCTACAACTTTCAAAAGGCAATGCTGTCAGCTAATGACATTTTCTCAGCAGTGTTAAGAGGCTAAGAAAACTCCACATCTTTTGGAGACAAGTGCATAATTTGTTGGCAACCCTTTCTATTGGAGTCGTGTTTCAGATTATTTGAAGCTTTAAAGTGATTAAGTTATATTTTTGGGATGTAGAGAAACTTAACAGTAATCATAGACTGAGTAAGGTCAAACTGTGAATTCAGACTTTGAATTTTTATTTCTTCTCGCTGAGTTTCAATACAGAATCTTCTGTAGTCTGATCTGCATATGTTAAACAGTGTAATTATAAAGCAATCCTTTATCCAGTGAGTTCAAATGCAAATATTGGCTCTTTCCTGAGTGCAGGGATTGGTTTGTGCAAATGAATTGCAGTTTAACTGAAACTACTATGCTCTTTCTGTTTTACTTAAATTAATGTAATTATTATCTGGCTAATTAGCTTGCAGAATGACTTGTTCTGTGATTCATTAACTGGGAAATTTCTTTCTGGATATAGAAGAATATGTGAACATCCATCTATTTGCAGCACAAAATACTGATTAGGAACAGATCGTGTTATCCAAGGAAACAGTAATGATTTCTTTTAAAAACATCTTTTATAGGAAAACTCTTGAGTCAGTAGAAATGAGTCTATTGTAAGGACTGTGAATTACTTGTCACCCTTGGAAAAGGCAGCTAGTTTTATAGCAGGAACAGGAGACAGATACAAGGCAGCCTTCACAGTTAGTATCTGGTGCTGTCCCCTCTCCATAAACCTGTCTTTTTCTAGCCTTGCCCTCTGTTTTACAGTCTCTAATGGTACATATTCAAGCAAGGAAGGTATATGGGAAGAATATTTCCACAGTTACCAAACACATTCCCAAGCACTGATATACAATCCCCAGCATGAAATTATAAAAATGAGTCAATAAACTTTAAATCATCTTGTGCAGAAGAGATAGCAAGAAGAAAGTCCAGAGCATCCTCACTGCAGCAAAGCAGCACATTCGCAGTGGCTGTTTTATAAGGGCTGTAGCTAACTGAGGAGATACATACACACAGAGTTACTTTTCAAAGCTTCTTTTGCCATTCTTATTATGCTTTGCTGTAAATTAAATATTTGTTACTGCAAAGTCTCAGTATAAATGAGCATGGAGGCAAAGCTGATATATGCTCAACAACAATCTCTGCAGAGCTAAAGAAAATCTTACATTTTTCACTGCCTGTAAACAAAATCATTTTCATGTTAGAGCATTTTTTACTTCTTTCTAATCAAGAGTGCTGATTTTATAACCTTACAGACTCCTGTGCACAGAACAACTCCCATTAATTCTGAGTTCAATACTAATCCTAGCAAGAATATCTAGGAAATAGATTGGATTTCTAACGGGAATGCTAAGGTCCCATAACACCATTAAATGATGCAAAGCTTTCTAGACTCTTTTGCACCTGGGTCCTCTAGATTTTGCTAAGGCTTCCCAAGAAGTTGGATTTAGAGTCCAAAGGCATCATCTACAAACAACAGTTGTTCAAAGAAGGGCTGGATGTGGAAGGGATAACAACATTTCAGATGGAAAAAAAAAAAAGATATTCACAAGCTGACACATGGGCAAAAGAGGAATAACAAAAAAATTTGAGAAGCTAATCCTATGAATTCCTCTATCATTGAAATCATCACTTAGGAAACTGGCAGAATAAGTTGTTCCTATTCTGTAGGCAACACTATCAAATGCAGCGTCTAGGGACTATAATGAATGGACAGAAACCTAGCCTATGACTTAATGTCCGAGGTCTGTGGTCTTCTCAACATGAGGCAAACTCACTTTTTTTTCATCTGTGCAGAACTAGCTTGAAAAGATATTGTTGGCAGGTAAACAAGGAATCAGTAATTTAATCAATATTTTTTTAAGGTAGTCCTTGAGCAAGTGCCAGTGATTACTCCTTGTTCTCGCAGTATCTGGAATTTACAGCCATTTGTAAATCAAGCAGAAGTCTGCAATATTAGTAGAAATGATCAAAAGCCATCTCTTGCCAAGTCTTGACTCAAAGGATTGCTTGATTTTTCAACTCGGACCCAGCCTGTCCATCAGGTTTGATTATTTACTATTTTACCATTAACCAGGCATTTACCATTTGCCTTCTTCAAGGCAGATATCTCTGTGTAGCTGTGACATACCTAAGTAAGCAGAGCAACAATTATGAATGGGGTGTCCACGAGCTGCATACAGAATATTGAGCAACAAGCTATGTTTGAACACCCACTGACCAAATTAAATGCAATGGTCTGGAGAAGAGATAGACATTTGCCACTATAATTAAATTGGAAGGTCACAGCCTTTCTTTGAAAGCATTTTGTTAAGATTAATAAAGTTTTCAATATCTTCATACACCCAGTTTAACAGATCAAACAGCAGTGATTGTGGGGGATTACATGCCCTGGGACCATACATTTTAAAGACAGTTTTGTGGTTAAGGCATGGGGCTACAATTCAAAAACCCTGACATTTCTCCAGACTCCTGCTGCAGACTCACTTTGAGACTGTCGTAAATGATCTGGTCTCAAGGCCTGAGATTTTCCCCAACGACAAGATGGTATTTCTCTGCTTAACAGATGTATTGTGCATCTTGCCTTTGACAATATTTTGAAATCCAAATATCCAAAAATCATGGACTATTTCTACCTCTCCCACCCACCAAGTGATGAGATTAGAAAAAATAATATTGGGGGAGGGTTTTTTTCTTTGCCATTACATTTTGAATGTAGAATGTTAGTATTTTCAAGGTCTTCTATGGAATGGGGAGAATTAGGTTATATTTTTCAGTGGCAGCTTTCTCCTGCATTCCTGTGGATCTAAAAAAAATACAGCGAACCTCACAAACTCATGTGTCTCCAAAACCTCCACAGCAGTTAATAACTTTCTATTCCCAAATAGTTCAACTCTTAGCAAGTTGTGTTGGTACTAGCAATGGTCGTGACTTTGGTGAACATATAAATAAAGAGTTGGGATGACAATGTACTGCTAGTAATTCATAAGCTGATAATCTTCCAATTCCCTGTAGTGGGCTTTGGCTCAGGTGTTTGGAGTGGCTTGGGCAGTACTTGTTCCTTCAAGAATACCTAATGTGAGAAAAGTATAGAGACTGCTGGAAAAGCAGTTCATCCCCAAGTTTCTCTCTTTCTTTAAGTTCCATCTTTACCATTGATGTCCTTGAAGCAGAAAGGGTCTCTCTTGGAAGCACAGGCTCTGAAGCTTCCACATTTCCACCAGAGCACATCTACAAAAATCTGATTTTCCTCATGAAAACTCGACGTATTACTGGATGGAAAAATTGATCTTTCATTAGGAAACACTTCAAAAGCACGCTAGCCCACAGACTCCAGGTAAATCTCCAAGTTAACATTCTTAGATGATGATAAACTGCACCTCATTAAAAGGAACGTTGTATTAATACTCATTTGAGCATATTACCAATAGCACTAAGCACTGTGATCTGTTACCAAGCACCAACAATATTTATCTTGAAGTCACTGACAAACCAATGCTGCACATATGGAAACCTCCCACAGCTTCAAAATCAACACACTGGCTTATGGTTTAAGTCAGCTTCATACTAAAATTAAAAAATTGCAAGGAAAAGGCAATTGGATTGTCCCCAAGATGTTGATGCAGACATCAAGGCTGCAACTATGAACAAGTAGACTCTATCACACAGAACTGTCCACTGCCAAGAACTTGCATCTATCTTTCCAAACACTCCCCAGCTATTTCAGAAGCTCTTCCTTGACATTAATTTTTGCCAATTCCTGCCTCTGGAGTCTTTCTGGAAATTAGGCATATTTGGCATATTCCCAAATCTTATAGTATGTGGGTTTTGCTCAGTATACGTTCAAGATCCTTGGAGAAAAAAAATGCATTCTCCTTTCCTGGGCTTCCTTTTTGCTTTTTGCTTTTCATTGTGTTTGAAAACAAAAGGTTTCATTCACAGACCACTGCAAAAACTCAGATCATTTTAAACCAGCTAATTTATCCAGTTTACAATTTTTTTTTCCTGCTTTAGTTTTGTCCTGCAGGTGCTCGGTTCATTATTCTATGATCATTTACATTTGTATGAGCAGAATATTTTAGAGTCTTTTCTTTTACATTTTGTGATCTTTCTTGCAGGCTTCTGATCTTCTTTCATCTCCTGTCACTCTCTCATCCAAAGTGCTAATCTCAGCTATAACTGTCTCAAACCTTTCGTCCAGAAAGATCATTGAAGTCTGTAATTTATCACTTTCCTATTGTAACTGCAAGAGCATTTCTAAGCAGAACAATCCTTATCTCGTTGATAGCTACTTTGTCACCTTGTGGCTGCAAAGTATTCAGAAATGGCATTTGGTACATTAGCTGCAGATGGCATCAAGGGGATTCTGAAGAAATAAATTTTCTGGTTTCTTTACTGTTATTCCTTGATATTAAAATGCCCAAACAACTTCACGGTGGTTGCACTACATTTTTTGAATAAGGAGACATCGTCTATATCAGGTTTCATATTTTCCTGGGCAGATTTTTATGGGCTTGGAGCTGATCCAAAATCCAGCCTCTCTGATGAACAGCAAGTCTTGCCCTATTAAGCTTCAGTATTAACACCGCTCCCCCTTCATGACCATTGTTTCTCCTATATGTGGCTGTGGGAAAGTTAGACTTCTTGCTAATACTATCAGAGTTTGTGGCTTCTTGGTAGCTATTTTACTGCAATCCATGTCTAATCACAGTATACCCAAGAAGCTTAGCAGTGTGTTGTAGCAGACTGCAAATTAGCTTGCTTTTCCATTAAAATACTCTTGGTTTATTCTTTCCCATGTGTTTATAAAATTGACTGGCTGAACACTTGGGCACTTGTGTGTTTTGTTTGTCTAAATGATTGATATTTAAATGACTTAATTGCATTCATTCCCCCTTTTTATGGTCGAGCAAAGGTTTATTGCATATTTTTTTAAGATGCAAAGGGAGCAAATTCATTTGGAACTCAGGAAAGAATTTTATTAATATGAGCCAAGGTTCTTTGAATTTCAGAACAGATCTTATTTCTTGAATATGTATTGTGGCAGCATAAGGTTATAAGATCTTCATAGCCCCGTGAAAGTACCAAATAGTCTAGCTGATTTTGCTACAGAAGTCTGGAGCTAGTATTGAGGCTATGAGGGTAAACCCTTTGCAGATGATGCAGAAATGTAGTGGCACTGGCAGGAAAGAAGGATTATATTGTTTTAAGGAATAACCAAAAATAGGAAGGGGAGGGGGAAGGAAAGAAGGACTTAACACTGCTCTTCAGAAAGTCATTAACAGTCTTCCCTACAGGCAATGGTAAAACCAAACCGGTATTCACCAGTGACTCAATAAGATGCAGATATTTAAATATCGTCTTTCTCCATGACTTTGAAAAGGAATTGGAGGGACTTTGATTTACTTGATAACTGTAAGCAGAAAAACACTGATCAAGCTATTCTATATGAATGTTACTCCTGATGAATTTAATCTTCATATTGGTTAGTGAACTACTGTGAAATGATCCTAACCTTCTGCAGACATTCATGATTTGTAAGGAATGGCTGAAAAATCTGACAAGTAATATTTCTGTTCTGGATGGCAAATAGGCCTTGACCAGTCCTTATTTGATATTTATGATATATAACCACCTATGTCATAAGGTGTTTTTCTAGTATTTTTATTCTGATTTTTCCTTTCTAAGTGAGTATTTAGAGCATTGTTAACAGGACAATCATGACTAATAATCTCATTTTCACATCAGCCTCATAATTCCTCACAACTGAAGTCCTAAAAATGTTGTTTATATTAAATTCCATATATCCCTTGCAAAACATCCAAAGAGGTTTGTTCTTAAGTGGAAAAAAACAGCTCTAGATTAGATTTAGATTTAAACTTGAAACATCAGTATGTAAACACCATTTTCAGTCTATAAACTGTACCTGGATTACACACCTATGGAATATTCTTTCCGTCTTTTGTCTCTTCTGTAACAGCAAGAATATAGCCAATAAAAAGAAATAAATCCAGGGAACAGTTCACAGCTGCTGAAGATTTGTCTAACTTTACTTAAAAAAATCAGTGTATTCTGGGAAGAATAGGGCTGAATTCTTTCTATTGCAATTAATATTTCACAATGGTCTGCTCTTCCTCTAAGTTATGCGATCCATTGGTTGATATGGTGACTGAACAAGCACCTAGTTACTGAGGTGAGCTCATATTGTGTTTTCACACTTTCTTCTTCAGTATGGTATCTTTAATGGTTTCTTTTCAACATGAACTTATTAATTATTGTCAACTGTACAAATACAAGTGGAGGACAGTGGTATTAACTTTATTTGGTGCTTCAAACATCTCAATATCAGTAGTATGAGATGGAAGAGGAAAGACATTTCTTTCAGCTTAGTTTACAGAAGTTGACTGCCTGCTTAAATTGCATGTCATAGCAAAACATACAGAGAAGGGGAAAAATTAAGGTGAAAGGCACAACTGCAGTAGCCATAATGACCGAGGTAAACTGTGCATGCAGCTGGGCAAACTGATTTCAGGAAAGCTGAACAAGAGTTTACAGTCAAAGCAATTTATTTGCACTTTACAAACAATAATAGGCATGTATTGCCTATTGTAACCTTGTGCCTTGTAACCTAAGTCAACGCCATCCTTGACAGGTTAGACCAAAAATATGAAGAAACAATAAATTCTTGTCCTACCTTGTTTATACACAGCTAGGATACCAGATGCATATCATTCAGAGGTACCCACCTCATCTTACTGTGTGCATGGTTTCACCAGATGCACTGAAACTGGGCTTGCATACTTTGTTTTCCTTCCAAGACGAATATATGAGTTTAATGTTATATACTCCACCATAATTCACAATGGACTTATCATTGCATAAACCAAAACCACAATGTTGCTTTGATAAATGTCCTGGCTCTTCATTTCACAGATAATTGCAATTTAATGTTGCCAGAACTTACCCTGGGGAATTTAGATCCTGAAAAATAGTGCTATAGTCATCTCACCTTAAGGAAATTGCATAGATTATCTACTAAATGAAGAACATATTTTTTTCAAAGCCGTTTATGATGTCTCTGCCACCATCTTTTCCACTTGCTGCTTTTGTCTGGTATCTCTGATTCTGAATGGACCTGTTCATTTAATATATCTACCTCTATATTCCTATTTGGCTTGGTGTATACATATTTGCAATCCATCTTGCTGGTTTTAGTAGCCATTCCAGATGTATCTGCCTTGATTTCAAATTAATAATCTGCTTTTCTATTAGCTTTTAAAAATTTCTTTTCCTTACTGTCTTTTGTTTTGTGTCTTTTTTCATGTCCCCTATATGAATAAGATGGGGCAGTTTTATTTCAGCTGTTAGATTAGCCCCAAATGCCTAAAATACCTATTTCCAGACTATTAATCTTATTTTATAAGATTAATTTTATAAGCCAATTTTTTTGCAGCTCGTGTGTCTGTAGTCCACATCAGTATTTGATTTCTTCTAAGAATCTGGACTCAGAGTGTCTTCTCCAAGACTGAAGGCTCCTGGATTATCACTTCACCAAAGGAAGTGATGGCACAAAAGAGGTGAAGTGGACTGGATCTTGCTCACCTTACAAGCAGCCACCCTCTACCCGTGGAGGTAAGCCTCAGCAATGCTAACACCAGTGCCCCAAAGGACTTGCACTATGGTGTGACCAGAGTGCCATGCTGTGTGCTGTCTAATCCTGGAAACTCTGCATAAAATGAATTTGAAAGATACAGGTGGCAATCTTCTAATTAGAAAGTGATCTGCACTAACAGAATTGCTCTTAGATCATATTTGCTCTGTCAGTGAATTGAAGGGGAGAAATAATTATATTCTGAAAGGGATGGAATTTTGACCAACAACAACATTTTATCAGACTATAACAAGCACCAGTACGTTGCCATCAGTGAGTCGGGCCGAGTGACTGAGGCAGGAACATTCATGACAGTACCTTCTAGTTCAGGTATGAGCTGCTGCACTGTCACTAGCTGCTTCTGGTCTTCCATCATCTGGTCCGGTCCCTGGGTGGCATGGCAGCTCCCTGTTAGGGTCCCTAGGGATAGGCAGATTTCTCTGGAAAAACCGCAGGCCCCCAGAGGGTCTGTTTCTAAGGAGCAAGGATCAGGCACACACGGGTACATTAGTGCCTAACAATACAGAGAAGTCAGGATAGCCAGCTCCTGCTGAAGTCAACCTACATCCACCTTTCAGCATCCCAAATGCCTTTGTAAATGCAGTATGAACCAACATTGCGTCATTCCCAGTTTGCACCAGAGAGCAGAGCTGTTACTCTCCAGCTCACTTTGTCAGCAATAGTTAAAAGCAAGATTTTACATCAATTTAGCTACGAGTGAGTTTATGGATTTCAGAAAAGAAGCCTGCAAAAAGTTTTTCAGAGGTTTTTGCCTATATTTAACTTAATATTTATTTAAAGATCCTATAAACACTGTTCCATACTTTTTTCTTTTTCTTTTCCTGAAGCAGCATAACTTCAACACTGAATGGGTAGAAGCTAATGGAGTAAGTTCATTTTTTCTTCTTTCCTTTTTTTAAATTTAATGCAGACTTCAGCTAAGTGACAAATTGACTGAATGAATCATTGTTTTGCAGTCAGGTCTGGTTTGCCTGGCATACTTACCTCTCAGCTGCTTCCAGTAGCTTGAACAAAATGTAAATATTTAGCAGCCCTGTTGCACAAACAGAAACTCTTCACTTGTTTTGTCATGCATCATGTAGCCAGCTGTTTCCATGTGGTTAAAAAAAGAATTAATGCACAAGCAAATGGACTGATACAAGCACCACAGTAGCTTTAGCTGATTTTGCAGCTCTCTATTTTGGATATCAGATTAGGAGTTAGATCTAAACACTGACATATGAACAGAGAATTCTGGCTTATATTCCCAAATCCCCTCCTTTATATCATCTGCACATTGTCCAAGAGCAATCAGTGAAATCTAAACAGTGCACTACTTCACTGTACATACAGAACAGTTACCTGGGCTGGTTTCAGACTGGAAGTAATGCAGACCCATCAGCCTATGTCTCCTGAGATAATCAGCCACATAATGAGACAAGGCTCATTAGCCGAAGTGCAACTACCTTACAGAGCTGCTATTATTCCTCTGAGACACAAACTACTATTTCCAAAGCTAAAGTGGAACAGAAGGGGTGATAGTCCAAAGACCTGTTCAGCTATCAAAATATAGCACAGCTGGCATGCAACCTCCATATTGTCCTCTGCAGAGCTATTGACATAAGGACTGTAGAGCTGAGGTTACAGATTTTGTATACTTAAAGATGTTTAAAATCTGATTGGATAAAGCCGGGAGCAACCTGCTGTACCTTTGATGGTAGCCAAGTCTTGAGCCAAAGGCTGGTCCTTCAGAGCTCCCTCCCAACCTCTTTTTTTTTTTTATGATACTCTGGTTCCTGCCACTTATCCCCACTGCTTTACCACAGCAATCCCAAATCCTTCACATAAGCCAAATGCAGTTGGGGCCTGTGCTCTAAATCAGATCAGTTACGTGATCTAACTTAAAAAGCCCTCCAAGGATATGGACCATCCCTACAAAACAGCTGTGTTAGTATACACTGTACAATGAGCCAGGAGGCAGAGGAGGGGTGGAGGAGCAGGACACAGGAACATAGTAAGCCTGGGAAATCTTAGAGCTGATGTTGCTGCCAGAGACAACTTATTGTCAAACCACAGCTGATGTTCTTCAGGGAACTATCTTCATGGCTTTAACTCAACCTAAAGTTGAATCTTCAGTAAAGTATGGTACATGGAAAAGTCCCAACTTATTTTAGTTTTTTTAATTTGAAAAATGCTTTTCAAAAAGGAGTACCAATGGTGCTCAAGGTCTTTGTTCAAACTTTAAAACCAAGGTTTTAATATGGAGCAAAGAAGGCAGCCAAATACAAACTTAGACTGAAATTAGAGGGGAACAGACCGTCCTTTTCTTACCCAGTGAAATCCTCATTCATGACTGAGGCTATGAAGCATCACAGCAACAGCAAGAATGGGTAACAGCAATAACAATTTTTATCACCTCTGGTGTTCATTTGCAGAGATTCCCAGAACCAAATTCCCCAAAGCCCGACTGACTCCCTTAAGAACTGCTCTTGTCCCTTTCCCAGTGGCATTTAGTGCTCTTATCCCATGACTCTGAACAAGAACGGGGGTGGTGCTCTACCAAAACCCCCAGAGAACGAGGGGGCATAAGCACAACATGGCTCTTTTCCTGCTCTTGAGTAAGGAAAAATGGCACGTTTCCAGGCATTCATCATTACTGTAAGTGAGGGGAGGAGGCGTGAAGGGGGACATACCATCAAAGCAGCAGTAGAGGCAGGTTTCTAACGGCACAAATGGAAATCGGGCAGCTTCCTGCAATTTGTTTTAAACGAAAGACAAGCACGTAGTTGCCTCTTGTAATACTCTGCATATGGAAAGCACCTTTTTAGAACAGAGATGCTGCTAAACATGACTCTGTGCACATGGGCTCTCAGGGGGCAGAGTGGAGGGTGGAGAAGTGGAGACAAGGGCCAAGAAAGGTGATTTTTAATAATGGACCCAGTAATACAGCAACATTTTGGTACCAAAACACTAAAACAGGCAGGGTACTTCAGAGCCTTTTTTTTTTTTCCAGATGAGTATTTATTTAAACCTTTTTCTTTTTTTTCCCCAGTGCAGCTACAAAAGCATTGTTTTAAGATTGTGGCTGCAAAATCTTGTTCAAAGGCTCTGAATCCTGATGTTTGGAGCTGAGCAATCTGAAATACATTTGGAGAAACATATACATAGTTTGAGTGTGTTTGTAAAGGAACAGCGATTGCAGAAAATGCCCTCTGTGCTCCACATATGCCACATTGCCACACTGAATCCTGCCCACCCAACAAGACAGGCTTTTGATTTCTCTTTGTCTGTCCTCTGCTTTAGATCAGAGCAAGGAACGGCTGGACTGAAGTGTGCAGAATGACAGAGGTGCGTTCACCCCTGGTGGCATTCTGTCAGATGAAGTTATCCCTTGTCACTTACCTGCATTTTAGAGTTGTTGATGGGACTGTTGATGCTTGCAAGATGAATGGTTCTGTGTTTCTTGGTACATGGAATTGTGGCCACCACTCCCACACACAAGACTCTTTAGCTTTCAGTATCCTGAGTGGCCTTTTAGTAAGCACAGCCTGCACGCAGCCCTTTGAAACCTCTGCAGGAGGCAGGATTGGGCCTTGAGTCATTAACAAGGTAGAAAGGGGGAGGTGGGAGGTAGCTTCAGTCATTTCCATTGACCAGGTGGAAAGAGGCGACATCTTGGACTATAGCAGACAACAGATCTGAAGGAAGTCAGATGGGAGACAACAGCAGTGATATCTACAGGCGATCCTTTACACATCAAAACTTACAGACCCTACAACCCCTTGCTGCCCCAGGAGCTCTTTCCAAGCACCCAGATTCCTCTTCCACCCCTAAGCCTGCACCTCCCAGACCTTCCAGTCAACTGCTCTACCACACAAACCACAGGCACAAAAGCAGCAGAAACTGGAGGTGTGACATAACTGAGAAAGCTGGAGATGACCTAGAGCTTGTGGGTAGTGAGAAAGCTCAGAGCCAAGAAGGTCTTCAATGGGTTGAAAAGATGAAGGATGTGGAGTGGCAAGAACTTTGAAGCAACTGGAGCTAGGCCTGAAGAACAGGATAACAAAGGGCATGAAGATAGGATGTTTGGGCACACAAGCCAACACGGCAAGAGAGGGTGGAGAAAGCAGCAGCATAGCTTTTCTATGGATGGGATGAGGAGCTCAAGGAGAGAGAAGGATGAGGGGGTGCAAACTGACAGCAGAAGTTGTGGTTCTCTGGACAGCACTGAAGGATCTTGCCAGGACTGGGACTGGGAGGATAAGGGAGCTGTGGTAAGGGGACAGAGCGCTGAAGTTGGTGCTGCCACCAAATCTGTTCTGAGGTCTCTGACAGGTATGTGATTCTTGATGCCCCCTGAAGACACAAATGTAGACAATTTGCTCTGTTTGCACACCCTTATATGATGAGTAAACACGTTTTGGGGACAGATACAAAGAAAATGATGTGTTCAATTTTAGAATGAGAAATCAAAACTTCAAAATGACAAACAGAAATTCAGTCATTTCTGGAAAACAGGAAATATTGTTCTTGGACTTTTGTACTGAAAATATATTGGGTTTGGATTTTCCTATCAAAAATACATATTTCAGTTTTCATGTTTGTCATTTATTTTTCAATCAGGATTTAGTAATGACAAAGCCTACATGAAGGCTGATATTTGCTACTGGTTTAGGAGTTGGCATTCTAGCTGATAACTGGCTAAGAAGCAAAAAATTGCTTTGGTTATTAACATTTTAATTATTCTGGTAACAAATACATTTGGTAACTGATAATTGGTGACCTATAATACAATATATTATCATATAATAGTTAAATTTATTACATTTTAAAATTTTTGCTTCTTATGTAGTGTCTAAAACATCATTTCCTTATGGATCATTTTAGTTTTGAAGATTCAGCATTTCAGATAGAAAACTTTGCACTGAAAGTAGCCAATCTGCTTTAATTTTAACAGGCTTCCCGCATCAGAAAGGGCAATCCACACAGAAGCTGAGGTAAAGAGACTGGGGGTTTTTGGCATCTTTCACAGTAGGAGTATAGACATGCAAGAGTAAGTGGAGCAAAAGGTACTTTACACCTGCCCACACTTACAGCTTGCGAGTATTCCAGCTGTATTCCTGATATTCCTTTTCTTGGGAGTGAACATGAAAAAAGTAGAAATTTTTATTGGTTTTTTACAGACTTTGAAATAAAAGTTAAGGTGATACATTCCTTTTTTTACTCTATCTCTTTTGCAGTATCTTTCACCACATTTTCAGACAAGGATACTGTAAGCTTATTGGATTTCAGATTTCTAACAGAAGTTTAGACATAGTACAAGTGTGTTCATTGTAACCATTGCACAAATGTTTCTACCATATTTTCCCCAGAGCAGTATCTTTTTGAGGTTTTTTAGCTTTGTTTGAAGAACATCCTATGTAAAGAGAGCTCTCACTTAAATCTACCTGTTTTATTATTTACTCTACAATACTGTACATTGTCACAATAAATAAAATATTTTTCTCTTAAAACTTAACTCAGAACTTGTCTAGATAGAAAGAAATAACTTTTCTTCTGCAAATTTAGGGAGATTTGAACAATTAATTATCACAGCTGAGCTATTTTCAGTGCAGTGGGAAAACAATGAATATTGTGATCTTAAACATAGTTTTTATTTCTTTAACCAAAAACCAAATAAAGTTTTTGATAAGGAGAATTTGAAGAAATAACAAGAGTAACTGCCTTTCTTTTATCAAAGGGACTTGTTTCATCAGGTCAGATCCCAGCTAATTTTTTTCTGCATGTAAATTCAGAGATACTCATTTAAATGCTCACGTCTTACCCAGATCCTAAGCCTCACAGAGACTTCCCTGGTGATTCAGAAGCTAAGTTTGACTCTGTAATGAACTGCACCAAAGATTTTTGGCTAATCATGTCAACCCCTGCAGGAAAAATACAAATTAACAAGAGCCCTAACTTCAAAGGTAAAATGTACATAATTTCTGTAGTCTCTGCACACAAATAGGAGTATGAAAGTCTTCATCCAATGAGGAGCTAATTCCTTTCAAACAAAACCGAGGCAGATAGCTGCAAATTATCTTCTAATGCCCTCACAAGACCTGAGAGAAGATGCTCATAGAGATAGAAGTTTTGGGGAGTTGTATGATACTTACCTAAGAAAGTAGGTTGGGCTATAAGCAAAAGACAAAGGCGAAGGTAATATCCATCCTTCAGGGGAGGATAGCAGTTGTGATCATTCAAAGTACCTGACTTGATAAAATTGTATCCAGAAATAAAGTCGCTACAAAAGGCTCAGATTTTGCAGGACATTATCAGAGGTCCTGAGGGGAAATAAGTAATATTTTGGTATGTTTTTATATAAATTACTATTGTTATTTTAACATTATTTAACATTATTACGGTCTCAGAACTACAGGGCAACGACAAAATTACATCAAATTTCAAAAATTAGTGACATTTCACAAATTTACAGTGGGCCCCATGAGACGCTGGCAACGTACCAACCACAGTAGATAAATTTACTTCTTCCCTTTCTAAGTATAGCTAATACCACAAATACTGCAGGAAAGGTGTCAGTTCTGCTTAATATCTTGACTGGAAGCAATCCTCTGCCATAATCTTGCACTCTGCAAGCTCCAACCACAAGGCAAAGGTGAACGCAGCTCTTTATGCAGATGTATGGAGCCATGACTTAAGACAAATGCTTAACAGGACTTGATAAAAAGACAGCTCTGAAAAACTAATTGTATGGCAAGCACTTATGTGAGCCCATTGCCAGTGGAATTCTAGCTAATCACTATAAAGACAGTGCTTGGGGGTTTACGAGCCCACTATTATTTTTTAATGAAAAAACACGGGGGCTCTCTCCCTCTTCTGCTTTTCTTCATCATTCCATTTAGATTTATGTAATATATGGAATTTGGCAGTTAAAACAATTAACTAGTGACCCCAGAGACCTACTGCACATTTTAGGAATATGCAGCAATACTCTACATACTCAACAAGTTGCTGTTCTAGCAGGAATTTTCCATGAGGGACTGAATTAACAGCCAGTAACACACAACTCTGTTCTTTGCTTAATGCATTCTAAAGGCTACATCCTCTTCCTTCCTGTGGGTAAATCCAAAACAATTAAAATAAATAGACTTCTGTGTCTATTATCTATTCAATATAGCCTGTGGAATTTTTATATTGACTTTCATCCCTGAAAATCTTCGTTGTGGCTATTTAATTATTGCCTGCCCAGTCCTTCTCTGAATAGTCCGTCAAGTAATAATAACTTGGGAAAACCTATGCAGCTTGTATTGCCGAAAGCCAAAGACCATCCAAAAAGAAGGATCGAAAATAACTGTAGCTAATAATACATAATGGGACAATAATTGTCAGAATGGGTGCAGAAGAAAAAAATAATTAAAATAGAAAGATGTCCTTATGTACCAAGACCCAATAACAGAGAGCAATCAGCCTCCTACCAAATGTAAACTAAAATGGAGACAAATATTGCTAGCTTCACCTAGCCGGATTTAAGAGACATACTCCCTGTCATGCAGAAATACACACAGCTAGAACAATCCCGCTGGATAAGAGCCTGGAGGAAAGTTACTGTATCTGGTTGTTACAGATTCCGTTTGACCTATTCCTTCAACAGCTTTGAATTTCCTGCCCTGTTCCTGGATAATTATCCATTCACTGAAACAGAGTAAGAAACCCATTATATTATCTGGTAATTTATATTATGAATAATAATTTGCATAATAGGCCCCTAAAACACTGAATGGCCATTTAATGGAAATTGTATAGATCAAAATAAATCTCTAAAAACTATGTAGGGTTATGTAGATTTTTCCATAATAATAGGTTTAGCATATGTATACACCGCAATCACGGAGGCGTCCTCAAGTAGCGTCTGTCTAGATTTTTCCCTCAAGGAAGCTTTACACCAATTAAAGTCAGGTAGTTATCAACAGAAAATTGGGTTTCAGATAACTGAAATATTCCATGAAAAATATCTATTTTTAAAATACCTTTTTCCCCTGAAAATATTTCAGAGTAGACTCACGGCCATGCTGAGTGATGGGAGTGCAGCTAGATATTTCTTACATTCATTCTGGACTCTCACTCTTGCATACTTCTGCCAGAGGCATGACACTCTCCATTATAGTGAAGGGAGACAGTACATCTTGGCAATCCCTTGGTCACTGAGCAGACAGGAGATGAAATACAGCTCTGGACCATGCCCACTGAAGAGAGTAAGAGCAAGAAACCCACCAACAAAATCACACAGTTCAGTGGCATCAGACAATCCAAATATTTCCACTGGCTAACAATATCCGGGTGTTCTAGTTTTGACCCTCAAATTCCTTAGATTTCTCTATACGTGCTTTAAAAACAATGTGCTTAATCAGAGGCCCATCTTGTACTCCCAAGCTGGTTTCTAGTGAATGGTTTTGTCAAGTCCTTGTAATGACTTGCATGACTAAAGACCCTGCACTGGGCAAGACACTATATGCCCACAAGTGAAGCAGCCAACAGTCTTTCACATTCAGTATGCCACAATGTTATTTGAAAAACTCAGTAATCCTAAAATTTAGGATTCCCAACACTGGGAATTCATTAGGGCTCCTTGGGCTCCCTATCATAATTTCATTGTCTAGAAACTCACCAAGTGGACAAATTTTAGAAGCCACAGACAGTGCTGCAGTTGTGAAATCATTATTTGTGTGTATATTCTTCTTCGCAAGTTAGATATGGGAGCTTTTGTCACCTTGAGCTGCATCAGAATATTTTATGTATCCTTATGTGCTCAAGTCATGAAATACTGATTTTTCTTTGACAACTTACAGGATGAGCACTCTGCATTGTACACCATCAACATTTTAACCTTAATATTGACTCCATTTCCCAAGGGATTAGGCTGCATACACACACACACACACACACACACACACTACTTGCCAGAATACAAACATTCTAATACTATCATTGTAGAGAAATTTAAGTTGATCCTGGGGTTGATGGGCTGATAAGGAAACATGACTTCTGCTTTTCCAGTCTATGGTATGGAACATATTAAAAAGAGTTAGTTTAATCAGGTCAGCTTAAGAAGTTTGCTAATTAGCTTCTTTTTGTGTTATATTAATCCACTTAATTTTATCTTGTTTTATATGTTTTATTTATGTTGTTTGCTAATTTGATTCTTGCTAACAAAACACACAAAAAAGGAAACCTGTATATTCAAGCTTTTCTACCTTGATAACAAGGTTTTAGATCTAAAGAGTCACATGGAAGACGGATGTTCAAGTTTTTGAGTTAGTTTTATCCCTATAATATAATCCCTGTCCCCCATAATACGCTTACGGCTCCAGATATGGCCAGAAAGCCATCTGACCCTTCCTCCCAATGTTTGAGAGGTGACTACAACTACATCTCCACAGAAACCTGCCTTTCCCATGATTTGCTCTCCTCTCAAAGCAGGCTGGAGCCAGTTGCTTCAGATGCTCCTCTCCAGCTTGTCTCCATTTGATCCCCCCACAAGCAACTCACTGGCAACTCCACACCATGTCCTCATCCCAGAGCTACCTACACCCAGTCAGAGGCTCTGCACTTTCAGGCTTCCAAGCCTTATCCAGAAAGGCACTGTAACCAGCTAGAGCTCCTGAGTGGCTTCTTTATTTTTAGCAACTCTAGTATCCCTCCACCTCTCCAACATGGTTATTCGGAGGTGACTCACCTGAAGATATTGCCTTGCTCCTCTTCTTGTCTTTTTTTTTCGCCCCCCAGTAGCTCACATTTGACTCAGTAAATGCACTTAAACAAGAAAGACAACACAGATATACAGTGACTATGCATGACATGGCTTATAAATAAAATTATTATATAGAGAAACCCCACATCTGCAAGAGCCTCTAAAAATCTACCACCAGAGCTGGAGACTTATTAAATAAAAAGCAGCTAGCCTGTGACCCTTCTTTGCTTTCTTTGCTTTCATTAGCTCCTTTTCATACTAGAGGAACACGAGATGACACAGGAGCTGCTGCAAGTCTGACGCCGCCACCTATTTCCCCTGTTCTGCCGCTCCCGTGGTGACAGGAGCAAAGCAGAGGGGATAGGTCCAACACTTTGCCACTGCTGCAATTCCTCCCACAGAATACCTACATTTCAGACCAGCAAACGCAAAGATACAGGATGACTGAAAGATACGGTGCTTGCCTTGTTTTTTAAAACTCTGATTACTAGGTATCTCATTTTGTCCTAAAAATGTAGCCAGGTTAAAATTTACGTAAATAGAGCTGGGATTCACAAAACCATCTGCGATCGTGTTAAGACAGCCTGCTATGTAGTTTAATTGTATGCCAATTTCAGCCTCCTGCTAATAGAACTGTGTCCACCAAGAGTCTCTATGTCTGTAGAGAAAAGGAGACAAAACACAAAAACGAGGCAGAAGGTGTTCCTTCGTACCCTTCACTGATTTCAATGTCAGTTCTCAGTAAGGCAGAACTGGGAGGGGACCCTTCAAGTCATTCAGTTCCCTGGTCTTCATCAATCCCTGAGTAGTTGGTATGAAATAATTTAATGATTAGACTTCTGGTTAAATTTTTCAAAAAGTGATTATGTTAATTACTTCTGGAAGTTAATTTTCCTACATAATTAATGTCCCATTGAAATCCATAATGTAGTTGTTTAAGAAATATTGGACTATATCTGCCAAAATCTTGCAAACTCCTGCTCAGTTACTTGCTTTCTAATCAAATAGAGTTTTAATTAGGTCTCAGTGAATCTATGTAACAGAAATAAGGAAAACTAATGCAAAGTTAGTCTTTTTTCTTTTTCACTATTGTAAATTATAAATGGGTGCTCATTGCAAATTCAGCAGCTCAGCCAGCTTGCAAGCAATTACAAACAATTCTCACCATGTAGCATGATAGCATAGAACTGCATCAAATAAATTATTTAAAAATCTTTTTAAAGTTTATTATTGTCAGTGAGAGTCAAGCAAGATATCTTCTGTCACCAGCACCTCAGAAACAGAATTAGTTCGCTTAGGATTTCTCACTGGATGCTTCCCTTACTTTTGCTGAAATCCAGGGGAACTGCTTTGTATTAAGATTTGGCTCTTTAAAAGAAATGATGCTCATTAATGGTATTTTGGTAAATGTATCATATATATATGAACTGAGCAATAAGGTTGGCAAAATAAAGCCAACACATGGCCTCTGACAGGATTTTTCACTACTTGGATTTGAGAGCTTAAATCAGAAATCCATGTCCCTGATGGCTTTAATGGGCTTATATTATTATAATGAACCTATGATGGAAACTGTGTGGCTCCTTTCCACTCTCCGTGAGGGTATGTGACACAAACGGCAGTACAGTCTCAGGCATTCCCAGTGCTCAGCACAACCCGTGTTGGAGGGATTTTTCATCTCTCATTCATTACAGATATAACCTGCAGAAGACTCAGTGCTATCATCAACACTAAATCAGGTCAGCCAAGGCTTGATCTAGCCGACTTTTGAAATCCTCCTCCACCCCTACTAGGGAAAAGGGTTTTTTATGGCCCAGTAATTGAAGCTCTAAATCCACAGTCTTTGGCTGTTTCTTGGGTTTGTATCATCTGCTACCACTGAGAAAAGTTTGACTTTGTCATCTTTGCCATTCAGACAGGTGCAAGCTACTATCAGATAGCTTCTAGGCTTCCTCTTTTTCACGCTGTTAGCCCAGCTTCCTACTGTCTCCTCACAGGTCATGAGCTTGAGGTCCCTGACATCCTGGTCCCTCTCTGGACACCCTGTCTGGAACTTGTTCCATTGCTCAATGTCCCTTTTTAACTGGAAACCCAGAACTGGACAGTCTTCATGTACAGCCTCGAGAGTGCCAGAGAAAGGCAAACAGTAACTTCTCTTGGTCTGCTTCTCATGCTTCTCCTTACACAGCCCACCGTGTTTTTCTTTATTTGCATTGAGAAAGCACTACTGACTTAAAAGAGTTTGACCCTTTTGAGTCAGCAGTGACTGTGGAAAATTATGATGAAAATCTAGTTTGTTGCAAATCAGAAAATTTTGTTCATTTGGGTTTCCGAATATTGGGTTGGGGAGTTCTCTTTCTCAGTAATTTATACACCTGTGTCATCAAATATTTAACAGTGTTCTTTTCTCTTACTGCACAGAATTATTTCCTTTTGTCTCAGGATTAGCTTTATTCAATCTTTAAGATACTGCTAAGTATCTACAGAAATCTAGGAAGAGAAATATGCTAGATATTGATACTGTGGGGGTTTTTTTCTCCTTTCTCTGTTCTGATCCTTTAAATTTAAAAAGACAGCTTCTACGCCATTACATCAGGCAGAGCCATTACCTTATGTCACAGGGAAGACATAAGCATTACTTTAACACAGTTTTTACATTGAGTCTTTGTTCATTTGCTTCCCCATCTCCCGCTTTTGCTATTTTCTAGACTGAGCATCACTTTGTCCAAAAACTTGTGATCACTGTGTAGGCACAGAAATAACACAACTGCTTCTGAGCTCAGTCCTGCAGCTCTTTCTACAGATCAGACAGAGTTGTTAGTCAAACTTGGTGGACAGATGTAGTTTTTTGAGGTCCCCATAACTGAAATTTGGGTGGAGGAATATTTCTCAATCTTTCAAAATAAGCTGTTCACCATGACCTTTGATACCTCAAATGAACATCTGAGGCTGGAGACCTGCACAGTTAAAGGCCATGATGCCAGAGCCAAATTCTGCCCCTCCCAGTACAGGTATATACGTATGCTCATACACGAGCAAGCAAACACCCTGTGCGTGGGGCACAGCATGTGTGAGCATCTGTACGTTACTGATACTTCTGTTGCTTCTGCGATAGAAAATTATACACCTAGAGCAGAGCTCATTTTCCACTTCCAAAAGCAGTACAATAGATCACCTTATTATTCTGCCACAAATTGAGTATAGTTTTCACTGTGATTCCTCGAAATGCAGACAGCCTCTTTCACTCACAAATGAAACAGCACACAATGCCTGCCAGAGCCGCTACTCCCACATACTAGCGTAACGCTTCAGTAAGTCAAAGAAAGAAGCTTGCCAGCCTTTCCTAGTTGTCATTAAGCTAAATGAAAAGTGCAGAGATACTTGTTTAGCAGGCTGTTGGTCTTTGAATACCTAATGTTTTCTCCTTCTAAAAGCTTCCTTTTCTTTTCCTTCACTAGAAGCTCAGATGGACACCTGGCAGCTTCTCCTTTGGCTGTGGTGCATTTCAGATTTCTGCTCACTCTGCCTCAGCTCTCCTGTGGCGCAGGAGGCCAGAAGCCTGGACCACAACCTCAGCCACTCCGAGCTGCTCGCACAGTGCATCCCTTCTGGGAAGTCCAATAGAGCATATGAGCAGGCTAAAGCAAGACGACCTGGCTGTTATGCAGCACATCTCTTTAGCACCAGGGTAAGGAATGTGCTGGGGGAATAGCTGCAGTAGTACGCTGGCAATGACCAACTGGCTGGTGCACATACAGTATGTGCGCCTGGCCCCAGACGCTCTATTTTCCGGGCCCCAAGATACTTTAAATTATGCCCTATGGTGAACTGGCATTCAGATGGCTTCCAGAGCAGGGAGGTGAAAATGGCTCCTCTGCTCCACGTATTCACACACAGCACAGCAGAGAACATGGCCCTGATGTTGGATCGTTTTCTAATGCCATCCTTCCTGATCCAGCAACCTCCAGCTCCTACCTCCAGCTTGAGGTATCCCATTAACCATAAACACTCTCTGTCGTCAGTCTTTTCAAGAGATGATCACATATCACCTGAAAAACTCTCTTTGTGGGAGGATTTCAAGGCTGTCCTGTGCACTAGGAGGAGACGGAGATGAGCCAGTCAGCTCGGCAGCAGTTGGCAGCTGCAGGTAACCAGCCAGCACTCCTCTGGAAAGAGGGAGAAAAAAGGGCAGTATTGAGGCCACGTTTTATTGCTGTGGGTTAGGTTTAATAGGGAGGTGGAGAGCAGACAAAATACCCATGTCCATGGGCTCAGGGAGAGTTCCCTTCACAGGGGTTGTGGAGGGCAGCCCCAAGAGTGGTGGCATTGTGCATTGTTGCCCTGCACAGCTTTTTAAAATCAGCTCCCCGATAGTGCCACTGTGCTTCGCCTTCCCCGCTCGCTGCCTGCCCAGCTCACCGCCCCCATCCCCACCCCGACACCTCAGTCCTGCGCTCGCTTGCTGACGGCAGCTTTATAGTCAAATATTGTCATTGCAAGACACTGGCCGCTTCTCTAAGCCAGAATTTGTAACTGTATTTGCAAATTTTTGGGCAGCTTTTAATCGCAAACAATCCATACACAATTGCTGGTGGTAAGAAGCAAACAGCAACTGTTCTTGTTGCCAGATTTGTGACTGCAATGTTTACAGTTTTACTTTCAAATGCAGAAAAGCATATGTCCAACCTTTCAAGGGCCAAGTCAGACTGCAAGAGATCTTGTTTTGGAGTACGATTGTTTCTGTGCATTGGGTGAGCAGAACTCAGGTCCTGGACATTAATGTTTTAGAAAAGGCTACCCATGACAAATTGCCAGTGTCCTGGACAAACCCATACATCTCAAAATACCATGTCTAACATCTATGGATGATCATCTTACTTCTACCCACTGATTTTTCTTCTTGTTTATCCACCACTCAGATATGCTTTTCTAAGGCCTTTCCACCTCATTCTTCAATTATTCCCCTTGCAAAAATGTAGTCATTTTTCTTCTAATTCAAAGGTAAATATATGGTACATCAAAGCCTTACTTTTGTTACAATGGCATTTTCATACTTAAGCACTAGATGTGTCTGTGGCTTTACACACAGGTACAGACAGAGACGCCTCTCTCTCTCTTCCCCCCCCCACTGTATTCAATTCTCATTCATATATGCTCAAAAGAATAAAGCACGTTTCAAGGTATTGTAATATAGCTCTTCTATCTATCTTTATAGCAGCACATTCTTTTTATTTGGTATTAATACCTCTAGAGGCTTTAAATAAAATCCAGTCAGTAAAAGGACGACAAAATGAAAATATGTAAATAAAATAGGACAATTTATTTATTGCCAGAGCATGCCAGCTGTTGAAAGTAACCTGCTGCCCCTTCAAGCTAGCTGACTTGACAGTAATCTAGAAAAAAATATCCAAGTGCCAAGCGATTCACTATGCGAGTGAGCGTTTATGTCAGGATAGGCATATTATCACCTAGGCAGTGAAAAATGCCTTTGGCGTGTGGCAGTGAGAAGTACACAGGACAGCAAAGAAGGTCTTTACATTAGAACTAAGGACTCTATTAGGGTGTTTTAAATAGATTTTTGACTGGACTACAATTAAGGCACTCCAGCCAGGAAGGTCCATTGTAAGTGGGCTTTTATTAATCCTGATGGCAGGAGTAGTTCAATATTGCACTGTGAGTTTCACAACAGTGTTATATAAAGAATTATTGATTATAACTGCTAAAAGTCGCCTAACATAATTATCTTACTGCTCCCTTTCACTCCCTTTCAGGATACCTCACGCCTCAGCTAAAGTTTCCCCCATTAAAAATGGGTAAAGTGTAGTAGGATTTCTTACCTCCACTTTTTCTCCATGTGGAATTCTTCAAGATTCTTTCACACCCATGTCACCTTCTGCCTTCTGAGTCCAGCCCTCTATAGCTGTCTTTTGAGCATTTACCCTTAAAGTCTTCTGGTTCTTGCTCCTTGACGTATTCCTATGCATCTCTACCACAGGCTTATCTGAATAATGAATCTGGCTGTGCTGAAGCATACCAGAGGCGCCTGGTACATTTTCTGAGCCTACTGAGGTGACCACAGTGGCTAGGTATTGACTGTGACTGAGAGAAAACTGAGGAGTCTAGATCACCTGGCAGCCCAGAGCTTCAAGGCTACAGCCATCCACAAGCAATGGGGGAGGGAAGGGAAACCACAGCCTACAAAAAGCTATCTGCTCACACAAGATCCCTTTCCTTACAGTCTTAGGTTTCTCCCATGAAGGATTTTGCCACATTTGGGTATGACAGACTTATGATAAACCTGTACGTTTCTTCAGTCTATTCTGATTTAACTGTCTGTGGATCTTGATTTTTCTTACATTATTATTACCACAGAAAGACTCCCTTGCATGCCATGCTGCACAACTGGGTGTTCTTAAGTCAAGAGCTTACAAATTCTTAAGTCAAGAGCTTGGGTAAGCTGTCTAATCATTAATGTTCTGGGGACCGCACAATCACTTACATTTCCTACTTTAAGTTCTCGCTGCCGACCACCCAGCATTTTTTGATTTACAGGGCTGCCACTGAAGTGTCTGTAAAGTAATCAAAGGGCTTGATTGCAAGAATCGTTTTGTTTGCTCATGCTCATTCTCCCTCATACTCTATCTAGCTCTGGCACATTTCACATAGGCATATATGGCACATATCTGCTGAGTTCTTCTAAGAACTAGTCACTTACCTTACCTAACTTTCCATTTCAAAAAGTTGTGAACTTGCACATACAACTCCATATCTAGGGCAAGATTGAATGAAAATGGCTCAGCAGGCTACAAATTACACTTCCCATCTCTAGCAGAGCTCCTTTGTGCTGCAGGGAAAATCATTTCCTAGGAAGATGGGAGGTATACCAGCATTGACTTCCCTTAGGGCGATGCACAGGAAACAAACACTGTTAGTTGCTGCTCTGAGCTCTACATGCTCTCCATGGGCAATAGTGGCTGCAGGGAAATACAGGCTTCTGACCTGCAGTTTAATAAGAACTAGTAGCATCTGAAATTTAATAATAATAATAATAACAATAATAATAATAATATTTTAAAAATAACTTCTTTCTGGCCTGCTCTGATCTAAAAATACTGGTCCCAATTCCCAGCTGTAGTCATACTGAGCTGAGCAAAACACAGGTCACAATAAAAATAGGGCACAATAAGCAATCTTAGCCCTTGGAAACTGATGAATCAGGATGAATGCTAGCATGATCTTAAACAGAAACAACATAAGGACCACTTTGTTTTGTACCAGTCCTCAGAGGTTTGGCCCCTCAGCAAGTTCCTATGAGAATATTTCCTAACCACCTTTCTTGTCTCTGCCCATCTAACGAACCCTAAAATTTATCAGCAGATTGGGTCCTCAAACAGGTCACCTAGTTGGTTTTATGGTTAATTTATAGAAGTTAGAGAGGTTTCCTTACTGTCCATGTTCTCTCTTTAACTTGACCTAGCATTTGCATACTCATTTGTTTAGTTTAATTTGAGGTAAAACCACACCTTTTTCTTGCCCTGTTAAGAAGCACCTCTGCAGTTGCTTCCCTGTCTTCTCTTCAGTTTGAAGTCTTTGCAATTACAGTATAAGTGACAGCTGCATAACCAAGGTTAAAGAAAAGCCGGCAGGTCTGATTCATCAGTGGAAATTTAGAACTAATGGGGAGAGTAGAGGGAACCAGTGCAATTGAATCGAGAGCTCTGGTACTTTCTGTTCCCCTCTTAAAAAGAAGAAGACTGGGAGGTCAGGCAGAAGAATGAATTTTAGGATGCTGGAATAGGATAAGATTATGTGATAGATGGTTTGCTACTTTGCTCTAACTGCAATAGTTGTGCTGCCTTTAGCAGTCTGAAAATAGGGATCATGAGGCTGAAAGATAAGGAGAAAAGAAACATTGCTCAAGGGGAAAAATGAGAAAGAATGGGGCAAAGAAGATGAAAAACAGAAATTGGTTTGGTGGTTTACATTATGTATTTTTCATTACAAAGTTTATTCCTGTGTTACATGGGCTGGCACCTTTGCAGTTAATACATTATTTTCAGCACTGTTATTTCCTTATGATGATATTCAAGCTGTAGCTTATGAACCTGTTATTAACTCAAGATTATTCAAATTCTGCATTAAGAAACTGTTGCTAAAGTCAGAATCACAGGGGTTGGAAGGGACCTCTGGAGATCAACTAGTCCAACCCCACTGCCACAGCAGGGTCACCCAGAGCAGATTGCACAGGATGGAGTCCAGGCAGGTTTTGAATGTCTCCAGAGTCAGAGACTCCACCACCTCTCTGGGCAGCCTGTTCCAGTGCTCTGTCACCCTCAAAGGAAAGAAGTTCCTCCTCATGTCTAGATAGAACTTCCTATGGTCAAGTTTGTGCCCGTTATCTCTAGTCCTATCACTGGGCACCACTGAAAAAACACTGCTCCCATCCTCCCGGCACCCTCCCTTTAAGTATTTATAAGCATTGATGAGATCTCCTCTGAGTCTTCTCTTCTCCAGACTAAAAAGACCCAAGTCTCTCAGCCTTTCCTCATAAGAAAGATGTTCCAGCCCCCTAATTATCTTTGTAGCCCTCTGCTGTACCCTCTCCAGCAGCTCCCTGTCCTTCTTGAACTGGGGAGCCCAGAACCAGACACAGTGCTGCAGGTGCGACCTCACCAGGGCAGAGTAGAGGGGGAGGATGACCTCCCTTGGCCTGCTTGCCACACACCTCTTGATGCACCCCAGGATGTCATTGGCCTTCTTGGTCACAAGGGCACATTGCTGGCTCATGGTCAACCTGTTGTCCACCAGGACTCCCAGGTCCCTTTCCACCGAGCTGCTTTCCAGTAGGTCAGCCCCTAACCTGTACTGGTGCATGGGGTTATTCCTCCCCAGGTGCAGTACCCTACACTTGCCCCTGTTGAACGTCATGAGGTTTCTCTCTGCCCAACTCTCCAGCCTGTCCAGGTCACGCTGAATGGCAGCACAGCCTTCCGGTGTGTCAGCCACCCCTCCCAGTTTTGTGTCATCGGCAAACTTGCTGATGGTACACTCTACCCCTTCATCCAGGTCATTGATGAATATATTGAACAGGACTGGACCCAGTCCTGACCCCTGGGGAACACCACTTGTCACAGACCTCCAACTGTGCCACTAAGCACAACCCTCTGAGCTCTGTCTGCCAGCCAGTTTTCAATCCACCCCACTGCCCATTCATCCAACCCACACTTCCTAAGCTTGCCTATGAGGATGCTGTGGGAGACACTGCCAAAAGCCTTGCTGAAGTCAAGGTAGACAACATCCACTGCCCTCCCCTCATCTATCTGTCCAGTCACCCCATCATAGAAGGCTATCAGATTAGTCGGACATGACATGGTATTCAAACGGGTCTGAGAGGACACGTTCTGTTTGGCAGAGCCCCCTGTGTGGAGACTGTATGAGACAGTCACGCTGGCTGTTAAGCATTCTGCCGTTGAATCTGTAATTATATCATTATCCAGGTGCTAAATGATGGTGGGTTTTGAGGGTTTTCACTATTTTCTGCATGCTCTTATCTGAAGTTTCTTCCTGGCTGACAAAATATCTAAACATATTTTGTATGGAGCTGCCTGTTGACTTTTGTGAGGTTTTGACTCTTAAAAAATGACACTGAAACTACAACTTTTCAAATCCAAATAAGTTTTATGAGCAGCACAGGAAAATAACAAACAAATTAGATCCACTGTGAACCAAACCTAACACAACACCCCAGTGTTCCTTGCAATTGGAAAACCCTTCTCTTTGGCCAGTCATAGTCCTGCAGTCTCTAGGAAGTTCTCTTACCTTTTCTTTCTACATTACTTTCTGAACAGTATAAAAAAGCAAATTCCTTTAGGTGCCGTGTTACCATTATCTCTTCACTAATGAAAAGTGGTCGTTGTCACAGAAACTGTACTCAGTTCCCACTTGGCCACAGTAAGCAGCACAGGGAGATTGTACATCAACTCTGAGCATTCCCTATGGCACCCTTATGGTTTTGGCAAGGAATAAAATGTCCTTTAGGGACAATGCCTATCTTTTGCCATTTGTGGCATTCCCTGTAAAGCTGGTGAATGCTTGACCATAATATCTGTGGCTGCAGATCAAGGTGGCCCTGAAGAACAGGTAATGGCATTTTTCTTATTTACCAGGTACCGCTGGCATTCATTTTCTATCAGTCACTCAGCATGTCACTTAGTGAGAGTTGATGTGGCTAATAGTATTTAAATGCAAGCTGAAAAGATGATTTTGTGGAAATTACAGTTACCCATATCTAATGGCAACCAGATCACAGCTGTGACAAAAAAACAGCAGCTAGCCTTCAAGAAGACTTTTCCTTTTCAACAAATACAGAAAAAGATTTCTTTTTTCACTAGACTTCATAGAACACTAAACATACAGCTGAGAATGTTTCTTTAAATAGTGTGATAATTCCAGTTATTTGTTTACCAGCTGCACCTTATATCACCTAATTTAAAAAGAAAAAAGGTCTCCTTCTGTTATGGGGCCCTGTTTTTTTCTGCATCCTGGGAGACATAGATGACCCCTGTCTAGAGAGAGGTGACAGCAGTGGCAGTACACAGGTGAATTGTAGCAGGAACACTAGGAGCTGGCAATGGTTGAAATGGCCAGTTAGTCTACGCTGCCTCCAGAACGATCCTATTCTAGTATGTCACTGTTCTAGAGCTTGGCAAGACAGGGAAATTCACAGGCTGTTACCTTGCAAGGCAGACTTAGTTTTACTGAGCAGAAGCACCAGGAGAAACAAATGTGAAATCTGCTTCAGCAGGTACTTGCTAGGGCTCCGGTTTTCATTCTAAAGCTTCCACAACACATGCAAAATGCTGACATTTGTTCTTGTCTTCATGACATAGTTCCAAAGACATGTTACAGCAGCACTCTCTAGCAAAGCTGTTAGTGCAAGTAACTACTCTTACCTGACAAAATCTCTATGAGCAGCATAGAGATTTCACTATACATTGAGAAATTCCTATTAAAAAGCTCAAAAGATTCAGAAATTAAAATATATTAATAGGAATGTAATTAAGTACTTATTGCTTTTGTCATTTAAAACAAGCTAACCAGATGGCAAGGAAAAATCTCAGAAAAAGCCTCTCAATGAGCTATTTAGATTTAATTAATATACAGTAACTTGCTCATTAAAGCTAAGTTAAATGCTTATTTGAGACAAATAGTAACCTCTTTTGTATTATAGTTTCAATTTTCCGTAGCTGGTAGAGCAACAAATTACCCTTCTGAAAGCTAGAAAACAAAATGTTTTAGAAGTTTATTCTCTCTGATCACCTCTGTGGTGAAGAAAATGAGAGTAAATTGGGTGGTATTACCCCAAAGCAGCGTAACAAGCAAATTATTTAAAACAGAAGAAATCCCATCAGCGTCAAGTTAGGTGAGTATGGGAAACAGCCAGTCTCTGCAGCAGAAGCCCTTGTGACCTGTGGAGTATTCCAGCAGGTTATTAACGAGGAAATAAACACAGCTTCTAATGTGGCTTCCAGTCCCATCCACCCTGACAGAAATGTAGCAGGGAGAAAGAATCAAACCAGAGACAAGAGGAAAGCGGGACGTCAGGCAGAGCATAAAGAAAAGGTTGTATTCTTCAGTCTGTGCAGCTATCCATGAGAACTTCAGACACATTTCTTCCCCATCTCACCAGATTTCCTCTAGAGGGAATATTTCTTTACAAAGCTCCCTAGAAGGATCCTCATAGATAGGTTTGTACTCTATTTCCTTCCTGAGGCTTTATCATGGCAAGGAAAGATGTAACCTAGAGTATACAAATGAAAGGATTTTCCTGGAGAGAAGGGATTTTAAATTTCTTAATTTGTGACTCCCTAAACATTTTCCACCGAGGCTGACTTTATGAGGACTGTTTCTTGTATTTAGGAACATGATTTTCTCAATCACATCTCAAGATTGAAAGTAGCTCATATACCCCTTAACTAAAAGACACCACCCTACGATAAACTAATATGTAATAAAGATATTGTACACAGGAGAGTATCTACTAAAAGGCTGCTTTTTCTTCTTTAGCTCCACTCAGCATAACATCTGCCAAGACCAGCTATGTCTAAAAGTTTGTAACTATAAGGCCAGTTCTTATCTTCAGAAAAGTCTGTGCTGCACTATTTTGACCAGAAAGTCCTTCTGATGTTCCTACAGCAGAGGTTTGTGCTGGAGCTTATTTACTTTTCACTGCCATCTTCCCATAAATATTACTAAATATTGTATTATTTAGACCTTTATATTTTTCACAGCTGTATTTCAGAGAAGCTATTTTACAGATAAATACTCTATCAGTCTCTGAGCTAAAAGCTGATAAAAATAGTGCTGGTGCCTAAGCTCAGGTCAATATTTAGAAATTCTGCCAGCAAAGTTGACAAAAACCATGATTTATTTACATTTCTACATCAGAAACATAGATGCATTAATACTGGAAAATAAACTTTTCATTAATATACCTTTCATTTGTGAAATTATTATGATTTATACTAGAAAAATCAATATCCCTCTTTGACATGTTTTGCATCTCTTACAGGAAAGTTTCCAGATGTAAGAATTCTAGCCAGTTGTGCCAAGCTTAGACAAGGTATGCATTTGCTGCTTTGCTCTTGGTGATGTATATTTGCCTCTTTTAGCATAGGAGCACCAAGAGCTATTGTGACTATGTTAAGGATATAGGAAGAATATTGGTGAGTTTATTATTTTTCCCTTAATTTGTGGGGTTTTTTTTAAATAAACAGCTTTCTGCATTTCAGATTTTGAGCTGGTACCAAAACTAGACATAACAAAATCCAAGACTGCTTTTTTTTCCCTACCTCCACAAAAGTATGGGAAATGGTATGAACAGATGCATTTTGATGTGATTGCCAAACAAATTTTGACATCAGTACACTTCAGACAGTATGCTTGGCTGATTGTTTGAATCAGGCTGCTGGCACATTGTATGCCAACACAAAGTATGATAGATTTTGGCTGGTGGTGCTTAAACACCATATGTGGGGAAGGGAGGAGAGGAGGTGGCCAACCTCAGAAAGAGAGAGAGATGGAGAAAGAGCTAGCAGTGATATCCTGACATTGTGATATCAACAGTCCCCAGGTCCCACCAAGTCACTCAGGCATTTACTCAAAATGAAGATTCGCACTATCAGCCCGTAGCTCACATCGTCCCTCCGCTCATAACTTAGAAGGTGCCACCATGCTCTCGTGGAGGAGCTGGGTTTACCTAGGCCCCAGACTGGTCTTAGTTAAAAACCCCAGAGAAATCCCTCTGTGTACCAGCCCCATGGGCACTGACTGCAGCAGCCCCGTTTCAGCCAGCAGTTGGATTGACAGTCATGGAGATGATGTATTGTTGCTCCTGCCATGTCCCTGGGATGGATGTTCTTGCACAGCCACAGCTGGATCAAGCAGTCATAGCTGCTGCTTCCACAGAGCTGTGTTCTGTTTATTGTAGACCGCCGTTGCACCTTGGAAAAGACCTAAAGCAACAGGCACAGTGATACGTAAACAGGCGTGTAGCTGTTTCACAATATATAAAGCTCCATGAACAGGCTTTACTAGTATGATTGTGACTCTGTATTTTTGCAATTTGCCAGGAACACATTGGTTTTTTGCTTTCACAACTCCACTGATTTCCTTGACAGCCACTTGAGAAGTACAAACCTAAGACACACGTATATGTACTCCATTTTCTTTTGACCTGTCAGTAGAATACTGAGCACCCTACAGGCATGTGGTGGCTAGAGGAACTCTGTGGAAATAGCCCCTTTTTTAAAAAAAACTGTCTTATGGAAATTCTTAATTACATTTGCAGATGACACAATATCAATAGCAGCATCTTAGATCCCAGGCATGGGGTGGGAAAAAACTTTCTCACTAACAAAAAAAATGTGTCAAGACACTATATTATGGATACATTTAATTATAACATACTTGTATAGCATTCAAACTGTTGGTAACCCTCCTAACTTTTCTTCCTTCATTCAGGACTTCAGTGTTCTAACAAGATACGTAAAATCTTAGAATCTTTTTTAATTCTTCCATCCAAATTAAATCTTCTGTTTTGAACTTTTTTAAAAAGTAGCATAAAAATGCTGCAGGTTTTCTTTCAAAAGCCAATTTAAACCAACCCATCAAAATTACTTTCTAAGCATTGTAATGATGTTCATCTAAAGCAATTACAGCTTCAATTAACTGCAATTTCATCTGAGAAGTGTTCATGCTTGAAAAAAGTGAAAATTTCCTTTTATTTCAAAAAGAAACATCTGAGTACATTGTAAACAAAAATAAACATTTGAGATTACCCATTTGAATGCCAACAATGGAATAGTTGAACTTCGACCCTTCCTCTACTACAGATCAATGTTAATACAATGCAAGTCAGATCTGTATATTTTTTTCTCATAAGAGTCTAAACAAATAGGATCTTCAAGATAAGTTTCCCATTCTCCATTAAGGCGACTGTATGGAGTTTGAAGATAAATTAATGGAAATAAGATGCTGTTATGCAGCCAACAAATGCATCTGGTATGCCTGAAGCAAAATAATTATCATTACAGGAGACCTTTACAACCTGAACTCAAAGGCCACCAGGTTGTCAAGAATTAAAGCAACTTGTAATGATGTGAATGTCATCTCTGGCTCTTCTGCAGGTAAATCCACCTGCCAGACAAACAAGTCTATTGCAGGTATAAGCCGCTTCACAATGAAATTTTATTATTCATTCAGCACTCTTTCTGTAGAGCATCTTTGATATGTGTCCAACATGATCATATTTATTTAATGTCTTACCTCTCCTTCTCCTCTCATCTGATCCAGTGACAAGGACAAAAGCAGTCTCTCAGCTCACTTAGATTTTCCTAACTAATATCCCTCATTCACCATGAGCCTTGGCTCAGACCTGAAGGGTTTCTAAATTATCTTCTCTCCAATGAACAAGGAGAACATTTTAGACTCCAGGATCGGATATGTTTTAGTTATTATGGCAAAGGTCATTGCTACATGCATTGCAGCAGTGCAGGAAATACCATGCTAGGGTAGCCTTGTATCCTGTCTTTGTCAGTGACATGTAATTTAGTTCAGAGGAAGAGGGGAATAATTTTACCATTAAGAAAAAGTGAAAGAACAGTACATCAAGAAATAGATTTTTCTCTTGCTCCCAGTCAAGCCCTTACAAAAACATTGGCTCAAACAAGTAGGTCTTCTACCAGACATCTGTTGTCAAATTAATGAAAACGAGTTCCTGATGTAAGCCTACTGGCTAACACTTTGACATTCACACAAACATGGCAAGTGACAAAGCACTTAGGTGGGTACATACCTTCATTTTTTTCACGTATTCACTCAGCTGTAGATATTACACATTTTCTACCAAATATCAGCTCTGCAGGACTGATTCTTATCTTGTGTAAATCAATGTGGCTTGAATTAGGTCAATGCAGCTGTGCTAATTTACACTGGTCTCAGACTTGGAGCATTGATTCTTTTACTAGATGGTAGAATATCCCATTCTGTGTAGATTCATGAGGATTGATTCATAGTTTTTTATACCTGCTTTCTTAAAGAGAAGCAACAAATTCATTTTCTCTATTTTATGGTAAGGAATTATTATATTGCTGATTTTTTTCAAAGCTGCTGTATTTCTTATTCACCACCCAAATCCAGCACATTCAAATTTGCAGGCCAATGGATATTTAGGGTGACAAACTTTCTTTTATAAGCTCCTTAACTGCCCTTTGGTCCTGGCTTCTCTAACTGTTGCCCTTAATAATTTTTCTGATTTCTGTGTAAGGTTTGCTGATGATCTCTTCTCTTATATATTGAAAACCGAGGAGAAGTAACTACTCTGAATTTCTCACACTTGAGAGCTCTCACATACTTAATCACCTTTTTCATCTCATCAGACTGTTATGATTTTTTCTAAAGTTTATGTAACAGTTTTTGCAGAACATTTCATTTTTCCTGGCTTGTTCCTGAATGTCTTTATTTTAATTCCTTTTTTTGGTTCTTCTTGTTTTGAGGCCGAAGTCTACATGAGTAAATTTATGCTACTCCTATCTATCTTCCTTCTTTCTTGATTTTGATTTTTTTTCATCAAACTTCCTTTCATCTTCTAAAGATTTCTAAATATTTCTTCTATACATTTTATAATAAAAAATCTGAATTGTTACTGTAACCTGTGTCCAAGAAGAAGGTAAGGTGAGGTGGAGGGAGACTAAACTTCCCTATTAATATTCTAGCAGCTTTCAAGTTAATGTCACCAGGCAGTATAAATGTTTTAAGAACAATTTTAAAACATACTGATCCTAGAAATACATTTTTCAGCTTGGCTTAGTGACTGTATTTTAGATTATGGCTACCCTTTGCATTTCTTCAAGGAACAAAATTAACATGTGATTCGGGGGTTTTTTGTATATGTGATTTTCATATCAAGCGCCTATATGCATTTCTCATTTGCATAGGGATTCCTGCAGACCTTCAAAAGAAATTATCTTTTCCCACTTTGTAGCTGGTAGCATAGTAAAAGCACTCAACAAGACAGCTGACTGGAATCATCTGTAGAGAAGTCTGACACCAGGTGTATTTATAAATATTGTTGCTCAAATTTTTTTAAAAAATCAACTAAGATTTCCCACAGAAGAAAACTGTTAGATTTTTTATTTCCCTGGCCTTTTTTGTCAGCCTGTAATCTTGGAATCTCACAGACTTCTTTGGGGTCAGCCAGCTCCCCTGCCTTCTAATGAATCAGTACCCAAGTAGCCTGTTCACAAGGTACGGCAGCAGATGGACAGCCCCAAGTCCTACCAACTGGCAAACTCCTGAGCCTGGCTAGTCCCAGTACAGTCACTTTGAGAACAGAGAAGCCAATCTGACCAAAGAGACAGGGCCTGGCTCACAAGACTTAAGTACCAGGGCAATTAGGCAGCCTATCCAATGAGCCATTTGGGCATGCGGACATCCCAAGGAGCAGAGGAGTCCAGAGATATGGACATGGTATGAAAGGAAGATTGGATACAGTTGTCCTATGTCCCTGGCAGGCAGAGAGCCAGGCTGGCAGAGAAAGAGCAGGCAAACAGAAAACAAAACAAAAACCCTAGGAAGCAGCATCACTGGCAACATCTCCCCGGAGTGTTGAAGGAAATGACAGGCCCATCAAAACACCATTTTTTGACATACAAATGTTCTGTGAGAAAACTGTCTTTGAGCTCAAAACTTTGTGTTACAAATAGCAGAAAATTATATTTATACTTTGTTCTTAATGCAGTGCTGAGGAACCTTCTAGGTGGATATAATTGTATGTATCAGCATGTGTTTCAAAATGGATAAAAGCAAAAAGAGATGTAAATATTCTTCATGGTTTGATTAAGGATTCCTGAAAGATCAAGTTGTTCAAAAAGGAACTCAGGAGTTCCACACACCAGTGGAAAAATCAGTTAAAAATCCTCCCACACATTTCAGTGTGCATCTCCCTGCAATGAGCATGTACCTCACAGCTGACAATGTACACGCTCGTGAAAAACTGTGAAACTGCAGAGACTAGATACCATAGACAGTGAATCATAATCAATTCATGCCTTAAGAAGCACAGAGATAAAACCCAAAATCAATATGGAATTTCTCAGCAAAGCAGTGATTGGACTAAGTTGGACTGGTATATATGAGGAGCTAAATTTATACTATCAGCTCTTGCCTAGAGAAGGAAGAATCGTAGATGAGCTGCGTTTTGGCCTTGATATAATAAAGGAAGTTGTAAATAAAGCACAAGATCCTAGCCAGTTAGTAGAGCACGAATGCTCAAGAAGGTTCGCTTGTGCACTTGAGCTGTGTCTCGGAGAGTTTCAGTGCTGAGACAAGGCATCTTTTTCAAAGCACTTTCTGTCTGAAAAAGAAGTAGAGTCTGAGTAGAATACAACGAGCCTGGTTAAAGTCTCAGTAGGTCTATAATCACATTGCAGTCCACATATTTCCTTCACCCCACCAGGCTTCAACTTATCTGAGAGGTCAAATAACTAGTGGCTAAAATTTTCAGAAATAACCAAGACTCACTTCTGGATTTGCACTTCAAATAATGCAACAGGGCCTGCTGTGGGACTCACTACAATTCAAGTTTCTTTGGAATTCCTCAAATATGAAAACTCATAAAAACTGGAGATACACAATTCAGTAATTAATTGTGGAAAAAACAAACCTTAGGACTGTGAAGGCAAGAATTACCATCTGTGTACCACCCTTGCTGACTAAGGACCAGATCGAAAGCATAGCTTCAGTTCATTTAGTGTCTTTGTCTCAGCGGAAAGCATCCCAGGCTTTTGTTAGCCATCTGTACAACAAAGGACAGCTGTGGCTCAGGCTGTGCAACTATCCATGCAGCTGAGAACAGTAAAATAGGAATGTACTTGTATTTCCAGGACAATGGATTCTAATGCCTCAGGACTCGTGCACACCCAAGCACTTCAGCATCCCAATTAATCTCCACATATGAAAGCTGATTTCGAAAATGTTTTCACTTAAGGACTTACTTAACAAATAGCTGCCTTTTTAGTGAACTTACCTTGAGTTCTAATCCTCATTTTAAACAGTGTATTGTTAGTGTGGTACAGCCTTCATAACAATAAGAATAGATATGATCAACAATTTAATATTTGGCTTGCAGCTTGGTGATTAGGGAACACATTTGCCCTGATAATGTTTTCAAAGATATAATGTTTTTAAAGTGAATAATTTTAGTCACACTTCCTCTCACGTCTTACTGATGACCTACGTTATATAAAAACATTATATAAATACATTCCTTATATATATTATATATTATTGTATACAAATAAATTATATAAATACCTCACAGAATAAGATTTCTCTTACCTTTTCTGAGGAACCATCCTAGGTGGGACTAGTGGATGTATTAATGAACTTAGAAGTAGTGAAGCTCAACAGTCAGTGACCAGATTGCAAGGGTAGCCTGAGGGATTTGCTTGCCCAACTGCTATCCTGGTGCAGCAGCTCCTTGCAGGAATGTTCTTCCCATGTCATGTTAGAGTAGCATAAGGACCTCCTTAATTTATACCAAGCTGCAACACACACAACAATCCAACAATAAAAACAAGAAACAACAGTCCTGAGCTTCCCTGCAAGCACTTCTTGCCTAGGCTGTCACCAACAGAGAGGGAAGCTCTGGAGTAAGGTGGGTTGTTCTCTCCAGGCTGGTCAGGCCACATTCAAGGACATTCAGGGTGATGGTGCAAAGCAACTCTGCACAGGAGGGCTTCTTCCAGAGGTCTGCTTTGTATAAGCACTTATTTTCAACCTCTTTTTCTTCACATCCATTGTGACCATGGTCCTCAACCACTGTAAACTGACACACATACACAAAAATCAGTAGGACTACTCCAGTTCCTGCTTGCTGAAATTCCATCTCTGTGGACTGGGTTTGTCTTTTTAGTCTGAATTTTTACAGCAGGTACAGTAGAGGGCATCTGGATGTCGAATGTACAGTAGTGTGTCTTCAAGTAAATGAAAAGATTTAATGCAAACCCACTCTACTATACAGAAGTTAGTTAATATATTGAGATAATAGATCTGAAGATCAGAAAGAATAGCTATGATCATCTCATCTGTCCCCCTGCAGCTTACAGGCCATAAAATTGCATTCCTGCATCAGCCACTACTTTTGTATTAGACTTGGTATTGAGAACACTGAGTATAAAATCCTTGCTTAATCTTTAAGACATGAGAAGGTCGCCTTCAGTTATTGTCAGACTGGCCCAAGTACTTGTGAGGTTTCTTGCAGTCTGTGCTCAGAAATAGTCACCAAGATGACTGACATTTTGATATCTTCTATTTTCTACTGTCTAATAGTTTCCTTAGGGCCTAGAACAGTGAACTGGAATAGAAGAACATTCTAGCATTAAAGAGTTGGTTTAGAGTTAAAGATCTAGGAGCCCTTGCATAAATGGGCACAACATATGCGAGAAGAGTTTCTATAGGGCACATGCAAACCACAGAGGTTTAAACTTGTTCTTGTTCTTACAGTACTTGACTTGTTCTTATGGAAATCTATGTGGGCATAGTGATAGAGACCTCATAAATAAATAGCATAAGCAAACAAGAAGCAACCTTGAGCTAACTCACAATGTGTTCACAGGTGGGGACCAGACAAATCTGTGACTGAACCTCAAAAGGCATTTGTCCAGAGTCTTCAAGAAGGTAGTTACCATGTTTTCAGTGAATGACCTGTGTAAAGCCACACCACTTATTGTCTTTTTTAAATAGAGCCACAGTATTTCTCACATGCAGATTTCACATGACCTTTTAGTCCCTCAACTGACTGTAATTACCATATTTACATTCCTAATAGGGTTACCCAGGTGTCACTGCAGCTATATTTTGAAGACAGTGGATTTGCACATATAAAACTGAAGGACAATGAATTCCCTGAAGAAAAATGGAGGCCGGTGAGAGTTTTAATTGCTGCTTGAGATCAGTGAAAAAGAAAGAATCCATCTGAAAGACAATAGGACAAGAGACCCAGACAAAAACAAAACATGAAGGAAAACAAAATAAGAATGAAACAACTAATGTAGGCATATTAAACCTTAGTCACGGTAGACACAGCACCTATGTTATCTCAGAAGTTCTTCAAGAAATGCTGTCTTCCAAGGTGTTGTAACACTGCCCCAGGCACTAACAGCCAGTAGAGACCTGTGAAGTGGTACACATCCCTTCTGTTCTGCAGAGCACAGACTTTGCCCTGACCTCAGGAAGTCACCTTGATGCTAGACCCCAGAAAATACATCTTAATTCCAGGATAATTAAAAGCAGTTAGGAAGTGATGGATAGCTTAGAGCAGGCACAATGTGATTGAACCTGGAATTTTACCCCTAAGAGCTATGATAAAGGGATGCAGTTACACAGAAAAAATACTTAAACAGCAAACTCTTCAGGAGTTAACGTTTTATACCAGCCTAATGTCAAACCACTGTTGAGGCTAATATGCTATACAATTGGTTTTTAACTGTGTGCTTTTAAGGACAATGGTTAACTAAGTGTCTGTCTCTGGACTATGGTACACCTAACTCATTTATTATTATTAATCATATTTCTGATCTTTTACAGACAATCTTTCTGACATCTTGCTTTTTTTGCTTAAACATGATTACTATTTTAAAAAGGAGACTATTTTCCTAAGCTTTTTCTCTTCTCCTGACCATGAGACAAGTGGTCCTCTTTGCCATTACTATGATGAAATGCACCATCACAACTCAAGTGAAAATAATTGAGATGTAGTCACTACTTACATTGCTGCAGCAATCTGCAGAGTTTGGACTCCTAATTAAAGTAATCCAGACTCAAATTTCTATGTACTGTACAAATGCGTGGTAAAAATTAGTCTCTTCAAACGGATTTATGGATGAAATTTGCAGAGTATCTGTGACCTACATCCATTAGTTGGGTAAAGTGTCATAATTTTTGAAAGATGAAAGGGTTTTCTCTACCTTTTCTCTTGAAGTTTTCACACTTGGTATAAAACAATTAGACGAGGGAATGAGAAGGGAGGGAAAGGTTGCATAAGTGAGGTTCAGGCCTCTGCCGCCCAGATGACTCACAAAGCTGAAGAATCACCTGCTCTCTTGTACCCAGTGAATATTTAATACTGTTATGTGAAGTGCAAAAACTTCATCTTACAACTTGACTTCAGAGCGCTCTCCTGAGAAGTGATCCCCCTCAAACAAATGAAAGACCTAAAGCTGACACTGCAAAACAACGAATAAGGGCCCTAACAATAGTGCTAAGGGAAAAAAGGAGAAAATGACCATCGCTCAAGTTTTTCAGAAAATTGTTGTAGGCACCTGCCTCCTTTAGCAGGCTCTAGGGAAAGAATTTGTGTAAATGGAGAATGGGATTTAGGATACATGCTGGCCCTCAGTTTTTCACTGTCAGATGGAGCAGGCACCTTCCTGCTCAAAGATCTAATTTGGGTGAGCTCTCACTAAACATGCTGGTGGCATTCCAAAGCATTTAATCTTCTGCATGCCCACTGGAGGCCTCCCTGCCACAGATCCCAGCTTCTGCAGCTCAGTGACCAAAGGTTTTGTTCTCTGACACTCAGCATTGATACATTCAAGCCTTAATGTGGATCTCAGCCTTAGAGTTTAAATCACGGTTTCCAAAGCAAATTTGACATTATAAGGTTAATTCTCCCTGAAAGCAGCTTTGCAGAAAAGGACCTGAGGGTCTTGGTGGACAACAAGCTGACCATGTACCAGCAATGTGTGTCCTTGCAGCAAAGGAGGCCAGCAGCATCTCGGACTGTGTTAGGATGAACATTGTCAGCAGGTTGAAGGAGATGATCTTTCCTCTCTACTCATCCCTGGTGAGACACATTTGGAGTGCTGGATCCAGTTTCATACTCCTCACCCTAAGAAAGGGCCTGTATAGCAGTAGTTATCTGTTTTAAAGCAAGCTCTGCTTTGCCAACAGGTGGTAAAGCCTACATTTGTTCAATTCTACTTAGCAAATGTTAATGAAGGATGAAAACTGGATTATGTTGTTCTGCAAACAGAAGGGTGCTTTTCTCCCAGGCTAGACTTAGTAATACTATTAAAAAAAAAAAAAAAATTTGCTCAAAAAAGAAAATGTGAATAAGTCCAAAGCAGTAAGAATGTCCTTCCTAATGCAGCAAAACTACATTAACTTAAGGATTTACTAAGAAGTCTGAAAATCTCTGTTATATCACTGAAAAGGACATAGCTTTCCATGAAAATGTTCCCAATTCCAACTGACATATCCTATATGAAGTGTATCAGATAAAGCAAATCCTTGTCCACCGTTCAAATTCCTTTTAAATCAGTTCAAAACCAGTGAGACGTAACTGGCAAGTCAAATCTAAATGACCCTGAAGGGAAATTACTATTATGCATTTATTTCGACTGCAGTTACTATTTCTTATTTTATTGCACCCTGAGACCAGTGTTGACCTTTACCTATGGTTAAATGTTACAAACATTTATTTAAAAGTAGATGATTACAAGGCATACTGTAACAGTCTAAACAACGGTGTTCCTGTTGACATAAGTAAAGTTACTCAGGCACAAATGTTTGTAAGTTTTAAAAAGATCTTACATTTTCTCTTCTGCCTCTTTTTCACCTCCCTTGCCTAAGCTGACTGTGCCAAGTCTGTACAGGAGAGAGCAATAACCACAAAATCTAATTATGATTTCATAGGTCAAGATATCTGTCTACTGAAACATCAAGTTTGTCATTCATTGAGTCAGCTGATAAAGGACAAGCAGAGACATGGTTTTCTTATAAACATTTTTTAGGAAGATCTAAGAGACAGGGTTTGTCTTCTGAAATTTTGAAAGAGATTTTTAAAATAGTAGTCTCAAATGCGTTCGATAGATCGTTCACTAATACCTGATAGAAGCAGATCCAACCATTCAGGATGCTTTATGCCTGCTTCTAAACAGGTAATATGTTTATCATTAAAAGTACCAAAAAAGAAGGCACAGAAAAGATCTTTTTATGTCACTTGCCTTTAGAACAGACAGATGCTGGAGTTCAGGATATCTAACAGCTTATACAGGAAGACTACAAACCATTTTCCTGTATATTTTTTACAAATGGCAAAAAGCAGTATCTGAGTCACAGAAGAACACAAACTAATTTCCATTCATGTGACAGCCTTACATAAATAAATAACAGAAGTGCACCAGCCACAAATAATCTCATTGTTGATCACCCTCTGAATGTTGTCAGCTAATTAGCAAGCAGTATCCAAAGTTGTTTATAAAGAGCAAGCTCTGAAAAACCTCAAGAAAGTAGACCTTTTGGTGAAGTGCCTACATGGCATGTTAATAGTACTGTAATAACAAGATACAGAAACTATTAGATTAATGGATATTAGAACTCCTGCAAGAGTTATGAAATACTCTTGTACATGATAATACTCTTGGGCAATAGTTACAACATATAAAATGCTGCTATTGCACCATTCTTTACATTAAAGGTGTTATCAGTAGAGCTAAGGAGTTGGAGATGACATAAAGCAGATTCAGCTCCACAGATATATCAGAAAATATATATACCTTCTTATATATATAAAAAAAGAAAAAGCTCAGTCTATCTGAAAAAATAAGGAAGCCAAATGTTTTTGTTTGCCTAAAAAAATCTGAGTGTCCAAAGAAGGATCACTTCTCTCAAGCACAAACGTTGTTAGAAATGTCAACAGAGGTCCATGAGTAAAGTGACAGAGGTCACAGATGCAGCAAACACTGCAAGTTTGGTTTATTTTCCTCCCTCCCTAGTTATTTCACGAACAAAACGGCATTGTCAGAATGCCACAGCCAGCAGTAGCAGCAGCTCCTTTTTTATTGGTCAGATATAAAGTGATCATAAAAAGTCAAATGGTCAGGTTTTTAACCCACACTCACCTTCCAACCTTAAAATCTCTCCATGTTTGACATTAAGTTTAACCAAATGACACTTGCTACAATCTAGTCTAATGTTCTGAGAACTCGTTTAACAGCAAAGCACCCAAATATAGTTCTGCTGGACATGATAAGTTGGGTAGTATTACTCTGCTTATTCCGCATTTCAATCTTAGGCATATTGCAGTTAGTGCTTACAGATCTCTAATATTCTTATGACAGCACTTGTATAACACTGAATGAACCAGTCGTATATAGTTTCCTCACTGAAGATCCTTTGAGCAATGTCGATGACAACACTATGGGACATCTGCTAGTTATATCGCTGTTTTGCACTGAGTGGGTCCCACTATGCTCCCACTGGAGCCCTCATAACAATAATATGAAGTAATAACAAAATAATAATAATAATAGAAATATTAAATAATAGCACCATGGGCTTAAGTGCAAATGACCACAACTTGTTATCAAATTAAGACAACTTGAGTAGTTTACCCAGAAGCCCAGACTGCGTCAGAATAAATTATGGTAAAGCTTGAGGACACCAAGGCATTCTGGGTTCCTCAGTACAAGGAAGACATGGACATACTGGAGAGTCCAGTTAAAGATCACTACAATGATTAAGGGACTGGGGCACCTCTCCCATAAGGAAAGGCTGAGAGACCTGGGATTTTTCAGCCTGGAGAGGAGAAAGCTCTGAGGGGATCTCATCAATATATAGAAATATTTGAAGGGAAGGTATAAAGAAGACAGAGCCAGGCTGTTTCCAGTGGTGTCCGGTGACAGGACCAGAGGCAGTGGACACAAACTGAAACACAGAAGGCTCTGTTTGAACATCAGGAAAGATTTTTTCACTATGAAGGTGACTGGGCACTGACACAGGTTGCCCAGAGAGATGGTAGAGTCTCCATCCTTGGAGCTGCTCAAAAGCCATCTGGACACAGTCCTGGGCAACTGTCTGTAGGTGACCCTGCTTGAGCAGGAGAGTTGTACTAGGTGACCTCCAGAGGTCCCTTCCAATCTCAACTATTCTGTGATTCTATGATGCTATGATCAAAATGACCTAGCTGTTAATATGCCCACCTCTGGGGCCAAACTTGATGTTACATATGATTGTTCAAGGAATAACAGAACTGACACCTCTGAATCCCTTGCTTCCCTCCATGGTCAAATGATTATTCACAGACTGCAAAGGCAGAAGGGATCATTGCAGTTCTCTCAGAACAGTCACACAGAGAAATGCAGAGGAAAGCCCAGCATACCAGTCTCGTACCAGCAATTACTCCACAAAAACAAACCTCCTCCAGGGGCCCATTCTAGGGGAAGAAGATATGGGGAGTGTCTCTAAAGATGCTGGAGTAAATGAGAAATGCTATCCTTCATTTATTTATCATCACTCCTTGTTTGTGACATACTCATTTTTTCTCTTCTGCTTTTGTTATTAACATCAAATGTACCCTCCACTATGTCCGAGGGTAGTAAGAAGCCAAAGTGACAGGTTTCTGCGTGAGAATAACTGGGGTTTAGAGGTCCAGAGGGGAGAGGTATAGGAATCCAAATATTTCTCCTTGCCATTTTTTATCAATCCTAACAAGTCATGAGTAAAACTTCTAATCCACCCACCCTCCCATTAGAGCCTCATTGATCCCTGCTGTTGCTCAACATAACACCAGCATTGAGTGGAACGCAATACCTGTTTCTAAGTTAGTCACCCCAACTCCTCTTATAGTCACTGGACTGAAACAAGCACTTTTGGATTCAATTTCATCCTGAAATGGATGTCTAAAATAAATCAGACGAATCTTATCCTAAAAGTACCTATTTCTTTCCACAATGCTTGAAGAGAGCTCATGGCAGCAAATGTAGGCAGACGCCTACATGAAAATGAATGTCAGACTGCGATGCAGATTTTTGTACAGAGAAACAGTCATGATCTGACCTAATGCAAGGGTTGCAGATGAAGTAGGTTTTCACTGCTATGTGGAATTCTACTTTTACTGACAGGCCTCTACGTTGATATCACTGAGAATTAGGCACCTCAGGAGGAGCAATATCTCTAGCCTTTAGCCCCCAAGTGGCCATGCAGAGGGGGCAGAATGGGAAAAGCAGTGGTGACAGCTGCCCCTGCCTTGCTTAGTATGCTAAATGACATGTTCTGTCTGTAAGGGAGGGATGTCACTAGTGCTGGACTTTTAGTTATGAGGAGCTGCTGCAACAGTAGACTCAGAAAATCCCTTGCTAAACCATTAACTGTGTCTCTTGCAGGTACTATGATCAGTAGCCTGTCATCTTCCTCCAACAGCTACTTCATACTTTCAGCAGATTTTCAGACCAGGAAGTGGTGGGACAGTATTGGGTACTGCTACTCCTGCTGTCCTGTAGGACCACAGACCACAGTGGGAGAAAAGTATTGCTTAAAGTCACATGGATAAAGGTTCATCACCTGGGCATTCATCATGTCACAATAATTTACAGAATTGCTTTAAAACTGGTAATAAAACAGCTCCTCTTGTCATGTGGCAAGCTAATTCTGCCCCAAATCTGTTAATTTTCTTCTTGACTATGATCTCCACAGGGACAAGGGTCATAAGACACACGTGAGTTTGAGTACCGCTGTGAAATAAGTTGATTTGAGGATGTTTCCTTCTTCACATTGTCAGGCTTTCTGGGCACTGATATTCTTGGAAAAGATAGAGCGTTGGCTCAGAGGAGTGATTTCAGTGCCCTCTAGTATGGTAAAACAAATACAAATGCCTTCATCACATCCCAGAGGCACTCAGCCCTGCCGAGCACAGAGAGGAGCAATCTGAATTTTTACTGAAAGGCAGTCTGCTGGCTCTGGCTGACTCAAAGGCAGCCTGGTCTCCAAAATCAAACTACCCTTCTGGGGACTGCAGTGAAAAGAGAGAGATGGCAAAGCAGAACAAGTGGAAACAGCCCTTTCAGGTCTCCTGACATCATCCTATAGGCCCCTGCTAAGTAAATTCGCTTTGAAAACAGAAATCTTTTTGACAGGCCAAGTATATCACTGCATATTTAAAATAAACATACTTTGAGATCTCTTTATTTTTTTTCTCCTGTGTATGGAACTACTCCCCACTAAGGAAGCAATGTCTTTAGTGTTCCAAAAGCCACAGATTTGTCTAATTATCTTCAATTCATATGTGTTTGTCAAAGGCTCACAAAAACCTGTGCCATTCGAAGACATTATGGAAAGACACCATTTCAATTATTTGAAGGATCATAGGAACTGTATCATAGTAATTTCAAAGGAACAGAGCACAAAATAATAGTGTTGGGATGTGGGGGCGGGTAGCTTTTTATTCACCCTTTCTCTTTACATAGCAATAACCAAGATAAGATCAAAAATACAAAATCCTTCCCTCCTCAACACATCAATAAACATGTCACAGGAATCATTTTTGCAATGTGTGCCAGTCGTGTTCAGGTCTGTAATTACTTCCATTTTATTTCACTTTTTCAAAGCAGGAAATATCTGCTTGTTTTACATACTGGAGTTTTAGGTATTAAGTCCCCAGGAAAATAAAGATCTAAGCCCTACCAAAGTCAACAACTCCATCGAACTCTGTAAAGGCCAGGACTTCACACCAAATCTTTGAGTTCCAGATAAATCTTCAAGGCTGTAAACCTTCCCTGGTCTCGTGAAGACCCACAGCCACAGTCTCTCTCATTCTTATCAGTCATCTTTCAAATTATTTTTGCTAAAAAAGACCCACAGTCACCTCTATTTAAATAGTCTTTCTGCAGGTAAATACAGCATGAATCTGGATCCAAAGCAGAATCTGTGCTCAGTGGTAGTTTCTGCTTTTCATCATTTTATCAAGCACTGAAAAGTATATATGCTATCTGTCCAAAATAAAAATATCAGATAAGGGCGAGCAACTCAGAAAAAGACTGCTTCTTTGCATGAGACTTTCTCGGGTGCTAGGTGTTGTAGTAACAACATTATCTTCCTGTTGTTTGAGTCTGAAAATCTGATGTACTGGTTCAGCTTCTGCCTTTTCTTGCCCTATCCCCACTTGTTCTCCACTTCCCTTTCTTAGATAGCACTTTCCTTTATAAAAATTTGCAAAAGCAACCCAGCCCTACTGATATAAAATGCACTGGTTTACGTGTTATGCCAGCAAGCCTGTGTGGCTTCATTTTCTCTCCAAATACGAGCAAGCCACCTCTTTTACTGTGCACTCCTTTTGTAAAAAAGTAAGCATTCTGAAAAACGAAACATACAGTATTGCTTTGAATTAAACATGTCACAGTATGTTTTAAAAGCTCATCTAAATTGGAAAGTGCTTTCCCCATGGCATGTAGCAGGAAAACATTTATTTTTATTTAATTAAGAAATCATTTACGCATTTTCCCTTATTTTATATGTTGCTTTTAGTGTACAACAATTTCTTTCCCCATGAGAGTTCTTAATGCTCCCAAATGGTCAGGAAATAAAATTGAATGTTCAAAGATTTTGCCATCTGTTGCATACAGATATCACACTTGTGATGCTGAGGTTTGGTTGCCAGCTCCAAATGTGTAGCAAACGATTGAAAGTCTTTACTCTGGTCATGCAGGAGATGAGGAAAAAAGGCTCAGTGTACAATGTGACAGATGTGAGTGCTTGGAAACATGTGAACTTCAAAGCTTATTATGCGGGGAGATATAGCAAGCACTGTGGACACACAGAATATTCAGAAAGTCTTTTGGATCAATACTATAAACATTATGTGCATGTGTGTTCCTGCTTCCCTGATGCAAAACCACAGGAATACCAAACAATTCTGGAGAAAGCCTCACTCTCCAGAGAAAATTTGTTTATACCAGCTTACTCTGGAACCAACCAAGAAGGCAAAGGGTGAAAAAAACATCTCTGCTCAAAGCATGTGTACAAAGCCAAAAACTGGAAATCTGACAAACTTGCACCTGCACTTCCCAGCATTCCACACAACCAGTAGGTAATGTCTGATTAACCCAGAAGGTATGACGACTGTTTGCAAGGATTTCCTTTGTAATATTTGATCTGTAATGCTTTGTCCTAGAGCATGAACATGCTGCTTTTGAAACCCAGTTTGAAAGTCCCTAGTTCACTCCTTTCTCACCCCGAGAGGAAATACTGTGCATACAGAACTAAAACCAATGCCTTATTTGGAGGTGTCCCATTTTCCTTGATTACATTACTAGTGTTCCTCCGTCTATCATAGCTCTCCGATCCTCATGGAGTCTTTGTGTTCCCCATGATTACCCTTTAATCACATAACCTAACATTCCCAAGCTCTGATGTGTGTGTCACGGCAATATGATTAGTCCTGGCATAAAGCTTATAAGACCATTACCAATGGAACATACAAGCATCTTTTTTCAGAAAGAGAATCATCAGTGTCACCATCAGCTTTCTTATGAAAATTTTTTCCCACACAAACATCTTTTTTCCACTTGCTTTTTCACATGAAACAGCAGAATAAATTCAGTGGATGATATTTAAATGACATTACACCAGTGGTGTACACCAAGGTGTGGTGGGCTTTATTATTTCACGTTGCAGTTGCTGTCTGCGTAAGTACCGCTCTCATGCTCTCTGTGGTAAACTAAACTATATATAAACTAAAGCTGAGTAAGTCACAACAAATAACTTGGCAAATCCCACCTCATTTTTTCATGTCTGTAGTTTCCTTTAATTTTATACTCGCATTTAGTTGAGGAGGTTTTCCTTTGGGTTTTTTCCTCCAAAACATGTGGACTGAATACGAAGAGTTCAATGTCAATGTCCTATATATATGCAATACCGGATTCAAAATTCAGGCTGTGTTACTTACACTTCAATCAGTCAGTTGCTATGATTTCTGTTCCTTGAATACAGATCCATATTTAAAGTAACTAAAGTACATAGAATGTTTATCTGATGCCCGAGAGATTTATAGGCTAGCTAGAAAATTAATGTTCAGATTTAAACTGCTCCAATATTTACATAAGAATATAAGAAACAGCAGCATCCCTCTTTCCTGAGAGGTACTAGCTCATACAGAGTACACGACTGACCGTACATAGTGAACATTGCTTTGTCGCATCTCCATTGATGCGCACCTCCTCAAGCCCTTAGCATTACTGCACATCCGCAAACTGCAGACTATAGTGAAAAGGAAAACATTCTACCAAATTCTTCTTAGATATTTAGTGAACTGAAGACACTATTTACTCCTGCTACAGTAGAAAAATCATAGGCACTTGGCACTTAGGAACCGAAAGCAAGTACAGTGACAAAAAAGCAAACTGTGACGAATGGACACAGAAAGAGGGCTGTGTATCCATTTCCTTCAAGTCTTGTTCTCATCTGAGGTCTGCCACTCTCAATAGCAGCTCCTGTACTGCATATGCATGAACATGGCATTTTCTAATAGAAAAGGTAAGCCAAACATTAGTAAGGGAGTAACTTTAAACTGTGCTACAGGCAGCTTCTGACTGCTGGCAAGCCTCCACCAGTCTCACTGATGGCCTGCTGTGAGACTGTCTCAGGCAGCCATGATCCTACACAGGTTAATATTGCTCTCAGATGTACAGTCCTATCAGCCATCTCACTTTCAACTGTTGCACCAAACACACACAGGGACTGGGCAGTGGAGCAGCCAGGTCTGTTCTGCCCCGTTGCGTAGAGGTGTCCAAGGAGCTCACATGGATGCCCAAAATGAGATGCTCGGGGATTGTACCAGTTTACCTCTGGTTTGGGATACTTGCTATCAACAAGGGTCCTAAGAGCTTTCAGCAGTGATGTAAATATGCCTTTGCTGGCAGCTAGACATTGTTGGGCACTGTGATTCACACATCTGCTTCCAGGGGTAATTCAGGCATGGTAAGTTCATCTTTTTTAACACATAAGGAGAGGTTCTGCACTGCTGAATGCACAGAGGCTTTGAGCTCAAAGAACTTCAAGCTGCCAATGCAGCTCATACTCTTTTATTTTTCTACAATCCCTCCTGGATAGATTTGACCACCTGTCATTTTTATTGGAAAACACAATTAAATTTCCTTTATTAAACATATTTATCCAAAACCCCCTTTTTTCTCTTCTACTCTCCTGTCCTAATTTTCTCTGTTGGTCCAATTTTGCAGCACTATTCCTTTGGCCAAAGAGCTTTTTATCATAGTTATATAGACACTGTAATTTGAAAGGCCAGCAAATTCCCCTCATTCACTGTATAATATTTGCTGTTATGGAATTATGCATTATTAATATAATAAGAGTGGGCAAACATGACACTGCAGGGAAATTGGCACACATTCAAGTAAAATACACAATGAAAAGGTTGTCCTTTACAGAATAGTATTTACGCTACTAAAGGGCATTTGCAGAGTTGAGCTGCGAGCCCTGTGCCCACGGACTGGTCTGCTGTCAGTCCAGCACATTCAGGAACTAAATCCCACCCCTCCATGTCACCAGTCTCCTCAGAAGATGCTGTGACTGCCCAGTGGTTGTCACTGTCAATTGTCTCTCTCTGTCTTTTAGCTACTCCTGGAAATAACGGTTTAGCTACAGGTGATGGGTAAAACATTTTCCCAGCCAATAGATAACCCTCCCTCCTCATCATTTCCATCACAGTTTAAATGCTCCTTTTTCTGCCACAGCTGTTTTTCTTGGAGTCTTTCCACTAGTGTCTTCCCATCAAAGAAACTGTCGTGGTTTGGGCCAGATTGGTCCCTAACATGGATATGAATTTATATAAATACCTCAATGAATTAAGGTTATTGCACTCTGTTCTAACTAAAAATAAAATAAAAAAATGCATTAGGAGAAATTCAGAAAATTTTATGAAATTCACAGACTTCATGTGACTGTAAGGGTAGATCGCAAAAAAAAGAAAATTAGACTGGAAAGATTTTGTCTGATTTCTTTGCCAAATCAAGCAATTCCCTCAGGATGCCCTGAAGGTTTTTTTATACACTCGATAAACCCCTGTCTGTCAACATTTATGTGTGTTTCAAATAAGGTTAGTAGAACTGTAGTGTCAATCATCCACAGAAAATAAACGGATTACATGCAAACTCTGGTGCCAAATAAATGATGGATGGTTAATCTACATATTATGAAAATGAAAAGTGCAAATATTTTTTTCTTTACAGGAACTGTCTCATTGCATGAATCCCTCCCTTTTCTTTGTTTTATCCATCCTCAACATCTTGTCACAGAACTGCTTGGGTGTGCTTAACTTCAAAGGCCTGAGAAGTTCTCTTGAAAGTTTATGTTTCTTTAAATTATGTGTCTGTGCTGATCTGAGGATCTGGGCAGGGGCCAGAATGACAAAAATAGGGGGTTTTTTTGTGGGGGAGATTCTTTTCAAACGGTTTTTGTCTTGCTTTTACAGCATCTTTTAAGCCATGATAATGCAATGCAATATCATATAAGCTGTGGAAGCAAAGATTTCGTGTTACGGTAAGCCTGCACACTGCTTGTTATGATGGGATTTTAACTCAAATAGTTTGCCTAGAAACAACTGGATAATAACAAAAATCATAATACTGCTAATGGCAAAGAGGACAGTGATGATATGATAATTTCCATTGACCTTTACAGATAATGTATAACCACAAAAGGGCATTGTAAATGTTATACTTTCAACATCTTTATCTACAGCTGAAAGGAACCAAAATGAAAATAACTTTTCTTTTTTAAATTATGCAAATACCAAAGTCTTTCTATCCACACATAGACAGAAAGTTGATTTCATTAGCTCTTGATGAGGCCAGTGGAATAATTTGGGGAACCAAGAAGGGAAATTTTTTCTATCAAGGCATATTTTAATTGCAGACTGACTACTTACAAAGCCATCATTTGCAAAAATGCAAAACAAGTATCTTTCTTAGAAAAAGTCCCTCGGTTCTGCACTTCGTTTTTGCACCGTGCCTTACTAGGCTTCTAGTACTGCAGAGGCCTATCTCACTTCTTTCAGTAGTCTGTAAAGTGAAGGTTTCTGTAACGCTTTTCCACTTTCTTTGACTAGTTACAAATCTTGAGGAAGCCAGGTAATGAATAAAAAAGGTGGTGATCATAACAAAGTCTGTTTTCCTTCCCAGTTGTTTCTGTATCACAACATATTTTTTGAGGATTGCATACCCATTCTCCCTAAGGGTTCATCTATCGTACGCTGTGGCAAAAAATTTGCATTAAGTGCATTATAATGCTAGATGATTAGGTGAAATTTTCTTGTTGAATTCTAACACACAGTAATAAGTTCAAGGGTTTTTCCCCAATTAGAAGGTGAACTTCAAAATAAAAGTATTTAACTCTATTTTTATGTGGTTCTTCCAGACATTTAATTAGAAAATTATTTATTGCCACTGAAGACCCTCAAAACTATAACCACAGTTGCTCTTACACCAAATATGGATAAATATGCTTTCAAGGAGAGTGAGGGCAGGGAGAGAGAAGAGTTGCAGTTGATAAAACTCGGATGGGTTATTCATATTTAACGTGAGTAAAATTTGCAGTGAAAAACAGAACGTGAGACAAGATTTTGCAGGAAGATCCACTGCTACAGACAGAGTGGACGCGGAATTATCCATCATTTCTTCCCTGAAGAAGGTAATTCAGCTGGAAGCATCAAGACCCCTACAGTCATGCCTATTAGATGAACCACTATAAAAATTAAGAGGACTGATGAAAAAGGGAATGTCATCCAAATCAATTACATAGAGAAATCCTTTTGAGAAGGAAGTAAGAAAATAACAGGGTTTCTTCAGTGAACTGAGATAAAGGGGGACTTCCTTGATATTGTTGCATATTTTTAATAAGCTGCCCTGAAAGCTCTACAAAGGAAGAAGGTTTGACTGAAATCTCTGTTACTATATAAAATTCTGCAATGAGCAGCTTGTGTAGTAGTTTAAGAGATGGTATGGATCTGAAAGGCCACTAATACCTTTGGGTATGAAAAACAGATGAGTGATAATTTCCTCATGTGTACCATTGTTACAGGCTCACGTGCTATTCCTGTGAATGTATACTTCATTTAGGAATGTGATGTATCCACATTGTTTTGGAAAACCATAAGGTCAGAACCTGTGTGATCTACTAGATTTCAATTTATTAATAAAATCCTATGCTACATATACTTGAAAACATTTAAGCTGTTTGTCAGCTAGTTAAACAAAATGAATGTTTAATTTATTGAACAGCAAATGCTTGCTATGTAATAGTTTATGTTGATACAGTATTGCCCTGATTTTTCATTATATGACTTTCTGTCAAAGCTAAATATTTGAGATGTTTTCAAAAGTTTCCTGCTCCTGTAGGAACATATTATCCCATTATAAATAAATGCGCTAATCATGAATATAGCTAAGAATCTGCTACTCATATTGACAGGGCCAAAATATGCATCATCCTGAATTACCGTATTATTTATTTTTGGAGAAGAGAAATCAATATATCTTACCTCATTTGAGATGGAAAGATTCCAGGGAAGAGAAATCAATGTATCTTACTTCATTTGAGATGGAAAGATTCCATGGAAGTATGTTATCAACACAGATGAATATACTGGATACAACTTCAGAGGGCAGGAGAGGAACAGAAGGTACTCTAAAGAGATGTTAAATAAATTAGACAGAAACACAGGAAAACCTCTTTCAGAAGACAACTTTCAGAGAAGTTCAAAGAGCTGATTGCTTAAGGTGCTGCAAAGGTCATACAATATTGATACAGTTTTTAGTTTTAAAAGCAGGGAAGTGTTATTGTTGGCTAAATTCTAGTTAATCTAATATATAAATAAATATAACTGCATATTTATAATAAACTTAGTGACAAAAATAACACCAATACTAACAGTAGAGACAACAAAAACTATTGTCCTTACTCATGACAACCCAGGCTTTTTATTTCTTTGAAGGGACTACTGCGAGCTATTTAAAGTCCTCCACATTCTTTTTTTTTTTTTTAGTGAGATTTAGAGTACCACACCAAGATTGCTGTCATCAGAATTCAGCGATGTTTTAGAGAATATCCCCCAAATAAAACTTAGAGCTAATGGGTATTAGGCATTACTATTTTATAGGACCTAGATAGACATAACAACATTGAGTAGGTTAGTAAGTTCTCTGTTGCTACTTCTTTGGTCTCAAGATTAGCATTGGACAGTTCCTCATCATGCCTAAAATGAGAAGATCTTACTAAGATTTCATCCCTGCTTAATCCTTTTGTTGTACAGCCTGCCTGAAACAAAGACTTTAATGAGTGTTGTCTAATTATGGATCACTCCAACTAATGCTAGAATCCTTTGCAGAAGGTGCAGATATATCGGGGTGTTATTTCGTGTAATGGAAAGAAATCCCATTACCACTTCCAAAACGGACTATTGCAGTTCAGTCGCATATAGAGATAGAAGAGTAATTCCTTTCTTAGGTACCTACATTTTCAGACTCTTCCCAAGTACAAGTTTTTGGGGTTTGCTCCGTAAAAGCGTCTGCCTCTGATCTATTATTGGTTCTTTCCCTTCCTAGCTTCTCTGAGCTCCTTTCTCAGGATTTGACCCTGGAGAGGCACCAGACCACCTACCTCTACCTTGTCTCCAAACTTGAGCACCAGATTCAGAGTAACTTCTACTAACCAGAAAGATCATCTCCTCACACCCCTGCCTCACTAGATACAAGCTGGGAGACTGGCCCTAGGTGAGTACACTCTTCTGCTAAGTCAAGTTAACCAACTGGCTAGGAGCTATCCCACTATGCAATAATCTCCTACTATTTGGAGGATAACACAGTAATAATGTTGCCAGCAGCAAGAAAACTATATTAATCATTACATGTTTCCCTGGGTTTAGATTTCAGTGAAAAAAAAACCGCAGACGCCGAAATTTCTTGGAAGAGTTATATGATAGGTAATGATACAACTAGCACATTAATGTCATTTTAAGCAATTTCTTAGCACACTTTGTGAACTATACACAGTTTTCTTTCTGATTTCAATGACTCTACCAAGCTTCTTTATAGCCTACCGGTCTTGTGGTTTATTTAGTTTTCTGGCTTTTGTCCATTTAACTTCATTAATCTTCCATCCAGGGCAAAAGTATGGATTAGTGACTCTCACTTCCAAAAGCAAAACTATTGATTGACTTTCTGTAGACGGCATGGATTAGATCATCTTAACCCCTTAAGTTTTAATATAAAAACCAATAATGCTCTTATTTTACTGAAATAGGAAAAGGCTTGAGCCAAGAAGTCAAGATTTTGATAAAGTTTCAAAAAATTGCCTTCTAATATTTTAATAATATTTTCACAAATTATCCCCATTTGTAAAACCATACTACAAAACAAAAAACTATTTTTTCACAGAGGGAAGTATTTGTAATATTAAGGAAAAATTTTGAAGTTAGGATAAATAACAAGTATTTATTTTGCTGCTCTGATGGTATCCTTAAGTATCGTTGTAAGTACTGGTGGTGAAGTTGGGAAAACATTTATAAAAATAAAAGGAACTAGACCAGGATCCTTGGATCGTTAGTGCTTATGAATGGACGTAACTTCATTCATTTCCTCAAGAGTTGAGGATCTCTTGAAGCAGAAGCTAACTCTGAACAAAGAGAAATTGCACTTACTAGACAATCTAAGAGAGCTTTTACTAACAATTAGTGAATGTGAAGACCTTGAATCAGAAAAGGTGCTTTCAAGGCTGAATGAAAGTTCCTCTTTGGAGACAGTTGAACTGAGTTAAATGAAAATCTGCAAGACTTACGCTGTCCCCTAAACACAATGAATTTTTTTATCCCCAACTATTTTCTCCATCTCTTCCTGTTGTCATATTACTGTCTTTGTGTTTCTGTTTCCAAATAATGTCTGCCACCAATTTTCACTTTTTATTTTGATTATTAACAACAGTGGGACCTCCTGTGCTGTCCAGATGCCTTATACTGTGTAGCCTCGTGTACCTCAAAATATATTACAAATAGAAGCATGTGTTTAGACATAAAATCTGGGGTCCGTAGGGATTTGCAAGTGTTGTCAAAGGCCTCACAAGGAGCCATGGCTGAGTTGGGTGTAAAATCTTTGTCCCTTCATGCTCAGCCTCCTGTTGATGTGGCAGGTCTCTGTCACTTTGGTTCTTGCACGAAATCCAACTGCCTGATCCAAAAATAGCTAGTGGGATTCCTTTTTTAATTATAATGGCTGTAGAAAAAGGAACACAGAAATAGTCCCTTAGGCTTACGTTATAGCCTGGTATAATGGGTATTCAACTGTGCAGTCCCCATTGATATTAATACCACTGGTGTGGCTGAAAATTTGCATTTAACTTCACAATTTCATTGGATCTCATTTTTCAGCATCTATTCAGCTGGTAGACAGGCCACTACTGACAGCAAATAGTGCAGTGGTAACAAAAGAAGAAAAGTTGACAGATTCACTCCCTTCTTAATGCGTTTTGATTGATGATATGGAAGCGACAGTGTACGATGTCACCCTACTGAAAAGCAGTTTATTTCCAGTCTGTACATTTAGCACCACATTGCTCCACAGCATCAGGCTGATCAGATCATGTTAATCATTAGCCAGATGCTGATCCTTTTGAAATCAAAGGTAGCTTTGGTATTGAGCTTAATGGGACCATCAGGGTGAGTAAATGGAAAAGGCGAACATAGCAGAGACATAGAAAGGCAGAAAAAGAAGTGTCTCACAAAAAGCTCTTCTGCATGTGTCTGACTGAATGCTGCAGAGCTCAACGATAGACTACATTACACAGGGATTTAAAAACAGCCTGCAGAAAACAGCTTTAATTCCTAGGCTCTGAACACAGAAGAAGGGTTACAGAGAGATGTAGGAAAGTATGTTAAAAATGATGCTTGAGGAAATTATGGATTTTTCTGTTTATTGGGGAATTAAGAAAAAAAATGAACTGTGAGGCCAAAATGGAGATTTTAGAAACTGCAGGTGAGCTGGCAAGTAAATACATATTATTTATGTGATAAAAATTAAATCTTTCATTTCAAGAGGATCTTTTCTTTCCAATTTCAGCCATTTAAAATGTTTTTGAATGTTTTAAAAACTGAATTAACTTTCCAAATGAAAACTCACTTTTAATAAAAGAAATTAAAACATTCATTGCAAATTGATGAAATAAAATGGTGAGGGGTTTTTTGTTTGTTTGTCTAAGGTTTTTCTAAGAGATCATTTTAGTGGTCAAAAATAGCATTTCTTGACATATCATCTGATATATTTGGAAAACTTGAGCACTTGTTGGCACCAAGTCCCTCCATTAGGTTTCAGATTCATTAGGGAAAGGGGTCAGACTTTTACTCAGATGTGAAAGATTTCTTAAAAACAAAAGAATTTCAAACATATTCCAGTGTCACAAAAGCTACTTTGCTTTTGTCAAAGTGGAGGGAATTTCTGTACTTAGTGGCACATTTTTTATTTCTGGTCCCTAAAATACTCATAAAAAAGGCAGTTCTTGCACAAACTGACACTTTATTTACAAACTCATGCCAGATGTCTTAGGAGGCCACTTTGTGGCATATATAATACCTATTCCTACATATAGAGCATACTACAGGCTGGAGCTCAGACGACGACAGAAAACCTACAGTGAAAATAACAAAGAGCATCTTCTAACACGTACATGCAGTCCCTAGCACTCTGACTGAGTCCAGTAGTCTCATTAGAAGTATCAAATAGAAGGAAACACCTTCCAGATTGTCTTCCTTCCAGATGTTAATCTAATTTCCACCTGCTAGCAAGGGATGATGAGAATTCACTGACCTGGAAAAATGAGTAGTTGCAAGCGGAAAAGATAAAAATCATAGTCTCTGTTTCATCTCAACTATTTCTTCTTATGCATTTCATTGCTCATTTTAAACCACATTTATCTAGAGTAATATAAAAAATATTCTTGAATTTCCATGTGTGATATCACGTACTCTGAGTTAACATTACGTCTAATCTTTTCCTCATGCCAGTATAGCTTCCAAACAACTTCATGCTATGAGGAATTTCTCAAATGGTGATTTCTGAGCAATTGCTTCAACATAGGTTGAGATAGGGATCTTTCTGCATTTATTTATTCTGTATAGCATGGAATGCTGTTGGACTGCATAAATGCCTGACAGGTTGTAGCCTTACATCCTGTCTACAATGGGCCCAATTTAAATTTCTCTTACATTGATTTAACTGCACTGGAATCAATAGAATTCCACTTGATTTTCATTAGTGTACTGTAAGAGACAGGGATCAGGCTCAGTATCTTGAATACAGAAACTTTTGTTGTTGTTTAAAAGGGCTGCAAATGAAGTCCAGTGAAAAGAATGTAATTAGTGCCATTCCAGGCTGACATTCTCTTTTGTTCTGTTCTCCATTTTTTTGTTTCAGACCAGCCTATAGCTGAGGGCTATGGATCAGATTTTTCTGTAGCACTAAACAGCCAAAGAGAGGGAAGCAAGCAAAATTAACTCTATAAAAATCCCTGCAACTCCTCTGAAGTTAGCTGATCTGCATAGGTGTGAGGCAGGTTAGAATTTACTTTTGGAAGGCTAGAAAAATACAGTGACATTAAGTTTTCAACTTCATGAAAACAAAAAAACGTAATTCCAACTTGTTGTAGAGAGGCAACCCAAATGTTTTAGGTTCCTCCCTGTCTCTGATTAAGGTTTATGTTTCCTACTAAAATCAAATGTGACTAATACCCATGAAGGATCATCAGAATTATGCCCTCAGAGCTCAGACTGGAGGTTGTCTCCAGGTGAAGATTAAAGATATCAGCTTATTAAGAAAGGCTATACATTGCATAAGGCAGAAGGAATAAATGAGTAAGAGTCAACCGCACCTATTAATGATGCTTGTTGAATAGACAAACTTGTCTCTAAGCCCCTGGAAATTTGTGAGGGCGGAGTGCTCTAATTAGGCTGCAGAAAAAACTGCAAATACATCCAGGACATATCTTCCAATTCCTACAATTTCTTCCTCGTTGCTGTTTGGCATCCCTTTGAGCCTTTCATTGGCTAGGAATTGAAATAATTGCATTTCAGTGTATTTGCCAGTCTGCGCTCAGTGCATGAAGACTAGTCTTTTTTGCTTCTGCAAAACTGGTAGGATTTTTCACCAAAGTAGAGGGTTTTTTGAAAATATCTCCGAGATTCCTGGCCAGCTGCAGCCTCCCCTAGAATTCTCCTTGTGTTAACCAGGGTGAAATCCCAGCTCAGCACTATCCCAACGCTGCCCTGCTTGGCTTTATATCTTCAAACTCCCCAGCTGCCTTCATGTAACACCCAAAGGCATGCAGCATAATTTCAGGTTCCTGCTATAAAAACACTGTTCTGAGAGGCTGCTACATAATCCCCACATTATTTCAAACACTTTAAACTGAAAGGAAACACAAATAAAATAACAATTTTGCCTTACAGCCACATGAGGCCCAGCAGAGGCACAAGTCAAGCGCCTTGGAGTTTGGGCAGAGTTTCTGTCATTTGGCCTGACAGCCAAAAGATGGTCCCCGGCCTAATGTTAAATAGCAGCACAGATGTAGCCACTGAGGCCAGGATTTTATTCCAATTAATGGTAATCAGGTATAGAAACAGAAAGAGAAGCGTTTATGAGACCCTCCAAAAAGGTACTGAAAGATCTGCTTTATCTGCTATAGTAGGATAAGAGTGAAGCAGGGAAGACAGGAGGCGTACAGCAATGTCTTAGATAGCATTTATTCCCTACTTTCAAAGAGAATAAAACATTACTTAAATAAACATGCAACACATCTGCCTGGGAATACAATGCGTGTACATCAGAGAGCTGTTCAGGAAATATCAGGATTTGTTCTGTTTGGTGGAGGGGGTCCAAAGGGGTCTGAGCTTTCCTTGCCTGGGATTTTTTAAACCGTTTTGCAATACTTTTTCAAAACACTTTCCAAAACAAAACCATAGAAGAGAAACATGGGGATTTTGAAAAATGTGGCGGGGGGAAACTCTGGTACTTTACGGATTGAAAAGGAATGTTTTTTAAAACGGAAAATTCCTTTCACAAGAGTCAGCTGCATCTGACACTGTGGCTGCAGTAAATCTAATGTGAATCTTCAGTAAGAAAGGCATAATGAGCAATTGCCATCTATACACTAACCGGTAGAAAACCGGCAATGCTAAAGCTTACCATTATGAATTTTACACCTTTGTGGTGCGATGCAGTGCTGTGAGAAGCTGTGGACCGGTTCCTGCACATTGGGAGTCTGGGACGCACACAGAAATATCTGTGTAGAGGAAAGCTGCTTTTCACAGTGCACTGCAAAGATGGAAAAGCCCTTAGTGACCTCTTCCAGGCACTTGGGGTCAGAACAAACTTTGGAGGCAAGTCAACTCTTCTGAGCAAGCAGTTAACCGGTATCTCAAGGACTGTCACCTCAATTGAGCTTACAAAGTATTATTTTGAGTTGCAAAGCTATTTCACCTTAGAGAGAGCACCAGGAGTCATTCTGTCTTCACTACGCCATAGGCTCTGCAAATGTCATCTAGGTCCTGAAAAAAGAAAAGCTTGAAGCTCATTCAGGGCTCACTTTTGTAAAGATTTTGACACCGTCAACACTTATTCACCGAAAGGGAGGTGAGAATCTTCTGAAAGTAGAGACTGCAGGAACATAATAGGATGAAGGAGGCAGTCTTTCTTTTGAAATCCGTTTCCAAACTCTTAACGTGTACAATTGAAAAACTTTAATTTGAAGCTTATATTCAACAAAATCAATACTTGGAAGGCTTGGTGAATTGTACTGTATTTAGACAAGGAAGAACTTTTTCCCACCGCTCATTACAAGGTAGGAAAGGACTTAATAAATTCTGTGAGTTTTAAAAGGACTGTAAGAAGTAAGATTTGAAGATAAACCATTAGACTAATAGTACTTCTGAAGCAAGTACAAATGCTGTACTGAGTCTTTTAGTAAACAATAATTCTTACCAAACAGCACCATATCCAGCTTGTTGATCATTGAAAATGCTTGCAGTTTCCTGAAAAGCCAACATTTTTCAAAGAAAGTGGCTGAATCAAGTAAAGGTAATCTTCTTCAGTAAGGCAAAATCATGAGGTCAAGTCACTGAAGCTGATGTATACCACTGAGAAACTTATTTCCACCTTTTCTGCTTTGCCATGATACCTTTTTAGATAGATAAGAATTAGCCTTTATGGATTTTCCATAAATTTTTTTATTGTGACTCTTCAATGAATGTATTATGTAGTAAATTTCAGGTCATACAAAACCAGACTATTCTAATTTTAAGTCTGTACCACCAAGCAGATTGCAGAAGAAATATAACTAGTCTTCAGACACTGAAAGTGACTCTCCATCATCCCTATCTTTCTCATCTTTGAAGAACTTAAAAATTACCAGCCTGCAGTTCTCATGCAACGTATAAATGTCACCAATCACGGGAAAACCAAAGCTGTAACTTTTTTCCCCGCTAGTACACTAACCAATATATTTTTGACAATGTATGAAGCTTCCAAAATAGTAGCCTATATTATCTTACTTAATGGTGAATCTTGGACCAAAATACTATTTAATTTGCTGATACTATCAAGTGATCTATTTCACTGACTACAGCTGACAAAGTCAAGTTACCTACTTCAGTGAGTACCTTTACCGCACTGTTGCTGCTCCTGCAACAGTCACCTTGTCATTTTCTGTATTTGTGCATTTGTTATTGACTCCAAAGTTTCAAGAGTTTTGTTCTTAGAAGCTGAGCTAGACTTATTTTTACACATTGTCTTCCGCCTGACAGTCCAACATAAGCAATTGGGAAACTTCTGCATAAATTACTGTAAGCCCTATGGCAGCTGTTGCTATCTTTACTGGTCCATGTAAAATCATTTCTCCACTCCTGGCAGAAAGTGCAAAGCTTTTTCTTCTCTTGAGGGCAGGTACCTAACTTGTTGATAGAATGTAACCATCACAGTCACTGTCATGCTTGTAGTCCCTGCAGGGATGTAATCTGAGACACTAAAAATACATTAATAGTTAGATTCAACTTGAGACCATGATAACTCCGTTTCACAGCCCCTGCTACTAGCCAATAAATTCTAGATATCACACATAATGCAATCAATGTGTAGCCAACTATAAATTTATGGGGTATTATCATCATTAAATACACAGATCATTGACTGCATATAGCAATCCTGGCTGCATTTCTTTTAGATACAGAAAAGCTTCATTGGAAATACATTTCAGATACGGCTTGTGTTTTTTTAAGTGGTAGTTAAAAATCACTCTACATGCAGTTTGCAAATAAATGCAGGGTCCTTTGGTTTAGAAGGCACTGCACAAGTGTAACACACTTATTCGCTTACACAGCACTCAGACGGGAAGGTGATGAAAAATGAAACAGATTTCTGTAAAAATATTTCCAGCTTCATTACTCAGAAGTCTCTCCTGGGAAGGTGAGTGCACACAAGAGTGTCCACAGTATCCAGCTTTAAGCTGTGTTCTTCTGTCTGCATGCACTGGTGTAGGGATTTTTCTGAGGAAGACAGATGAAATCTTCACCTCTCATCTTGGTGTTTTTAGATATCTTTCCACCTCATTACTTCTCTGAAACCCTCATCCAGCCCTTGTCATAACCTGACTGGAAACCTATCTTATTCCGTCTAAGTCCATCACACACCCCTAAGCTTCCTTCATACAATTTGGTCAGCAGTTCAGAGCTCACGATACACCGAAGGTTCCTCACCACGACATACCCCACTATTTATAGATTGCTGAGTCTGAAGGAAATTTCCAGAGAATGTGTAAGTCATCTCAGAACAAACTTATCAGTCCACTCAGAAGGAGCTGGCTTCCTACCACGCTTTAAGCCACACCATGAACGCAGTACTCACTCAGCCCTTGCAATAAGATAAAGCAGTGCCCGTATACTAGAAGCATTTTTTAATTGAAAGAGGGTAGGTTTAGACTGGACATAAGGAAGAATTTTTTTACAATGAGGGTGGTGAGACACTGGAACGGGCTGCCCAGGGAAGCTGTGGATGCCCCATCCCTGGAGTGTTCAAGGTCAGGTTGGATGGGCTTTGAGCCACCTGGTCTAGTGGAAGGTGTCCATAGCAGGGGGCTGGATGAGATGATCTTTAAAAGTCCCTTCCAGCCAAACCATTCTGTGATTCTATGATTTGCTGTGTAAATCAGAGACTTTCCATCCTTGATTGCCGTTTCCTTACCCAAGTTAAAAGTGCAAAAAGTAGAAATGTGGTATAACGTCACATTTTAATAAGTGTAGACATAAGCTTGCAGGCACAGCCGCAACTTCTATTTCATGTGTGATGTGCAGTGCAGTAGGTTACTTTTCTTTCCTCAGCTTTGCGGTTAGCCTTTGTGGTTAAGCTTGTCCAGCTTGAATTCTGAAGCAAGTTTAATTAGCAGTAACATTGCTTTGTGTTGCTCTGCAAAGGTTTGATTGAGCTTTCCGTTTATTCATGTGAATGAAATAAAGGAAAACCCTTAAAATAAATGATGGCTTACAAATCAAACATGTGAGGCACAATCTGCTAAAATAATGCACTTGGTGTCCAGTCTTCTCAGAGCTCTTCTTTGTACAGGCATTAAATGGAGGAGTCCTGGCTTTTCTTAAAAATAAATAAATAAATAAATAAATAAATAAATAAATAAATAAAAGGATGACAGCAGCAGCACATCTTTTCCCTCCACCCTCTCCTCATACACACATAGGTGCACTTCTGCATTACAATATACATACCTACCACAACTCAAGGCAAGGAGGTGAGAGACATGTCTCTGAGGGGGCTGACCATATCCCCATCTCTTCTCCTCTACCCTGCCTCTAGAAAAGACTCTAACCAGCACCTCAGCAGGTATAAGGGGAAGGTCAAAGGCAGAAGAGGGAAGAATACGGTTGCTCCCAGCTCTTCTTGTTGATGGGACATTGTACATTCAGGGAGTGCAGAAATTATGGAGTGAGCGGGACAGCAATTACGGTGGATGGAGCCAAGGTTTCAGACCCTGTTCCCTGAGGTGCACATGCATTTGACATGAGACCATTACTGAGTTAAAAACAAACACAGAAATGAGAACCTTGGATCGCCTTCCTCCCAGGAAAACACCCTTACCATTAAGCTATAGCCAGTTTGCCTCGCTTCATCCTCTCCCCATGCCTGCATTTAATGGTGCTACCTCAGGCACTGGCACAGACCCAGCACGCTGCTGTTTCTATGTCTGGAGCCTGCACTTCCCTGAGGGACCCCAAGAGGCTCCCTGGCACAGGGCAGACTTTGGTCCCCCCTTTCTCTCCACAGCAGAGGAAACAGGAGGAGGCACTGGCACATTACCTTCCATCTATTGCTCTCTTGCAGACATCCAGCACGCCTAGCAATGCCTGGTAAGAAACCTGTAAGAAGAACCTTTTGATGCCTCATGAACATTTTGCTCCAGTTTCAAGGAAACTAGTGGATGTGACCTGACAAAGAACTATACAATTTTCAAGTTATGCACACGGTAAAAAGATAAAGATCTTAAATCTAAGGACAATGAAGGTCTGTGGAAAAATACCGGAGTAGCCAACAGAGGCGGCGAGATTCCAGGAAAAGCTATTTATTGCCTTGTGTCATACATGTCATTTACTTTACATCTAAAAACACCCCTATTTTGAGACAGAAGCACTTATGCCCTCCTACGTGTGACAGCTGCTGTCACGGCCAGACTCAGGCTTGTGTCAGGCTCCTGGAGAGGGGAAGGAGACAAACTTCTGTGCTCATAAGTGGTCATGAACCCATGCTGTCAAGCACAGGGCATGGGCAGGCCCTTAAGTCACCTCTCTGCAAAATGTGGGGAACTGGAGAATGGACCCTGGTTGTATATAAAATTAATGAGAGTCCTGGGAAGAGCAGGATTTTAGTCATTCTGCTGTAAAACACAAAGAAGCAGGAGAAATACAGCCAAGACACACTGAGTGAGCCATTCTGGATTTACTGAGTGTTTTTCCAAGTTAAATAATCTTCTAGTCTAAATTTTCAAAGTGAACACCTGTAAGCTAGGTTGCTTTTCAGAAGTCATTGAAGCTTTAATGATAATAAGAGATTGACAAAAAAAGAGATGTTTTATGCTTTTTATCTTTGAAAGTCAACAGCTATTAATAAATATACTGTACTGCACTGATTAGAAAGATTTAAAGAAACAAAGTCTTCTTCCAGTTTTTTCTGCAGAATATCCCTTGCTGACAGTGTTTTGCCGTGAGCACTCATGAAAGACAGGAACAAAGTGAGGTTGCCTAAAAATTTGAAAGTACTACCTGATGATTGATTGATCATGCATGATTGATATTACCCCAAGGCGATTCTGCAAACCAGAAAAGCCTGTGCTGGTCCCACACTGACCGATTACTGAGGTGTATGAGGTAGACAAATTGCTCGCCTGTGTTTACAGTAGAAACCCACCCTTCAAATAAAAATGTCAAGGAGTGGAAAAACAAACATATGCCCTTGCTAAAGTATATTGTCAAGGTGTGTATTCCAGCAATTGAAATTTATATTTTCGTGTAAGACTAAATATTAAATTGAGCAGAAAATGATAAAAATATATTTATGATCTTTAATATGTTTTACGAAAAAGTTATTACCAGTATATTTTCTGTTGTTATTGGTGGAGGTGGTGTTACTGCTGTTTTGTTTTTATTGTTATTGCTATAGTGGAAATTCTTTTCTCCATGGGTCAAAAGAACTTTATATATGAGTCATTGGCTCAGTTATTAAATTCCGTAAAATTCATCCATTTGCTCTAGTCAAATATGGTATATACTTATTTAATAAAATACAAAGGGATATATTCACTCTTCTGAGGAGAAAAAAGGACTTTTTTTTTCTGGTTATCTTATGGCACAAAGTCTCTAGGAAAACTTTTTTAAAAAAATAACTGATTTTGGATGGAGATTAAGAGCCAATAACAAGGACAATGCAGCTCCGATGGCCCTGAGAGCTTGTTAGAGCAGTAGCTTTTGCAGTAGGTTAACATGTTCTGATGCTCCAGGGACTGCTGTGTGCACAGTGACCTCTGTGCAGAGGGCAGCCGGCTCAAAATGTGCATTGACTAGCATTAAAAAGCCTGCACTGAACTCTGGCAGCAGACTGAGGTCAGCACAAAACTCCGAGGCAAGCCCAGTCCACTGGATGCAGAGTGACCTTGGCCTCACCATTACCCAAATGATCACGGGCTCAGTTCCTCCTGTGAGATTCAGCTTTGGAGCTGCAGAGCTCTACTACCCCTGGGAAGCAGCCAGAGTCATTTTGTTTGATGACTTGATGTACATAGAAAACTTCACTTAGGTGAATTCTAGGGATGCCTTGAAACTCATTAGAGGCTCAGCTCTCAAGGTTTCTGAGTATCTGGAGCACCTTGCAATGTGAGAGGCAATAACAACATGGGCTTAATAAAGCAAGACCAAAAGTATCTTTCACAGCATGAATAGATTCTTGTTAGAAAAATCAATTCTATTCCGCTATCTCTATAAAATTAATTAGTAAATGTGATGAAGTAGCACATCTGGCTAACTGTTATGGCAGGAAGATACTCAAAAATCAGATTTAATGAAGATAGATTTAGTCTCAGAGTCCATTAAATGTCAGAAAGAAAGGTATGGTTCCAAACATGGGTCTCAAACACCAACGTGGAAGACCTTCTGGTTACCTCAAAAGAAACAGTTAAACGTGTGAAGTTCAGTAGTGGTTTCAGCCAACAGGGAGGTGGTTTCAGGTTCAAGAAATAATGTCCCAGGAGCTGGTCTCTTTATTCCAGCTTTCCTACTGGGAAACTTAAAATGTGGATAGACATTCTCTGGGAAAAAAAATCCTATGAATTACAATAAGCACACTGCCTCACTTTATAGCATCAGCAGCGAATTCTGTAAGCATATGCCGTCATTATTTGAAGGCAACATAAGGATAGCCTAATCCAGCCTAATAACAAAATAGCAACAATAAGTTCTAGTTGTTGTGCAGTTATAATTTGATGCTTATATTTTTGTCTCAGCATCAATCTTTAAAAGCCCATATGAGGATTACATGGGAATTCAGTTACGGGAGCCTGATTTCTTGGTCCACTGGACTGTCACTTGAGAATTAAGCCTGCCAGGTACCGAATACTCTGGAGTGCATATCACACAACAGTATCCAGTCCTGGGCATTTTGTTGACTCTTTGAAATGGCATATTCCATCATTGTGTTTTCAAATAGATGTTCGTTTCCTTTTTCGTTTCTTTCTTCCTCCGTCTCATGTCATAAAATGGAGAAGAAAGGTGAATTTAGATAATAATAAAACATTTTATGTATGTCGTGAAATAAAAACAAACCATCTGTTTGGAAAGAAGCTTATTATTATTTTTCTGATTTTCACAGTGGTTTTATTTCCTTGTTTTCATTACTCTATATTTTTTTATCATATAATGAAGAATATAGTTTATTCTCTTTCTTCTTATACACACATTTCTTTTGCTCCCTGAAAAGTGTTTTTCATACATTACTCTTCCAGATGCATCCCTTTTGCAACTGCAAACAGACAATTTTTAAGGTTCAAAATCCATTTTGAAGGTCAGAAAAAGCAGCCTGCTCAGCCCTAAAAGTAACCAGCTTCTTAAGGGTTCATAGAACCAGTAGGATGAAGAAATGAAAGCAGAGACCCGGAGTGCATGTGGCATTAATAATGAAATATGGTGCTTTTCACCTCTGCATTACTGATTCAAAACGAAAGTTGCTACCCTATGATCATTATTCAGTGACCCATATGAAATGTGTGGATGACCTTCATCTAGTTCCTAGTAGATATTTGTCTGTCTCATAAGAGGTTAGTGCCCTGGTTAGGAGTTTCAAAAGAGAGGCTGATAACTGCCCTGCCACTGCTATTGTAATTTTTTGGCCTGTGTAGTTTCACTTTCCTGGCTTTGCTACTCTGGAACTTTGTGGGAGCAGAAGATCGATTTTAAAAACAACAAAATGATGCAAAGCCACATGCTAACTGCTCAGCACAAATGACTGTAGAAGCAAAGCTTCTATGATAGGATTTTTTCTTGCTTTACTCTGATGTTCTTATCCCTCACAACACCTGTTTCAGTAACTTTGAAAGACTTTAGAAGCCTCTCATTACACAGTCAGCGGCTCACCTGGGATTAGCACTTCAGTTCCTTTGATATAATCAGTAAATTGCAGTATGCAGCCCATGATAGAACTACCAACATTTGTGAAAATTGGAGGAACAAACCCCTGAGACCTCATGAATTTTCTGCATTTGGCTGAGTAAAGAACCTAAAATCACATCCAAGATTCTCTGGTATTACAGCCTGAAGGAAATTTCTGCCAGAATATCTTTAGGGGATGGATATTCATGAGCACCTACATACACCCATTACACTCAACAGCATGTGGAAAAATGTGTTCAAAATACCACCGAAGTCTTCAGAAAGTCTCCCATTAGAATCAATGGACTTTGAGGAGTGGTGAGACATACAGCGCAGAATCACTATAATTCCCTTTTACGTGAATGCTGTACATCGCCCCAGACAGATGACAATTGTAATGGGACAGAAGCAGAGAGCTAGCCTGTTGAGGAAGCCACTTACACACCGCATAGTAGATTAATTATTTTTGTTCCTGTGATGCTAGGACACTTCTTTGTTTTCCTCTTGGAAAACAGTACAGTAAATCTCCACAAAAAATGAGTGTGGTCATAAAAGGGTGGTTGATTTTTTCTGAATGCAAAATGAAAAAATCCGTGATGAGACTACAGGTCTGATCAATCATTATATTCATTTTTTTCCCAACAAAACCAGGGTCATCCTACTACAGGAGTATTCATATCAGCTCACTGCTGCTAGCACTCTTGGACAGACCAGGTTAGCTCAAGATTGGACCGGCGCTTCTTTCCTTGACATTCACCTCGACTATAATGACAGGCAATTTGCTTCCCCAGTCAAACGCAAATCCTTAAACCAGCCCTCAGACCTCTCCCATTTAGTCTCAGGTCCCCGCTAGCCAGAAGCTGGAAAGTAGGTTATAGTCACAGAAAAAGGAAGAAATCAAGCTGCTGCAAAAGTGAAACATTAACAGGATTTTAGGCGGTACAAAAGTAGCTGAGAAACTGTGAAGAACAGCAAGTGATATAGAAACACAGTTTAGAAACAAAGTATTTACCAAATAAATCTCATAAATAATTGAATCTCGCGGACTGGTGACATCTGTTAAAAGTTGCTTTCCCTTTATGATAAGATATGATTTCTCACATCTTGCCAGGATTATAGTGCTTTTACTCTGTTATTTGAGGAATAATTCTTCCCTCTCTTTCATATCTGAACTTATTTAAAATTTTTGAGACCCAGTAATTCCACTTTAAAGCTGATTTATTACTTCAGGCTTTCAAGCCTAGCAAACTCGAACTCCTGTTAACAAAAAAAAAAAAAAGCCCTCCAACAAGATTGCTCTGCATACATTCAGCTTTACCTTGGCTTACCCAGCCCTAAGGGCTTTCTACAGACTTGGGTTTTTTCCTTGGCCTAGAATAGGGATCTTGTTCTGGTGAAAAAGTTGTACCTGCCACATGGCCACTGTATTGAAGACATAACACCTGTGTTTTTCCCAATGTTGCCTCCAGGCAAGGGAGAATGTTGGAAAAGTCACTTTTACAAACAGAACAATTTTTTTTTTTCATTTATGCTTATTTTCTTCTCTCTTTCTTGGATGACAGTACTGAGTGCCAGCTCTAAAGTTTTGTATTAATTTTTGACAAATAACTAATCAGTTGTGTGTTGGTTTATGCCCTTATTTGTTTCAAGCTGTTCATAGATTCTTCTCAGAGTCATGCTTTCTGTATGCTTCCAGTGTAACTGGCTTGTTGTGGATGTGAAGATCGTACATGGACTCCAAAGACAAATAAATTAATGAGAGGAAATAATCCACTGGTTTTGAACTAACAACAACCATAAGAATTTCCTAGCTAGCAAGCTGTAAGAGGACAACCTCCCTTGCAGCCCACGCTGAAGCCATTCTTATTTTTATGTTCTATGCCAATAACCATATCGAGATATAGACAGGATATAGACAGAAAAATAACCACAAGAAAGAGTAAATTACCATAGTACATTCAGCTCCAGTTTTGACTCTACTGAATACTTGCAAATATTCAGCATGACCCAAACTGAAATTTTTGCTTGTGGGTGCTTTAACAATTAATTTTGATTGCCTGTGGGCACACTCTCTGGCCCAATTAATATTTAATTAGAATGATTTCAGCAAGAGGGAAGGTGAATTTCCTCCTCCTCTCAAAAGAAGACATCATCAGGCAGAGGGTACAACCAAAATTAGATGTGCTGCAGGCTGAGCATTACAGTTAGAGAGTGCCTGTCTGCTGCTATTACCACCTTCTCCTACAGGCACATTTTGAAAGACAAGGACTGCAAGGAGAATGATTTAAAACACTGTACATTTTAGGTCAAGTCGTCTCCAAGAATTATTGGTGAAGCTCAATAGGAAGGTGGCCATAGGGTCACTGACATTAAAAAAATTGGTCTGTATTTTATATGGTGTGCCTGTCCTATGCAGCAGAGGACCCAAATGCTTCTAGGGATATGGTGGTACTATTGTGTAAAACATGGTTAAAGATTTTCTATTTCCTCATTTCTCACACAACAAATCATAAATGTCTTGTCAGGACTGCAGACGTGTCACTGTTTACAGGAATAGGTTATAACTTTTATTTTGAAGCTGGCTAAAGAAATAGACATCTGTGAAGGAAAGCTAAAGGAGATATCTACTACGGCTGCAGAGCAAAATAATAAATGTAATCCTGGCAAGCTGTTCAATTTATATATTATCATGATTAACAGACATTACATTTGCAGCTATTTGTTCTTTTCCCAGGAAAGGTAATCCAACCCTGGAAAAGAGAGATAATACACTTTCTTGAACTACAAATTCATTTCAGCATAATCATGGTAATTGATGTATTCCAAAATGTTATCTTGAAAATGGGACTGAGCACATTTCTTTACAAAAAATTGAGCAGGACAGTCTGAGTAGAAAAGAGCAGATAGAAAATGATATTGCAAACACTGTGTAATATCCTAATTGTATCTACAAGACTTTTCCTTCTTTCCTCAGTGTTTCACCAAACCTTCATGCTCTAGCCTGAAGGCAAAGTACTTTTGGGTCATTAAAGGCCCATCATGATATCTGGTCAACCAAAATTCAAAAGCAGTATTTGCTTTACATGTTGCTTTCAATGTCATGGCAAAGTACCATTATCATACTTCAGCTACCCATAACATGGAAACATGCTTCAAGGATAGGACGCACATCCTTGGAGAATAAAATGGGGGAGTGACTTGGCAAGATGTAGTCCAGCAGGACTGTCTGAAGAGGACAATAATTCCTTAACTAAGTTCCTGTGACCAAAAATGAGAACACTGCTGACTCTCTAGCTGTAAGATTGAGATGGCAGGATTTCAGTGGTATGGCCTATATTTCTTCTCATTTGAAATAAAAAAAGACTTTTTTAACCTCTGACTTCAGAGAAAGAATTCCAAAAAGCAATTTTTTTCAATAGAGACTGATATCATGGACAGTTCATTCACCTATCTCGTGGATAATGAAAAATTCATTTTTGAACGAGGCAAGCTCCCTTTGGCTTTAATGAGTTCTCTACTTAGCTAGGAACTGAGTAAAGACCCAAGCCCAACCATGTCCATTGTCCTCCAATGACCACGCTCCTATGTCTAAGCCATTGATAACCCTGAAGATACGCACAAACACTGTTGAAGAATGGAATTACATTTTATTGGTGTCATTTTTTGAAACAAATGCTCACAGACTTTTCATGTCAGATTTTTACCTATGTATATTGGTTGTACACTGTATTTTCAACTCTTTTTTCTGTTTGAATATTTCCTAGAATAATTCACCATTAAAGTAGTTGTGCAATAATTTTCCAGTTCTTCTTTTATATAGCTATCAAATCTACTTTTCCGAGAGTGTTAAGGAACTCTCTTGGTTCCCATGAATTTTAAAAATATAATTTCTGAAATTTCAGACCTCTTCTCATTATTTTCATATTCTCCATGTATATTGTATGAATCTGCACATTTATCATTTGTTTTGTAATACTCTTATCAAACAGTGTTTACCCTTTGCTCTTTCTCATCTAATTCTTGTTGCTAGTTATTTTCTTGCTTCCAGCAGAACTCTTCTGATTTCATTTCTGTGCCCTCATTAGACATTTTTATTGAAAATGAACACATACAGCTGATTAAAACTTCTTCCAGTATTTGGAATCTTCATTTGCTTTCTCCTTATCATTTTTCCTTTCTCATTTTGGCATGCCCAGATTTTTGCTTTAAGTTTTATTTTTTCTGCAAGCATCTACGGAGCATACATATCACCTTATACTTTTCTTTTTTCCTCTGTATTAAATACTTGATAATTTAAATTTTCATCCCATATCTTTTCTAAACCCACAATTGTAGAAGATTCTCTTTCTTCTATTAAGCCTTCTTTAAACTGTATGGTTTTTAAACATTGTCTTGGTAATTTTAATTTGCGACATTTCCTTTTATATCTCCCAAGCTTTGGTACGTGGTTCATGCCTGAGAAATAATGTAGGCATTTCTAAAACATTTTTCCTTTCATTAACCCTTCTTATAATACCAGGGCTTTGTAGTTTGCAACATTCGAATTCCAAAATTAAAGTTGAACTTTATTTGGTTGAAGTTGGCGAAAAATAAAGGGACTCAGTCTGCCTACACTTTGTAATAGTGTCAGTATAAGACCTCTTGTCTCTGGAGCTGAGAATTTTTCAATCTGTTTCCTGACAATAAAATTAGGTACTGTTTTTTTCCTCTCAGAGTAAAAGTGATTCATTACAAAGACCCCCACACTCCGGAGAAAACTAGACCACAAACTGTTCCCCTGCCATAAATGTATTGGAAAAAAAAAAAAAAAATCTGAAAGCTTTGGGATCCAAATATTTTACCATAAGAAGAGTGTGGTCGAAACAACTGAAATGCATTCATGACCCACTGATCCAAAACTTTCTGTTACACACAATATCTATATAGATAGATACCTTAATTCGCTAAATGGTATCTTCCTGCATATTCCAAAGAATTATAGAAAGTTAGGAACTCACGAAAACACAGAATGATGATGGACTTATTCTCATTTCATTCAGCTCCTGTACTGAGGGAAATTTTAGCATTTTCCAAAAGATGTTTATCAAACCTTTTCATAATACTTGTAGTTGTGGAAATTCCACAGTTCAGCTGCCTAGTGGTATGACATAGAGAAGACAGAGCCAGACTCTTTTTGGAGATGCAAAATAATAGAACAAGAGGCAATGGACACAAGTTGCAACATGGGAAATTCCAGCAAGATACAAGAAAAAATATTTCCACAGTGTGGGTGGTGAAACACCTGAACAGGCTCCCAAAGACACTGTAGAATCAGAACTTCACTAGACATCATCTTGGGCAACCTACTTTAGTTGGATCTGATTTGAGTGGGGAGTTGGAACAAATGGCCTCCCAAGGGCCCTTCCCACCAGAATTATTCTGTGCCTCTGTAACTCTCAACATTACCACATATCTCATCCCAGTACTTCATCATCCATAACTATTTGGAACATTTTCCTGATATCCAATGTCAATCTGATTTGATGTAAATGAATATATTTTTTTGTTTTCTGTCATCAATTAATGATAAAAAACTGTTCATCTTCCTTAGCGTAACTTCCTCGTATGTAGTGAACCTTTTTCTTTAACTTTTCTTTCTAAACTTCTTATCATTCTTGTTGGCCTGTTATGCTGTTTATCTGCCCCTTCCATAAAAAGTGATATCCCAGGTAAAGCCCAGTACTTCACACTAATTAAAGTGGGAATATTTTGCTCCATGTTGTGTATCCTCTGTACAGTGATTAAAGCTAGACCATATTTCTTTAACTTGCTTATGAGAATTGCCATGTTGAACAGTGTCAAAAAGCAATACCAAAATTCAAATTTCTTACTTTTACTGTTTTCTGTTCTCCTAGATATTATGCTAGTTACCTTGTCAAGGAAGGAGATTAAGTTGGTTTGATAGATTTTTTTTTTTAAAATTTGTAATGGCTCTTTTTATCATTTTATTATCTCCTGATTTTTTTTTAAAATGCAGATTGATTACTTATTTGTTTCTAAATCCTCACAGGGATCTCATTTTTTGAGTCTTACCCCTTTTCTCTTTTTAAAGATAGTGTTTTGTCCTTACTCATCTGTCAGGGTTCTTGAAAAGCATCAACAGTTTTTCAGAAACCCCAGATATTTCTTGTAATGACAGTGTACTCTATGAAGGCAGCTATGGACCTTGCAATCCTCTGAAAAGTGGCTATAAGCACATTCAGGATATAATGCAATCAGGATGTCATCCTCTGTTCCAAACTATGATTTCTCAATGAGTTGAGTGCTGCTGTACTTGCCACAAGATTCATGCATAATTAATTCCAATTCATTTTGCCAATTAACTGCCTTCCTAATGTTTGCACAGAGTTACTGGAAACAGCCTTGTTTGCTTCCATCATGAATTCCTTCTTAGATGCTTGTTTTAGCCTCATTGCTTACCACATCATTCTGCATTAGATCAATATACTATGTTTACTCTAGGTTATAAGGCATTATAACATTACAACTGCGCTGTATTATTAACGTGCACAAAACTGCAAGGTAATACTGTATTGAACAGAAATGAAAGAGCTGCCATCATGTATATTTGAGGAAAAGCGTGGCCTTTATTGTTAATATTTGCAAGGTGGTGAAAGAATTTTAGGTCACTGGAGTTCTTAATACATGCTTTTTTCTATTGGTAATATAGATGTTTGGACACCAATTCAAATTTTTTTATATACTCAAGTCTTTCTTTGGCTATTCAGTTATTTAGGGACTAATCTTGATAGCTTGGCAATTTCTCTATTATTTCTAAGTACTTGAGGCTTAACCTAGCAAAGTATGCACTAAACTTCAAGAATATCAGTGTTCCCATCACCATTTCTTATTTTAGGACAGAATTAAGTCCTTTGCTGGGCTGGGACATGCTTAAATGATGTCATTGTAGCCAGAAATTGCATTCTTTGATGTTCAGCACTCTGGATTAGGTTCTAATGCAGTGGGCTTGGTCACTTCATTATTGATCACTCCACTGAGTATGGGTTTCACCTCCAACTCCCCAGGGAGACTCAATTTGTTTAAAAGTTAAAAAAAAAAAAAAAAAAATATTTGGGAATTAGGATCAGGTTTTCCCTTCTGAGAGAGTGAAGATGTTATGAGTTCCTTATCAAGGACTGATCAGAACTAGAGATTGTTATTCTGGTTTTCATTTCTTGGCAGTAATATCTCTGTTTAACACAAAATTTAAGTGGTTGGGTGTGTTTTTGTGGTAGAAAATAAACCTAAACTAAAAAAATATTTAGCACAAGACTTTAATTTCTGTTTCTTTCTAATCAATGTCTTTAAACTCTGAGTTGCAATGAAACTGGGGTCTTTAATGTGTTCATTCTGTAAGGAGGAAAAAAACTCCAGGAACCTCTATGCACAATGCCAATTGTTGAGAATACAGTGTGCCTATCGATATTTCATTTAATAAACTGGCATGCTAGACACATGTATTTTAAAATCCAAGTTTAATTAAAAGATAAGATTAAGCAGCAGCTTGGCAAGAGGATAAGGGAAAGTGTTGAATTCTTTGTTTATGATGGCAAAGCAGCTGCTTTTATTTTTTAAGTAATCTCGACTTAATGTCAAGTCAAGAGACTACTTTCATATTTTTAGTGCATTTAATGAATTACTCAAATTTGTCCTCATACAATTATCCTTCCTCATCCGATACTTTTATATAGTGAAACATTTGCAGGTCCCAGTCTGCTTGGATTTTAAAAAAGTTGTTTTCCCCATATACATTATAGTAGAAAAACCTTATCTTCCAGACTAAAAGTATCTTCATTAGTCATGAAGAAGAGGTTAAAAGCAAAAGTGTGAGAAGCTGAGCAAGTGATTAGCTGCTTAGAGGGTAACACTTGGAAACATAATCTTTCTACAGCAAGGATTAGAATGCAGGGAAATGCTTTCAAATATATTAGTTCAGAGGGCAAAAACATTTATGGCATGCCATGAGACTGTAAAACTGGGCATAACTCTACTGGTGGCAATAAAGCTCTGCCTATTTACATCAAAAGAACAGCTGGCTCTGGTTACTTCTTGTGCATCCCTTTGTAAAACAAGTGTCAAGGGCAAAGAGAACATTTTCTTTATTACTTGAATGCAGTAGAACATAGAAACCCTATGAAAGATGAAAATACCATTGTTATTTGCACGGAAAAGGTGACTGAGAAAAAAGACATTCTTGTTGAAAGGAACTGAAACAACTGAATATGAACTTACACTTAACAGATAAATGAAGAAACAGAAACACGAGGCCGTACTGGTGAACTGGTGAACACAGGAACAACCTTATCAAAGCTGCTGTCTTGCTACATTGATCACTATGTGGAAAAAATCAGAGCAGTCATTCAGGTGTCAGGGAGAAGTTATGAAGCCTGCCAACCTAGGTTGCATACAGCATAAGATGATATAAGTACCTTTCCAGCCTTACTAATCTCTAAGTAATGTCATGGCTAGCCACAGCTGGTCAGAAAGCAAGTAAGACATTTCACTGAAAATGGTAAGAGCAGAAGCAGAGAGAGAAGTCAAGTTGTTGCAGGGTTTGTGTCTTGATTCAGCATGAAATATAAAATACATTTTCTTTTGAAAAAAATTATGAGCTTTTGCAACAAAAGGTGAGACCTCCCTACTAGGTGAAGGAGACATGGGCAACATCCCTACTTCACATCAATAACAGTACTGACTTGAACTTAGACTATCTGCATCTCAAATAGTGACTCAAGACACAGCTGTCCTCTTCACATGTGTGATCAGAAATCTCTCTTGGACCCGAGAGCACCTCATAACAAAAGCATCCTCAAAAATTATGTTGCATAAAAAAAAAACCCAACGTGATTTGCAGTTTTTCCAACTAGTTCAAAGTAAGACTTGCTGCCCAGACCAAATTCTCTGAGGTCCAAAACCTCTGATACCCATAAGCCCAGCACGATGCACATACGCAGTTGTTTGCAGGACTGTTCCCTACAGTGTTGCATCAGAACAGAAGAACCAAATATAATTGAAAGTTTGATCCTTTTCTTTTCTTTTCTCATTACAGAGTCTTGTCCTTACATCAGGCTTATGATATAGCTGTGAGATCATTTGTATTAGTTTCATCTATGAAGATAGGACTCAGCTCCCCTTCTCCAATTCATTACACTTGAAAACTAAATCCTAGTACCTGCACAAAAGTATGAATTTGGTAAGAGCAACTTTGCCTTAGATGTCACTCTATTCAGCTGTCATATGCAAAGCCAGAGTGGAGAAGATTAACAATTGCAGTAGGAGGAGACTGAACGTGCCTTTCTCCAATAGTATTCAAAAACGTAAGAATGATGAGACTTAATTTGCTTTTCTCCAATAGTGTTTATAAACAGACGCCTCGGAAAGAGTAAGGACAGGGGAAATCTGCACTATATTGCTTTCCCTGAATACATTTCTGGGTTCCAACTGTTTTCACCTCAGGGACTTCCTGGTCTAGAACTTATCGAATAACTTCAGTGGAACCTCTTCCATATCTGACCTTCACTGGGAAGTATTTTCACCTTTTGTTAATAACAGTTCATAATTAGCAGGAATTAGGTATTAAACTACACCCAGTTCCTGAAGCTGGCCAAAATATTAATGATTATCTTCATCTTTGTACTGCTCAAGCTGTAATTTAAAACTCAGTGGTGTGTTTACTAAAACTGCTTGGCATCACTACCAATGCATAGATGCTCAAATGGGCCATTCCACTAGGCTAAAAGTAATTATATTACATAAACAGCTTAAGTTTTCCAGGTCTTCCCTGGAAGTCTCCAGGACTAAAAGAATCCTCATTGCTTTACTATCAACCTTAATGAACAAAACATCACAAACTATGTCCAGAGTTGAAGTATCTAAAAAGATCAAAGACCTTAGACAGAGTAAACCAGCTGATTTCTTTCAAAGTCAGTCAAGCGGCACTAATATACCCACTTCAGTATCTGGCCTAAAACACCGAGTGTGACGAGCTACCTCTTTATGGACTCTTGTCCCTTCTCTTTGGTGTTTTGCAATTGCTGGAGAAGTACCAGCTGCTCTACAAGAGGGACAGCTGTCAGACTACATTCCCCTCCCTCTTTCTCAACTGCTATCACTCTGGCAGAAAACACACATTCATGGGAAACCATTAACTAGAAGTTAATGGATAGTATCCCTGGTAGTAATGCACTTAGCAAAAAGAGAAAGAGTGCAATAATCAGAACACATTTCCTATAACATCTATCAAGTAAGTAACTTAGTAGCCCTAGGCCATATTATGCCACTCCTTGTTCAACAGATATCCCCAATGACTTCGAAATGGAGTTGTTTTGAAAAACTGACAGCAAGACAGATCCCTTGATACACTAGAGCTAAGTTTTAATGTTGAAACTTTTTTAAAAAGTTGAAGGAAACATCCTATCACACTGCAGCATGTTAAAGAATTCACTCTGAAGGGAAAGATGATAAATATAGAAGCAAGTTTTTAAATAGCAGCATAAAGATATACTATAAAAATATTTTTCTAAAAAATTGAAGGCTAATTTTACCACTATTTTGCCACTTACTTTCAAGTTTGCTCAACAGCTTGGTTGTGGGAAATTTTTATGGATGAACTGAACATATTGGGAGGGGAAACTTGTCCCTCTCAGACCAAAAACATTTTGTGGAACAAGAATTCCACCTTTGTCCTTCTGAAAAGTTTTGCAGACTAGCAAGTTGTCCAGTTCCACTGTGGAAGATGAAACTCCTCAGTGCTTATATATTACAAAAAAATATTTATTTTCACAGAAGCTTTGGCAAGATGAAAGGAAATTCTGCAACTACACTGATTTAATGACAGTTACTCACAAATTAATAGAGCACTCAATCATTTCGTGTCACTGTTAAGAAGAAGAAAAGTTTAAGTGAAGTAATCTTAACAACCACAGCACTTTTGCTTTTATGAAGGCATTATTTTTTTCACAGTAACTATAAATATCCCCTTATTATGGTGGGCAAAGAGGTACAATTAGTTAATTATCTACTGCTAATTTTTCTGGGTGCTGTGACTTTGCTTATTTTCAGTAGGACTTATAACTTCTTCCTCCTCTAACACAGGGAGGTCAAACACAGACCCACAACCTGCCAGTGACATCCTTCACGAGAAGAAATGTAGGCCTGAATGTGGCTTCCTCAGCTTGTATCCACACAATGTGAAACCGTCCGTTTCCTTCCATGTAGATACTTCCCTAACACCTTCCTTCACTGCAAAAAGAAAAGTTCTGCCCTGTTTCTGAAGAACCCTCTAAGACAACCCCTTGCCCTTTTCCCCTTTGGGCTCCTGCCCCATGGGCTGTTTGAGATCATTGCATTTATTACACCAGATCTGAAATGGAGCGACACTTAAACCTAAAATGCCTCAGGCTGCCACCAGAAGCGCTGGGCAGACGCATCGGCCATTTCAGAGCAATAGGCAGCAGGCCCCAGCCGTGTCCTCTGTGCCAAGGGGCCTCGGCCCTGATCCTGGGCTCTGAGGGGCTGATACTCCCCATTACCCACAGGCGCCTCCATGGCACCCGCCTCCTCTGCAGAGCCCAGGCTCCTGTCAGCTGGGAACACACCATCTCCTTTGATTTAAAGCATTTACAAACAGCATCATGAACTGATGGGAAAAAAACAACCAACTTTGCTCATCCACATTTCTTTTGTTTTCTGAGACCATGTAAATCACACCCAGGTTTTTTTTGCTGGGGCAGTGGAGGGGTTTTGGATAAAAATTTTGCCAGGCTTTCCTGACGTGCCTGTTACAACGTCTCTACCACACGTACTCCAAGCCCTCCTCATCCCTCTAGTTTCCAAGGTCATGAGAAGGAAGCAGAACCCATGACAAAAACATCCATGCTGCCTTTGCAGTCCTCACCATCTCCTCCTCCCTGCTGGCCTGTGCAAGAGCTGCCGCTGCTGCAGCTCCTGTGAACTCCTTCACCAGCTGGGCGCTGCCTGGCCCGCTCTCCCGCTCCCCTTGGGAATGGGTGCTGCTCTTCTCCAGCACAAACCTGCGTCCCACCAGCCCTTCTGCCAGCCTGCCCCCTCCAACGTCCAGCCTACGGACATGAACCAGCACTGAGCTGCTCTGTGGATGCAAAAAAATTATAAATTATGAAAATGTACTTCTTACTGATTCATGATTTTTGTACCTAGCTGGAGTAGTCTAGAGCTGTTAGACTTCATCTTTCTAAGCAGATGGAGCCCCTTTGTTGCCCTTAATTGTGCAGAAGAGATGCATCCAGTGAACAGGAGCTGTGTGAAGCCCCAGTAAAGATCAGGCTGTCAAGAGGAAGCCTGCCATGATCCTAGACAGGATGACTGCAAGCGCCACGTTGATGGTGTCAGCAGGGCCACTGAAGTAAGAAGCACAACATTTTTCTTTGATGACAAGCACCATTAAAATTTTTCCTCGCGGGCCTCCCCCTGCTCTGACACATAAGGGCCCGTGACAGCTCGATCAATCAACGCTGGCAGCTCCCAAGGAAACCAGCCATCCACGGGGACTGTGATACCCACCTCAGGGGCTGTGTCGGACAGTTAATATTCCACTCCTCGATGCATAAGGCCCAACATATGATGGTTTTTTTCTGATTCCTCCTCCTAGATACCAAAATTGTCAAGCAAAATCTCTGATGCCGTTTTTACCCTCTCTGCTGTTTCCAAGGCAAATTATTAATCTTCTGTCAAGCTTAATTCCTGACCCTGACTTCAATTCTATCTCAGCAGCTGGTCTCTCAATTGGTCCCACTGCACTCCAGTTGCGCTGCTCTTTTAGCTGCACCCTGCCCATGCACCGACAGAGAAAGTTCAAAGCTGCATCCACTCGGTTTTGACTTCAGTATTTGTTGTGATTAGATGCCTTAAGACAAAAGACATGGAGGAGCTCACCTGACACAGTGAGACGTGACAACACGTGTGCTGGGTCTGACGGTACCGGCAAGCAGGGAAGTCAAAGCTCTTCTGGTTCTGGGTAACACTTTCAGACAAATCCAAGGGAACATGAGAGAGAATAGTTGGCTTTTGCCTTCAAAAATAAAACGCAGTTGACCTTTACTCAAGAAGCCAGAGAGCCACTAATCTTTTTTGACCTAAAGTAATTTCTCTCCTGTGTAGAATGATCCTGTAATATCACCGAAATAAGGTATAAATTAATTTAGCAAGGCAAAGGAATTTTGTTGTAATGATTGATGCAACAGCTCCTGTGCAAGACTCAGAGAACACTCATAAAAATATACATTATACTGAGATTAGGTCGAAACTTATTAATATGCCCTCATTTGTCTGAGAAATTACAAATATATAGAGTGCAATTTTTTTGCTTTTGTCAACATTTCATAGTTGTCATTTTTAGCTCTACTCTCTGTGTATAAATAATGAATATACTCTCACAGTTGGTGCCACAGAAACAAAACTCGTTATCTTTATAGGTAGAGCCAATAACATTTTTTAAATCTCTGAAGTATTGCTCACAGAAACAAGAAAATCTACTAAAAGGACATAATTTTTTACATGCTACGATACTAATCTAGGAAAAGTATTGCCACAAGACGTCGTTATGTCACCAAGTCTAGGAGACCTATTTAAAGCATTCAAGATTCATAATAAAATCACTATCTCCACCTTTACTCAGAAAAAATATAGAATTTTTTTCCTAGAGACAAGTGATAGAAAAACTAAATAAACTATTGTTGTGGCGCAGATCAGAAGCACTAGCCAGAAGCAGAAGGCTAGGGGTGAAATTCTTGGCATTTAACTTGTTTTCTTCAAGGTTTAGTGAAATTTTTCATCCAAATAACTTATTCATAAAACACATACCTCACTGGATCTGACCTGATCAGTTGATGTGAATAGATATTCACAAGTTCAAGTGCAACTGGGTGGAATTTCCAGTTGGAAAAAAAAATTATTTTTTGAAAAAGATTAAAGCATTTCATTCTCATATTTTCGAAATGTCCCTTTGTTTGAAAGTGATAAAAAACACCACCTTTTCTTTGAATTTGATCTGGTTTTGGAGATAAACCTCAAAAAGAAAACCTATTTTTTCAGATTTGTTGTGCAATCAAAATCAGTTACTTAAGTACAGTTAACTTTTACATTATTTTGCTTTGAAATATTGATACTGGTCAGTGTAGCATTACACTAGACACACTTAATGGGGTAATTCCCATGTTCCTCCAAGAATAAAGACACTTGAGCAATTTTTTTTTAAAATGTGCATGTCATCCCAATCATAACTATTGCAGGCAAGATACATAAATGAGTTCAATCATCTCCTGACATTTATGTTTCATCACATTGTAATTTTAAAGAGAATGGGACATACAAGAGTTTGCCACTGGATTTGTGCACAGATACAATTGTATATGTACACATAGGCAATCAAAAGAATTTTGTCCTGCTTTGCTTTGTGAGAGGTCATAATAAGTCTAATATACTCAGTGCACATTAGGGAGGAGCACTACTCTGAGAAAAAGCAGAGTAGAGCTGCTGAGTACTAGGAAATGGTGATGTAACATCAGCATTTCTGTTATCTATGACTTCCAGAGAGCCCTGTAATTCACCCATCTTCCTCTGCTCCCCTGTCTGAACACACTGAGAGCCTGTGGTTTGGGGGGGGTGGGGTGCGGAGGGGGAGTGCTTGCAAAGTGATAGGCAATGGTATCTCCAATGGTTGTGTTGCCTATTATGCTTGATTTGTAGACTGAGGACTCACATGAACAGGTAACTCAGCGTCCTTAACAGATTGGTACTTAAAAGTATTCATGTCCCAGCCTTCCTTTGACAGCAAAGGGAATTTGATGACTTTGTGCTTCTGAGGTTCCAGGCTTTTATCCTTTTCAAGTGTTTGATTTCCACAGAAAATAAGTACCAGTTCTCCACTAACAAGAGTCTAGTGGTTTTAGTCTTATCTTTTTAGGGATAGACCTTAACACATGAATTTCATTAAAGTACGCATAGAAATATCTTCTCCTGCCTGGATTTTCGGTAACTTTTGAGAAGGGACAGAGAATGCCCCTCCTACTGCAATTTCTAACACATATTCGAACATACACCTATCTGTACGTGCACGCACACCCCTCAAATGTGAATATTTTGTATAGCCATCCAAAGGTTACCATTGTGATTCCTGCACTCCCTGTAAACAGAGATCCAGAGGGAAACGTGCTCTGGCAATAACAAGAAATAAGTGGGAAATTATATTTTTCTTTCTCACAACTCATTCTGTAACAAATTTCCCAGTGTTGGTGGGTTGCAGTGGAGATAGGAACCTTCTGCAGGCTGGCAGATGGAGGAGAATCATGCTCCCCAACGTTGAAAAGCATTTCCTCCACAGTGGTGTAGTTCCGTCTGACAAAGCATGTGGTTTTCTAACCAGAGTCTAGTCTTAGGGCAGGGGAATATGTACCCTAATTTGATCCAATCACAAAAATCTACTATTGCAAAAATCTGCAAAGAGCTCAGTTCCTCAAGGTTAACCAGGCAGCCTAGCAGTTAACAACTGGCTTTTAAAATACCAGTCCTGGGAGGAAATTCAACATTAAAATACTAAAATTAAGTAATAAGAGGTACATATATAATACAAATTAATTTCTGCAACTAATGTCCCCCACAAGCGACCACTTAATGAGGGCAAGGGAATGCAACTCTGCACTAAAACAACAGGACAGGCTTGCAGCATTACACAGAGCCATGGCACAGGCAGAGGCACACGTTTCCCTCTTCTCCAGATCACAGTAAATCCTGGGCACCTTCAGCCAAGTAATTCCATTTCTCTGCTGTCCCTTTCTCTGGACCATTGCCCATGATTTTTTTAGCCTGGCAAATCTCTGGGACAAGAGCTGTCTATTATGACATGTTTGGATGGTAGCGATTCCAGTGGGGCTGAATGAGATCTCTACACACTAACAAGTACAAATGAAAAACAACAGAACAAGAACACTCTCTTTTCTTAAAGCATCTTAAATCCCTTTTTCTATTCCTAGGCACTTTGAAGTGCTTAATGAGCATATGAGAAAAAGCCACAAAAGGACATCATTTTGAAAGCAAATGCTTGCTTGCAATTTTGTATGGGTAAGTGAACCATTTTTTCATGCACAAGTTCAGTAAGTAAAGACTTGGCTACTTCATATTTGAAAGCAAATCTTTCTGAACATGCACAAAGCCTGTCAGCCTGAAAAATTGCAGTAAACTAGCTGGCAGAAAACAAAAAGCCCACAGACAATTGTTGAAGGAGACTAGTAGAGGACAGATGCAAAAGGCTTTCACAGAAGTGTTGGGATCAAGGACTGGGGGATACAGATAAATTCAGATAGGTGATTAAGAATCTGCATGGCAAAAAGACGACTGAACAGTATTCTCATAAAACATTGCAAGGCTTATAAAGCTGTGCCAACTCCCAAAATGGGATTTCTTTCTTTTTAGGCTATGATATCACTTTGGCTTCTCTGGCACTGCAGTTCTCTAGTGGACCCACTGGGAGTAAAAGCAGAGCTGAGTGTTTTGCCTCTTGTGCTGATTTGCTGTTGCAATGCCCATGAGAAGCTGATATTGAAACCATCAAACAGGAGGGAGAAAACCACAGTCAAAATGCCCAGTGCCTGTATCACCTGGTGATTTACATCTAACATCCCAAAGAAACAGAAAGACAGTTCGCTGAAGAAAGTAGACGGATGGATGGTTATGAGACATGGGACACACTTCACTAGATCTGATGCTCATCTGGAGGCCCTCTTTCTCTGTGTAAATCAACCCTGATGACAGCTCTTGTTTCCTTTTTATTAATATATAAACAATGCAAAGAAAAAATAAATTTTCCAGCTCATATGGAGGCAAATAGAAGCCAATGTTAACAGATGAAAGTAAATGTTTCTAGAGTGCCTGTCTGCCTGGCTTTCATTTCCAACACTGATTCCCAACAAACTGTAGATTTGCATCAGTTCTATCCTCAGGAATATGATGCTGAATTGCAAGAAGATAATTTAATGTACTGCTTCCTCTCAGCCAAGATTAAACATCCTACAGGATCCCCGCTCTGCACTCTCCTAACCGGACAGTCTACAGTCTGCCTTTATACATGGTACGTGCAATTCCTCCTGAAGTCAGCTGGAGAAAAGTACCTATGAGTGATCCTCATCCTTTAAGCAGAACTTCATTTGGATCATTCTGACTTTTACACCCCACTGCAACAATACAAAAGTCAGGAGCCCAAAGAGTAGTTTGGACTTCTTTTACTGCCTTACGTAATGCTATCTACATTCTCACACACACTGACTCTCGGTAGGAGTTACAGAACTACCTGCTCTTTGCTTCTTTGAATGTTTCCCCAGAGCTGACAGTTGAAATCTTCATTTTGAACATCTGCAACAGTAATAGAAAAAATAGCAGCAGCAGCACCAAATTCTGTGTATCAGTGATGAATGCTATTTCCTTTGTTTCCCTCAGCAGCATTTTCTGCTGTACAGCACTAGATGCTTCAACTGAGAGTATCATAGCCATGTGAGTGTGTCGACATGCCCCCTGTGAGAGTTCTCAAAAGTACCATGTGCCACAGGTTATACCTGAAGCAAAAAGTATCTCAATCTAAGCTTTGCACCTACCTACTCAACCAAATTAGAAATATCAGACCATTGGGAAGAAAGCTTTTGTCACCATTCTATTTATTCTAATTAGCTATCATTATTATAACTACCAACCACACTTCAGAGGGAAGTTCTTAAAAGTTAGATTGATATCCCAGGGACCTTTTCATCTAAATTAGAGAAAGCACATCAGCAGACAGCAGGCACACAAAAAAGTGGAAAATGGGAAAGGACTGTGAATAGAGACACTTCTGTCACATGCACATTACGTGAGGTTTTGTTGTTTCTCTTTTGACTCTGCAACAGTAAGTAAAAAATGACCATAAATGTAATGTCATAATTTTTAATGACACTCAATATATAAAGTAAATTGGATCTTCATCTAGCACAAAACTGGCATAATGCTGCTGAACTCAGCAGAGTTACGCTGACATTCACCTTTTTGTCTCATGTGTTTCCAAATTGCATTTCCAACCTGACTGTGCCCCCAGTGAAGTTAAGAGGGATTGTTCAGTTGGGTCTTTTTCAAATAGAAGAAGGAGTTGGGTTCTAAGAAAAAAAATATTTTATTTCAATTCTTTTTTTGCTTTGCAATCTTCTTAACACTACTTAATTATTGCAGAGATTGAGATTTTAATTCTTTTTCTTTTTTTGTCTAATTCCAATTTCAGCAGGTTGAGTGTTGGTTGGTGAGCAAGAGCCAGAAAAAAGTCCAGTTTAGTTTATTGGTAGAAACCAGAAAAACACTAAATATGTATCTCAGAAATCCTATCCCTTCGAAGGGATACAGATAATCAACTTTTAGAAACAAAAACTAGAACAATTTCCTCAGTTTTCAGAGGAGAAAGGACCTGCGATGCAGAGGGATGCAGGCTCGCACAGCCAGGCAGGTGCAATAGCAACTTCCGATGCAGCTTTGTGGGGGATCCCTTTATGCGGAAGTCACGGGCCTCTTAAACACAGATGGTAAAGCTCTCTCAATTAAAAATACATACTTTATGTGGAAAAATACTAACAAAGATTTTTTTCCTTTTTTTTTTTCCAGACAGTATGGTCAGTAACTTGAGAAGACTGGTCGTCTTCTCCCCAGGCATCTGTGATGCCAAAATCTGCTGTTTTCCCTGCAGCACAGGGTGCTGTCCCAAGAGACTCTGAAAGCACTGCCTAGCTTAGAAATGTAATAAAATGATAACACCTGGAAACTTTGCTGAATCTTCCTGTCTTTACCACTCATATGGTTTCACCGCACACTTTCTTCATCAGTGCTGCCTTAACACTTGTTTTATGTATTAGTTCTTAAATAGCTGCTTTTGACTTTGACTTATCTATCACCTTATCTCCAGATACAGCCATTTCTATTTAACTTAACCATGTAAATCATCTATTTTTTAAAATTATTTTCTTTCCTTCAGTGTGCACGTTTCTTCCTCTGGCTACGTGTCTGTCGTCCCGTGTCTGTCCCTACCTGCGTTCACCCAGGACAAAATAAAGAACTTGCTCCTCTCTCCAGTTTGTGTATTCGAAATGTTTCCCACGGTGATCACCTACTTTGTCAGTTCTTTTAAACAGTGTGTTCAGACCATCCAAAATGGAAAGCAGGATCTGTGCCCGTCACCCCTCACTGTCCCTAGCTGCTTCCAATGTGTTTGGCGTTCAAAGGAGTTCACTTCAAATACGGCAGTTAGCATGTCTTCCTGCACCTGTGTTTTCAAACTGGTCACTGGAAAGGTTTATAAAATGATGGTGAATTTTAAAGCCAACAAACCTACTTGAGGAGGTGCTCAAAGATGAACCTGGGGCTGCCCCACCACCCCTCCATGGGAGGAGTTCCTGTCCTAAAGGTGGCAACTGCAGCAGGGGGCTTACAGCAAAACCCACCACCACTCACAGTTTCGTTTTTGCTTTGTATCACACAAAAGGGCAGCCCTTGAGCCTCCGCTCACACTGACAGTCAGTCACACACTCTGTGTGAGGCAGGATTTCATCCTTTCATGCACAGGAACACGCAACGGTATCCCATCCCAGCAAGGACGTGTGCCAGTGACAGCAGCGGGCCCACAGCTGATGTAAACTGCTTTCAGGAGTGTACTGGGGGGGACCCTCAGTCTGGCCTGGGAGCACAACAGCTGAAAGAAGGGAGAAACGTTCTGAGGAAACAAAACAGTAACTGAACAGGTGTAAGTGAAACTCATTGAAGGAACTGGAACTAAAATGTAGCCGGAGCTAAGGTCTGAGCAGCAGCCAGGGATATGCCTTCTCAGACGAAGGATGGAGCCAGGCATGAACACTCCTGTTCACCTTCCAGGAGGGATAGACAAGAGCCAGCTCAGACCTGGAAACTCTGCCAAAGAGCTGGCAGATAAATGCTTGGGCAGAGTATCTCACTAATGCAGCTCTACAACTTCCAGAGGAGAGCTCGCTCGCTTTTGGCTGGTTCACACAGTGGACAGAGAAGCTCGTGGCTGTCTGCACCCATCTGTGTAGACATGCCTTAAGAGGCCTACTAAAGCTTTGCCCATCAACACCAGCTGAGAATCCCGTCCTAAATCTAGGGTATTAATACAATTTGGCAAAATAAGTAAAACTATGAGACACCAACGCAGATTCTGTATCAAAATTGTAGAAGCACCTCCAGTTTATGACATGTTAAATTACAGGCTAACTTGTCAAATTAGCTTCAAAGTCTCAGGGGAACAAATTCTGACAAGAAAAATAAACAAAGAGAAAAACAGATTGCCAGAACTAAAGAAAACTTCAGCACTTCAGCACCAAGCATTCAACAGCCATGGGAAAGCAGTGTTACTATGACTACTGACAGCCAAGTAATAATTCCTCACTCTCAAAAACATAGCAAACAACATCTGTGTTTCTGCCTAGTCTGTTCAGGATTAGGGGGACAACAGCTGAACATCTTCAGGTTCCTATGCTTCCATTAGTCCAAGACATGAACTGCGACAGGAGAACAAGATGTAATCTGTGTCAAAAATATTCACCAACATGAAATGATTGTTGAAATCAAACATCTACCCATTCCTTGATTTTTCCCATTTCTTTTTTTTTTTTTTTGGCCTCTCTCCCACCATATCAGTAACCAGAACAAGCAACCAGAGTGTCTTTAATAGAGATGATCTTATGTCTCCCCTCTCAGTCCTGCTACCGAGCTGCATTCCCAAGGAAGGTCTGGAAGGAGCAATGAGAATTGCGCTTTGTGCCATGTGGGAGCTGGTAGCATGCAATGCTGAGCAGACAGAGGAGAGTCAGGCTGCTTGCCACTTGCTGGATGCTGAAGAGCATGGCTCTAGGCACCCACACGCATGACCGGCCAAGATCCAGACCTTAGCATAGACTTGGCAAATTTTGCAACAGCTAAGTGACAGCTGAAATAAGACTTTGGATTGCCTGATAACAGCACGGTCAACCACATGTAAAGATTATTCATGTGCAGGTTCCAGTGAAGTCAGCAGAACCAATCTGCACCACATGCTGTGGTGACTTCAGACTCAAACCTAAACCATCGTGTTTCAGGATCCTGCATTTCTTTCTGTGAGTCTCAGCATTCCTCCTTCACTATCCCTGCTTATAAACTAAGGGCTGCTGCTTTACGTCAAAGGATATTAATGAAAATCCAGAGTGACTGCAATTATCCGTACCTACAGATGTATCCACACCCTCTACATTTTGGCACCATGTACATGTTGCAAGTATAGCAGGATTAAGTCGGTTAAATCAGTATTTCAATAATTTGAACAAACAATCAATAGGGAAAAGAAAAGAACAGAAGAAAACAAACTCTCTCCACCCCTAAGAGTGTTAGAGGGATCAGCAGTTATCATGTTAGCTAAAATTTCTCCCATGCTCCTTTAACCTTGTCTTAACTTCCACCAAGCTTTTAATGTTGAACATCCAGGTTTGCACCTCCCTTGTTCCTTGGGGAAGAAATAAGACTAAATCAGTTTTATTGGTGTTACATTGAGACAGTTTATATATTTACCACTACTCCCTTTTTATTTCCAAAGTGAACTGTAAACAGTTAAAACTAAGCTTGCCCAGCAATCAACAGAAGTAAGAATCGTACAGCTCAAGCACCCTGAGGTATGCCCAACTCTAAGGTAAGGGAGGGCATACCTTTTGTGTGGTGATGTTCTCTGCTCTGGGGTGGATGGTCTGGTGTCTCATGAGGTGGTGAGGTGCAGGGAATGGCTACCTGTTGGCTGAATTATTCCCACTCCACAGTACCGCAGCAGACCACAAATGACAATTCTAGAAACACCCAGCAAAGTCTGTCTCTCTCCAGTGATTACAGAGAGACCCCACAACGAGTGGGTCCCTAATCTAATAGCTTTAATTAAGTGAATGCTCAAATAAAGCTAGTTAGGCGTATGAATATAGGCCCAAGTACATGTTTCTGAGCAAAAAGAAGTGTCTCAGACACTCTTCCATGCTGTTACTTGCAAAGCATGAACTACCTGTATATTTAGTACCTGAAGAAGGATTCGTACACCAAAGAGCTTATGGGGTTTTCCCAGATAAATCGTTTCTCCCTAAGAGTTATAATGTGGAAAAATGAGAAGCATGTGGAATTAAAACAAAGGTAGTCAGGCTCAATCTTCCGTTCTCAAGTCCAGCTGAAATCTGGGTTCCCAAATGGCAGGATCTGACCCTCCATGTGCTTTCACCACTGCCGTTTAAATTAATCTCTATAATAGAGTGTGTAGGTAAGAAGTAACTCAGGATAATTGGGCCTAAATGGAAATATATGTGAAAAGGCATAGATCTCTTTGCCCTGATTGAGGATCTGCCAGTAGAGCTTTCAGAAAGTACAATGATAATTCAGGCAAATTGACTGCTAGAAATATAAGTGGAAGATGATGCAGCAACTGAGAATCCTAAAGCGAAATAAAGATTGTAATCTTGTTTATGCATGTCTACTTGCATTTATTAAGTTCATTTTTCTACCCAAAAATGAAGTTAATATTTTCAACCTTTTGCTTTGCTGGGTCTGTGTTTTGCTTATTAGCATGAATAATTTTGACAATAGCCTTCAGTTCAGCATCAGCAACAGAATTATTTTTTCTATATGTGTCTTTAATGATTTGAATCCTTCCTGCAGAAAAAAAAATCCCATTAAACTCAGGGAAGTTCTATGAAAGGAAGAATTTCAGATGCAGAACTGAAACTTATGATCACATCACTATGAAAGAATTTGAAGTCTTGCAAAATGTACTTAATAGCAGTCAGGGTCTAAAAAAAATCACATTCTTTAGAATTAAAAAGTTAACATTTTGTGAAGCTAACATCAACATACTTTGCATACAGTCCACTACCATTCTAAATCAGGTAGTGGACTGTGTGCAAATACCAGTAAAATTGTTAACAAATGTGTACTAACAACATAGCTGTGAAATGCAACAAATAAAATCAATCTAAAGCACTAGTTTAGAAAAATAGATAATTCTTTGGTTAAAATTCCTGGCTTATTATCACCTGCATAAACACTCGTTTATTCTGTTCACTCACATTAAAATTTACCAATTGCTAGTACTACACATTAGCTATTATCTCTTCTTTTTTCCATTTGGGAACCAGTCAACTCCTACTCAGAACTAAGTTTATTTCTAACATAAAAATATAGCTAAAATATTGCATATCTCATCAAACTTTAAAATAGTTAATATTTCATTAATATCTCAGTTTTTACTCCTTCAGATTTTTTACATACTAACATGTGCAAATTTAAATACTTAGATACATCTCTACCAAGCTTTTTAGACATATGGTGCTCACAATAAATTCTGAATACTTCTATTTAAAGGACATTTTGCCCCATGGGTAACATGAGTGTACACTACTGTAATATTCACAAGTATAAAGGTAACAGCTGAATCTCAGTACTTTGACAGCACATTGTTTCAAGTAAGAAATCTAGACTTTCCATACAAAATCTCCCACTGAACAAATAAAACACTTCCCCAGGGAACCCAGGTTATTATTTTTTTTTCACTGATATGAAAATCTCTGTGACTCTTTACATTCAGAGTTTATAAATCAAGGACTCTTCAGCTTGCAAAAAATTCAGTAATGGTTTAAAAAACATTTCATCTGACACTGTAGCAGTAATGGAGACTACAAGAACAGTACCAAATTTCTCATGATATTTATATAAGTTGGTTCCTTACAAATGAAAATATTATTATATCGTTTGCCTTTATATCTTTTTTAGCTTGATTTGATTAAAGAAAACACTGCAAGTACATCTGTGATTCTTAGGAGACTAAATCAGAAGGAAAGTACTTTAAATATGACCTTTGTGAACAGCTTAACTCTTTTTGATGTAGTGGGCTTGCCATACCATAAATGCTAAACTGGATGTGACTCTCAGTGCTTTGCTGCCAGGGTAGTGTCTTAGCTCAGGGACAAAAGAGAGCAATTAAACTTAGGCAGTTTCCATTCAAGTGAAAGCAGATTGCAACAACAGACTTTCCTGAAGCCATCAGAAAACAAGCCCAGTCGCATTTTTCTGTTAAGGGCTGAGGGATGAAGAATGCTGGCTTCCTTCTTCTAGACCATATGCTCCAAGTTTTCCCCTTCTCCATGGTGGAGAGCAGCCTAGTACATCTGAACCTCAGTTGTACCTATGTACAACTTGTTGCCAAGAGAATCCCCTGCCTTCAGAGATCTCTGCCTGAAGCAAATTTTCTTTCTTTGAGATGTGCTTTGTATTTCTTTGAGATGGTGCTAAAGATGGCTTTTGCCAATATCAGCAGTTAAAAGGTATGTTATATACAACAAGCCTCTTTATCACAAAATATCCTATAATTTGGAAAGATTGGTGACATCTGCTCTCAAGAGACTCGAGCATGAAGCAGCAGGTGAGGAATGTCAGAGTTAGAGCTGGGTGAGACAAGGAAATGCCAGAACTTTTTCCTGTGATATTTTTGGCTCTAACCACCACAGTACCTCAGCCACCTACACCAGCACTAACGTTTCCCACTCCGACACCATACTCCTTCCCCCTACCACTACCAAAATCAGCCCATTACTTGACAGTTAAGCAGTCTGAGGAAGAATTAACTCACCCTATTTCACCCCTGAATGCCTACTCACCCTTCTTGTTTAGTTTTACAATGTTTTATTTTTTTCTCACAGCTGTGGTAAAACCCACAAAAGGAAAAACACAGCCTTACACATAACACATTGGAGACTTTCAATCATAAGACTTCATCCTTACATAAATATAAAGGTTAATACATCTAGTTATATGAAGATTAATCTTCCTAACTGATGCCAGATCTGTGGTGTTCTTTGTTCTACTTATGTTCCAGCTATGTTATTTAAAGCTCTCATCCACAACTTTAATATTTGCATTAGACTTTCTGAAAATTTTTAGGTTCTTTCTTCACAGCTCAGTGCTCTCTGCTTACTCTTGCCTGAACTATCTTCTCCGAGTCACCGCCTCTCTTATCAGCTTGCAGCCTCCTTCCTCTTTTATTAGAATTTAGCACCATGTTGATGGTTACAGGTTTTTCTGTAAATTTACCAATGGCTTTTACAGTCATAGGTGAATAACTGCTTTATTAACTGGAATATAAAACAATTTAATATGCATTTATATGTTGCAATAAACAACATTATTGAAATACTTCAGGGGTTTCCTGATGTTTAATGATACATGCTCTCAGGCATAGCAGGAACAAAGGGTTGGTGACATTGTTAGTACAGACTTTGCTTTAGACTATTGGCCAAAACTTTATAGATTTATTTAGGGAGGCTTCTGATTCATTATCCCCTTCCGTACACCCTGTCAGCTCTGAGTATCTAGGGGCTATGTGTGGATACATAATAAAGATAAAGAAAAAAGCGAGAGCACGCATCAAGGATTTTAAGCTTAAACCTGTTACGGTTCTCAACTTAAAGGAGCTCTGGGCCATGCCCAGAGAGCGCACTGTTCTTGCTTTTTTCTCGCCTGTGAGCATCAGGACCAGAGTAAGCATGCTTGAGAGGCATGGGGAAAAGTGTGAAAGGGGTGGAAAAGAACATTGAAAGAAAAGTGATCAGTTGAGATTTAAGGGTAGAGACTGTGATAAATTTAGAGTTCAAAATATCTAGATAACCAGCCAAGAAACTACACCCATGTGGTTCCGGAAAAAGACTCCCAGACTGAATTCTAGAAACAACAAAAGGATCTCTGTCAGCAGAATTAGCATTAAGGCTGTGGGCTAGACAACAAACAAAGTAATACATACCTGAGCCACAACTGTTTGTACAGCAGAGGATGAGGATGAATGTTTCTACAGCTAGCTCTGTGTGCCTGCTCTTCCCAGGTAGTCAAACCTGGTTCTCAAGAGTTTCCAGGCTGAGAAAACGTTGAGAAAGATTCAATAGGCTTTCTTCTGTGAATATGTGATTGTACAAATCCTTGAAAGAAGATAGTTCAACATTCTGCACCCATCTTCAGTAAGACATGATCAAAACATTTGTCTCCAGAATTTATAGGTTCCTTTTATTTTTGATGGGTATCTGTTCTCTTTGAATAGACGTTTCTATGTGAAGACATCAAATTATTTTCCATGTATTCGTTTAACAACCACCACAAAAAAAAAAAACAACAACATTTTTTAAAATTATGTTCTAAATTTGGTCTGTACTGCAGGGGAAAAAATGCCTTTGGTTATAGCTTGAGAATTTGCTTATATATGTCTTGACAGGTATTGATGTATTTCAAATCCAGATTTCTGATCCTATGTCCTACTGCATCATCCACTGTCAGGATGAGCTTTCTGATTTTGCTATTGCCTCTTAAACCAAGAGGCAAAATCCATCCTAATGAGTGATTTTTGAAAGCTTTCTAAACACATGGACTGGTTAACTGTTCACCTAAAATGTACATGTGCACACACATACACAGGGGAGAGAGAGAAAAAAAAACAGGGAAGGAAACGGGAGGGAGGGAAGAATATTGCTTTTTAGGAACTCTCTAGACACATTTCTCTGAAGTACTTAAAAGCACTAAAGGACTAAAGATTCCCATGCAAATATCATATACCACTGAAATAATGCCTTGACCCATCCCCCTGAGTACGCTGCAATTAACCAAGCCAGTTAGTAAAAAAGGAGATTAAAAGGCAATAATAGTGTTCCAGTAATGATGTTCTTAGCAGCTTTTGAGGGATACTAAGAGATTAAGTCCCTTGCAAATGTTAATAATAGCACAGACAGTAATGGATTAATATTTTTGCTTTGTATTAGGAAGAAATTATAGCCTATGTTTTCTTAGATACAAGACTGAGTGAAACATAAAAATACCAACCACATATTCAATTATTTGTTGTTCAAAGTCCACCAGATACACTCAGGACAACTGACCTGTGAAGACTTATTGGGCTAAAATCTATGTAAAATGCTCAGACAGATGGCTAAAAACACAAGTGCTGCACTTAATGCAGTAGCTACGCAAAGTTACCATCCATAATGGTATACTTTTTGTCTGAAAACTAAGTCACTTAGGAAACTTGTGCCCTCCTTGACAATCTCTTGATGTTTCACTGTGTAATGCCACATCAGGTCATCAACGTTGCTACTCACCACATATCATCTACACGGTTTTACATCAAGCTAAAATCCTGCCCTTTCTATGGAGTGCAAAATAGCAAGGAGAAATGAAGGCTAAGTGATAGTAAACCCTTCCAAAAGTTGCTCTACCCCCCAGTTACAGCACACTGTCCAGTACAAGTGAGCTCTCCGCAGACTCTATGGCCTCAGTGCAAATACTGTGCTAACGGCTGCAGTCTGTTGCCATGATCCTGGTTTGCCATTTTGGGCCATCTCACAATAGGTTCAGTCCAACACCTCATGCTCCCTCATGGAACACTGCCACATCCTTCTCTTGGGGAAACCGCCAAGTGCTGTGGCAGCACCTGACAGGAAAGTGGCTCCCTGGCAATACCTCCCCACCCTGGGAGCCACAGAGCGAGTGCTGTTATATATCACAGAGCTGCTGCACAAAGATGCTAATGGAGCATCAGGAAACAGCTTCCCTCTAATCTTCTGTGTCTTTTCAACCCCTGGTCATTTGTGTTTCATCTTCCAAAACCATATTAGAATTAGCAAAGATGTAGGCACAATCATTTAATAAACTAAACACCATTCGGGATGAAAGCAAATTGGAACTGACATTTGCAAAAACTGTTTGTGATCACTGAGGTAAGCAAGGAACAGGAACGGTATTAAACCAAATTGCAGCAACGCACAGCAGGTGTGGGATGTGCCTGCAATAGTCTCTATTACGAAAACAAGACAGAACTCATTGGGTGAAGGTTGTGTTAAGGTGATGCAGGGTTTTTCTTCATGTCTCATCATCTCCTATCAAGTGCTTATCAAGTGCGTATTAACTTTCATAACCTCTGTGAAATGAGCAACCTCCGACAAGCTCTTGAGGGACAGCTCTCCATTTTGTAACAACCACTAACGTAAGTGGCCCATGTGTTTTTACAGTGACAAACGTCTGGAAGAATGAACTACTCTGATCTGCTGTGTGATCCCACCAAGCAGAGGAAGAAAGAGATCAAGATGGTAGGGTGAAGGATTTTTAGCAGCTGATGACAATCCTGTTCTGCATTACACTGCAGAGCACCAAACAGTGACAGACTGTACTGGAGCAGCTGTCTGCCACACCGCTCGCACAGCTTTTTTGCTGCCACAAACTGCATGTGTGGAGTTAAATAGTCCAGAAAATTCTGACACTACCGGAGACAGAGGGTGAGTGTGCAATGCAAATCCGAGATGATTTGATTAAGGCCTTCCCAAGACACAGCCCAGACATAAACAATCTGCTTATCCATTTCTCAGTGTCTTAGAGCACATTTCTGCATGTAACACCTGTGCTTAGTGCCTAGTTTCATTTATATCACTCACAGGAACCCCAAAAATACTGTTTTTGTTTCTCTCCAAGGGCCACTGAAAATTCCAATATACATTTATGTTGCCTTTAAATCCTGTTAGAGCTCTACTTTTTCCCTACAATAGAGTTAATGGAGAGAAGAACAAGACTGACTAAAATAACCATTCTCAGTCTCCTGGATTATTTGATTCCTTCTCAGCTAAATAATTAATAATGCAAAAGCCAGACACTTACCAGCCATGGGGTGTCTTCAGACTGACTGATTGGTTTTCATGGAATATTTATCTTCATTAGTATATTTATTATATTAGTAGGTCCTGGGCTTATATTACCCTCTCCTTTGCTGTATTCATTTCATAAGTATGAATGCTAGATACATTAACATCAGCATGAACATCTAGATGAAATTCTTGAAGTTTATCTTGAATAACATCTGTCTTAATATGCAGATCTAGCAATTGATAACATTATTCTCATCAGAACTGAAAATGTGCTCAGAATACATGTAGTCAGAAGCATCTTCAGTATATGATAGCAGTTATGGCCAAGACTAATCCCATTTCCTTTCTCAAAACTGAGTGAACAAGGGAGCCCCATTATTTTTAGCATTTCTGTGACACTATAAAAGAACATTTCTAACTTAAATCTGTACACTAAACATGACCTGTATTTGAAATTAATCCCTTGCACACTTCATATAATAGAAGCACCTTTCGCAGTTGCTATGAAACTGTCAAAGTCAAGGAAAGGGAACAAACCTTCAAAAGCTGTGTGCCTTTGGAACGCTATCCATATGGAGCCCATTATTTAGGTTTCAGAAGATACATTAAAATCACTGCCCTCATAAAAGGACACTGGTTTTGCATTGTTATGCACACAACAGCTACAGAAAAATGATGCACACTCCTCCTGCTCTGTCTCTGCAGCAGGATTTACTCCTGATTTATCACAGCTAGACAACATACCAGCTGTTGCATGTTGCATGATATTATTCGCTGCTCTTTTCCAGTAACTCCGCATGTCTTGATGTGCTTGTCACACGCAGATCCACTTTTTGACTCAGATTTAAAGAGAAGATGCATTGAGTGTCCAAAACTCTTCTGGGCTTGTTTGTTTGTTTGTTTGTTTGTTTTCCAGAGATGGCACTTGAGCCACTTCAAATCCACAGTGGTAGCAAGCTCCCATAGAAATTAATGGAAAACGGAGACTTGTCAAAATCCTGTGTCACTTGAGCACCTCAGAAATTTGATATTCTAGCCATCTGAGCAATCCTAGCCATTCAGAGCACTCTGAAATTTGCAGGAGGCAGGTGCTTAAAACCGTTCAATAACTGTGACAGCAGGGCTTTGTAGTCATGATGGCCAAAGGCTATGAACAAACCAGGGGTTTTATGCAGGTAATACTTTCTGTTATTCCAAAACAGAAGGAGGTCATTCAAACACTTTCTTTTTACCTTCCAGCTAGGTTGACCATGGTCTAGGAAAATGGCCTTATCTACATACATTAAGGCTTTATTTCAGTAACAAGGTGAAACAGCGAGTTCAGTGCAATGTAGAGATTCTCTCACCCATTTAACCAACAGCAGCCAAGACTGCACACTTCCAGCAGAAGATCACTTCTTACATCTCGTCTAATGCATCTTATATTATGCATCGTGAAATCAGCCAAATAACAATGACATAGAGCTTAAATGAAATTTTAATGACAGTATGTTATCATTTTTGTGTTGCCTCCTCCCCATGTTCAAATAAGAATGATAGTTTTAAAAATTCATGGAGCTTTAAGTGATGTAGAGGTGTTACAAAAGACTGTAAGCTTGAACCAGTGAAAACAGGAACTAGCTAAAGGGGTTTATGTCAGCTTTTTAAAACTCTGCCAAGAATAACACAGCATCTAAGGACACAGAATAACATATGTACCAAATAAAAAGCATCTTAAGACCCTCCTCAAATTCACAATTTTTTTTTAAAAAAAGAAATATATCTAATTTTGCATATTGTGGAGTAAAGGTAAACCAAATAAGTGATGTGACCTCAAAGGAACGAATTAAGAGGAAAAAAAAGATAAACTGACATTCCAGTTGCTCAATAGTGGATGGCAATCGCTTTCCCATCATAGCTACATACAAAAACACCTGGTTTTGAATTGAAGCCATAAGCCACAAAAGACTAGATATATTAAAATTCCTATAATTGCTTTGAAATCTTATTTTCTCCAACCTGAAGGTAGTAATTTTGTGCCCGCTGTTTTAATTCCTAAATGTGATTTATAAACATTTTCTATTATCCTAATTTGTTTCTGCTGTGTTGCAGCAATGGCAAGCATACACAGAAATTTAACAAAGCACTCACTACAAACTGTAGAAACAGAGGACGCTAAGGTGTCAGGTATGGTACTGATAGAGGTTAATACCTTCAACAGTCATAGGTTTGGATTTGGGGATATTTGCACAGTAGTCAATACAGATAAAATTGAATTGTATGGTAACGGCCCATAAAAAGCTCATGCATCATTGAATCTCTCAGGTATTCCTGAGTCTTAATGGGATAAAAGTCATCTCCCCGTACAACATTTTTAAATCACATGTTCGTCCCACTATGTTGGTTTGCTTGGGGGTGTAGCACGGTGTATACGCCCATAGACAATCTCTGCAGAGGGAATTATCATCTCCCTTAAGACACGCTAAGAACGTGTACATTTGAAGTGCTGAAGCAGAAGAAAGCTGAGGGCATATCTGTGCTTCAGTGACACATAATGACTTCTGTGTAAGCCGAGGCTGGGAGGGGGGTTTTGTGGACACACACTGGTCTCAGCAACACAAACACACACATAGTTGCAAAAATCACACCAGAACTGGGTAAGCCAACCAAAACGCCACAGCTCAACTACTAGCACCCAAGCCAGCAAAGTTAACACTCAAACTTGGTCAGATGGCTGCACTCACTGTTGTGTGACATACCGTAAAATATTGCATTGTTACAAAAAATACTATTACTAAAAAATTAAAACATAAGAGAAAAATGTCTCTTTTTTGCTTACCAAAACACAGTTTTGTTGCTTAGCTTTCTGTGGTAGAAAATGGAAAACAGACAAATAAAAAAAATTACTGTTGTATTTCTACTCAATATTTTAGAAGAAAATGCTAAATCAACATCTCAAAAATATTCCAGGTTTTTCACTCCTCTGTGAAATTTCCAAATCTTCTCTGTGGTGGAACAGCACCTATTCTGCTCTGGCAACTGTTGTAACTTTGTTACAACAAAAAGCAGAGTTTTCCTACAGTGTACATGGTCCTAAGCAGTTACATGTTCCTTTAAGACCCCTCAGTATAGCAGCATATGTTCTGAGTCACCCAGACCTACTCCATGCTACATCCAAGACCTGTCCTTGTACTGATCTAACTCTTCAGCACACTCACGTTTGTCTGCACACAAACCCAAAGGCCAAATTTGAATACTTTTTTTTTGCTGCACTGAAAGCTACAAAGAATTTAACAGGATCTAAATTATGTAAATGCACATATTAATTTATTAAGGTCTGCATTTAACAAGAAAAGGAGTTCACAAACAAGCTGAACTTCTTATGGAGATTTTAACTTTGCATTTCTTTTTTTTTTCAATTTAATTACAAAATAAAATTATAACTTTTTAAAAGAAAATTGATAGGCTATATATTTTAAAAGAAAAAAAAATGTAGAATCAGTGAGAAGTTTTCAGGTCACTCTCCAGGTCACAATTATTAAAAATGCAAAAGCACCGAGATGAGGACTTTCTGGTAGCAGTGTCAAATTCCCACGCAGTAGTATCTTTCATTATTACTAATGCAGCTAGATGTTACAAGTGCACTGTGACTAAGTTAATGTGAGGTTTAGATGCTTAATTATATTTCCTTTTTTTGTGTCATCTAGTATACCAACTCACTTTATATTCCCATAAGATAAATGGCATATGTTCTTCTCTTAGCAAATGTTACGCTAGCCAGAATTTACAGTCTTTACTTAGAATTGTACCACCAGGTAGAATTACAAAAATAATATTCACTATTCTGAAGAACAGCGCTCAAAATATGAACACCTGCACTTTTTAGTTTTAGTTTTCTCATTTTTAATAATATTTTGAAAATAATAGCTGTCCATTTTCAGGCTATTTTCACAGCTCCTGCCTGCAAAATTGTCAATTGTTTCAAGAAGGACAGATTATAGCCTGTCAAAAAGCCTGAAATTGAGCCAGTGACAGCCTGAAAGCTATTCCAGATTCTGAGAACATATTGCAATGCCTATACATTTTTCTTTGGCAGCCGGTTACTGGAAACTTAGCTGCAGCGCAGGTATGGAAATGCTACAGAGATTGAATTAGAAAGTTATTTAGAGGAAGCATTAATTTCACAGGACTGGATGCCTAACTGAGGAAGAAGGCTTTTGTTTTATCCTTAGCACAGTGCTGGTTTCATATACAGACAGCCGAGTTTTATAATCACATATATCACTCCATTCCACTCCTCTCCTTTCACTTTGTCACCTGCAGGTAGCAATCATGCCTCTTTGATAGTAAAGTAAATGGCTAAAAAGGTTGAATTTGTTTCTGTAAGCCAACTTCATACCGAAACCAGCTGGACTCTTAAAAAAGATAAAATCAGATCGATGCTGAAAATGGCAATAATGTGCACAAAGGACACAATTTAGTAAGGAATTAACTATATATATTGACCCAGAAACTCCTCCAAAGTGACCCAATGAATATGAAAGAACTTAAGGAATAAGTGCTTATGATATTTTCCAAGGATACTTACAGGAGATTGCCGTTTGAATTCAAACATCTTTTGCCACCTGGACCTGTGTAAAGCATCTGACACTGTCCCGCACAAGAGTCTTCTCTCTAAATTGGAGAGACGTGGATTTGACGGATGAACCACTCAGTGAAAAAGGAACTGGCTGGGTGGTTGCACTCAAAGAGTTGTGGTCAATGGTTCCATGTCCAAGTGGAGACCAGTGACAAGTGGCATTCCTCTGGGGTCGGTACTGGGGCTGGTGCTGTTTAACATCTTTGTTGGCGACATGGACAGTGGGATTGAGTGCACCCTCAGCAAGTTTGCCAATGACACCAACTTGTGTGGTCCAGTCCACACGCTGGAGGGAAGGGATGCCATCCAGAGGGACCTTGACAGGCTTGAGGGGTGGGCCTCTTGCACACCTCATGAAGTTCAATAAGGCCAAGTGCAAGGTCCTGCACCTGGGTCGGGGCAATCCCATGCACAAATACAGGCTGGGTGGAGAATGGATTGAGAGCAGCACTGAGGAGAGGGACTTGGGGGTGTTGGTGGATGAGAAGCTCAACATGAGCCAGCAGTGTGCATTCACAGCCCAGAAAGCCAACTGCATCCTGGGCTGCATCAAAGAAGTGTGGCCAGCAGGTCGAGGGGGGTGATTCTGCCCCTCCACTCCACTCCTGTGAGACCCTATCTGGAGTACTGCCTCCAGCTCTGGGGTGCCCAACATAAGAAGGACATGGACCTGTTGGAGCAAGTCCAGAGGAGAGCTACAAAGATGATCAGAGGGCTGGAGCACCTCTCCTATGAAGGCATGCTGAGAAACCTGGGGTTGTTCAGCCTGGAGAAGAGAAGGCTCCGGGGAGACCTTATAGCAGCTTTCCAGTATCTAAAGGAGGCCTACAAGAAATCTGGAGAGGGACTTTTTACAAGGGCATGTAGTGACAGGACAAGGGGTAATGGCTTCAAACTGAAAAGAGGTAGTTTTAGATTAGATATAAGGAAGGAATTCTTTCCTGTGCGGGTGGTGAGGCACTGGAACAGGTTGCCCAGGGAAGCTGTGGAGGCCCCTTCTCTGGAAGTTTTCAAGGCTCTGTTGGATGGGTCTTTGAGTAACATGGTCTATTGGAACGTGTCCTTGCCCATGGCAGGGGATTGGGACTAGATGATCTTTAAGGTCCCTTCCAAACCAAACCATTCTATGATTCTATGTTCTTGCTCTGCACCCTACCTCAGTCTCACCGTCTCAACACCCAGGACCTAATTTAACACAAACACATGCCTCGCATAGCCTTTATACTTGTAAGGCTCCCACCCTGAGGGGAGACATGTTTGTGTCTATCTTGTTCAGATGTGAGTGACTACAGAAGGTAGAAAGTAGTGACTTAATGGACCCTGAATATCAAAAATATCACTGCTGTTTCACACTTCCCCAAATCTGCAGTCTGTCTCAGTATGACTATATCTCTTTCTCCTTCTCCCTCTACAAGCTCCTGTTTATAGCACAATCACCTGCTCCATTTGAGTGCAGTACAAGTCTTTGGCTTAGTGTCTTGAACATAGTGTCCTTTCATGATGAGATATTCTTTTATACACCTTTACATGCTACCTCCTTTATCTGTCTGACCTTGGACAATCAGTCACAGTGCCAGAATTTCAAACAAGTTTACAGGGTGGCCTCTAAGATTTTACGACTGCTCACTTCATTTGCAGGAGTTTCCAATAGATACAGGCCATCCTTCCCAAAGCTAACAGGCGGCACTGGTTTCTTCTGTTTTTCTGATCACAAGGCAAGAGGTGAACCTGTTACAGCAGGTTAAAGGGTGGAGAAGACTGGAATTTTTTTAGATAGGTTTATAGAGAGGATTGATCAAGTTAATTTAAACAGCTGGCAAAAAGCCCACTGCAGCTTTAGTCATGATGAATCCTCAGATTATTATAGGACCAGATGGACTTTGTCCTGTAAGTAATTGTGTATTCTCTGGAGTGGACAGGGGGCCATTGAACCATCTGTTTTGTTGTTGCTCCAAAGAGTGTCTTATTGCTGTCCGTGTCTGCTGTTTCACTACTTGATTCCCCCAGGCCTACTTTACATCAGCTTGCTCAGACACAAGATGCCCTCTTGTTTTAAGTAAGAAAGAGAATTGTATTTGCCACCCCAGGCCGCCATGCTATGCCTCTGGTTTTCCTGTCTTCACAGTCTGCTGCTTTTCTTTGCTTGTTTTAGTCCTCAAAAATGTATTGGAATGGACAATAGATTTACAGGTCTTTTAGTATTCTAGTAGTACTACTCAATACTGCCAGGAGTTAAATTTGTAAATAATAATGCCTTGCTCTTGCATGGCATTTTTCAACAGAGGAATATAAAGCAGATTTGGGTTTTTTTCACACAAAGGTCAGTATCACTAGCCATATCCGATGAATGGTGAGATTCGGGTACACGAGAACACTGTCAAGAATCACAGCCTAAAAACAGGAAATTCAGAGATACTCAGAAAAGGGTCAAAAGAGACAGGAGGAAAAAGGTACACATGAATCTATATAGTCATTCAGTACAAGCCTATGCATGAATGCAAGAAATACAGAAAATAAACAGAATGTAAAATTCCTTACATGTGGCCAGAACCAGGATTTAGTTGCTGTACAAAAGATTCAGTGGGATAATTCATGTGACTGAACCATAATTCTTTTTCATTAATATAAAAAGATATATAGTTTGCTCAGGAAGGACAGACCACAAAACAAGGGACAAGGATGTTAACCATGTCTTTTCTATACGTGGGATGAGACCTGCTGAACTCTCTGAGTTATGTTTAAAGGCCCAACGTCTTTGTAAGAGTTGAAGTTTATCACTGAAGACTTTTAACACTGAATCAGTACACAGTCATCTGATGGTACTTTTTTCAGGGTCCTGTGAATATTATACTTCACAGGGTCCCCTCATATCCTTTATGGATTTCCATAAATACATATAAATAATTGCAAGCAGGACCTATTCCAGAAAAATCAATGTAACCATGATTTTATACATGACTTTGTATCTGCCAAAGAATTCCTCAGAAGTATAGGACTATTTGCAAAGGAACAAATAATAACTCAGCCACTCTATTCACCAGCTAGGCATTCAAACTGGGTGAAAGCCTTAGTCAGTATGATCCAGTGGGATTTGCTTTATCTTTAACATATATTGTTATCCCTGAACAGGTGTACAAAACTTTTCTGGAGCTAATTGTTCCTCCTTCTGGAAGAACAATTTTGGGCCTTTGGACCTTCTCAGCTTATCAAAGATGAAGAGTTTTTTCATTATTGGATGAATTACGTCCTTCATCGCTCTCATCATGGTTGAGATACACCAGCACAGATCTCTATATTATTATGAACAAACTACATATTCCTGGAAGATTCACAAATGTAGAGTCAATTTTTCTTTATTAAAATCTGTGAAATGAACTAATTTAAATTCCATATGGGCCAGTGATTCAGATAACATGAATAGAGGTTTTTTTAATATTAAAACACCTTTGTTGAACACCAGCTCAATTAATAACAAGACCTATATTAAAAGCCTTTTTCTAAAGGATAGGAGTTTTGAATTTCAATGTCTTTTTGAAACTAACTTGAGATTTGTGAGTAGTTTTCTCATTTTTATCATTAAATCCTTTAATAGAAATCTTAAGGAGATATAGTGCTATTTCTCATCCTTTTCTTGCGTCTTGGTGTTATTAGATCATTATGTATATGATTATTCATGCTTATGTTAGCCTACAATCTATTAATTTTCCGCAGAGAAAATAAAATCAAGTGGCCAGTTGGCTCATACAGCTCATAATGCCCCTGGAACAGCAGAGGCACATCCATGACAGCAGACAAAGATCTAAGCTGAGTCTCAGGGTTGTATGTAAGTCCCCAGCCATAACTGACATGAGCCTTCTGTTCACTATGATTTCAGCCATAATCATTTAGCATTTAATTTACAGTTCTGTTCACTACCCTGTCTCATTGTATGGGGAGCAGGGGTCACTAGTACATATCTCAAAGGTTCAAATTCTAAATTAAATCTCAGAAACTTTCAGGGAAGTGGCTTTTAATTTTGTGACTGCAAAATCTTGTAATTCCTTTTTCCAAAGTACACTCCAGAGGCTTTTCTCACTCACTAACAGTAACCAACTTGCCGGAACTTAAAAACTTCACTGATACCTTATGAAATTCTAAACTGGTCTATGGTCATCTTCTCATTTTGCTAACCTTATGAAAAGTTGCGTCTCTTCTCTTTCCTCATGAATCTGGTCTAAACTTTATTCAGGTATAGTGTTCTTCACTTCTTCAAATATTACTGAATAATTTTATATACTGAAAAAACAAAATTCACACTTTTGTCTTGATAGTACAACTTAGAAATATTCTCTATTGTTTCCAGCTGCGCTAGGCATATATTAGTGTAAATACATTGCAGAAAATTATTCAAACTATCTTTTTCTTAAAATTATACTTTTAAGATTTCTAAATTTTTCTTGGTATTGATCTTCTGCTGTTCACTTTTCTGTATGGCTGTTCTTAGGACACCAGAATTCACCTCAGGATTGGCACCTTCATGGATAGATGCAATAGACAGTAGATTGTCATGGACCCAAAACCTGATCTTACACAAGTTCAGAAAATAATAGGTCCAAGTCCCATTGGGAATTGGATTTCTTGATGCATGGCAATACCAACAAATTCTTCAAAAATGTGATTGTTATGAGGGGTGAGAAAAAAGTCTTCAGCTAGCACTTGACAGTCAAGCAAATCTAAGTGAACTAGTGGATAACCCTTCCTTTTTGATAGGTGGGACAAGGCAATAGGAAAGGAAGACCTAACAGCACAGTTCTCAATAGCATGGTGCACCCCTTAATATTGACCAGAACAGGAATGAACATTCACCCTCAATGGACGGCAGTCATGCAGCCACTGACCAGTAAGACACAAGGCCTAAGATGACTCAAATTCCCCAAGGCTGTGATGACATGTCTGGAAGTAAAGGTAAAGCTTGGGTGTCTTTAATTGTGGAGTCAGCAGGTTGTGTTAGCAGTCATATTGCCCACCTGGAGGCCACCAGAACTAATATTAACACATACCTCATGTAATATTCTCAGGAAAAGGAGAATAACGGGGAAATTGCATATGCATTTCTCAACCATAGTACAAGGATGTCTCCCAAGAAAGGACATGAAAACAGACCTAGTCCAGAAGCAGTGGCACATCTTGTTTAGATCTAAGGCAAAGAGGTTGACCTCAGGACTCACTGACATAGCAGGTGGCATTGCTTCATATTATCTGCTGTAGCCATGTCAGTCTGAAGACAGCACCAGACTCAAACCAACAGCATCCCAACAAATGGGAGAGGTGTTACACCATCTTGCTTCTGGAGGTTGAACACTGTGGTACCGGTGTCTGACAGTAATGCTTCATGTATTCTTTAAGCCTGATGAAGTAAGGTGTTGAATGCAGGTAACTCTAAACAGGAGAACAGAAGTATGTTTACAACACATTGTATCACCTATCCATATAGGTTACCGTGTGGATATAAGGAGGCAACTGAAACATCGAGAGGTCCCACCATCATCGCAGATACAGGATGTGATCTCCTGGGGAAACTAGTACTCTATTGCTTCCATTTCCAGCATAGCATACTCCATGACTGACAAAAAAGCAAAACATTCAGAGTTCTCAGCATATGCATCTACAAAACATGAACGCACATAGAGACTGTTTTCTTAAAAAGGTGACTAAACCTTTTCTAAGGTTTTGCAGAGGTATCACAGAATCTGTTTCTAGCTGTCAAGTTATCAACAGGAAAAAATATTTACATTCTGAAAACTGAATACAGTTTTCACTGTATTTCCCATACATGAAGAGCAACCACAGATATATTTTTTTTTTGTCTGGATTACTATTATTTACGGGAAATAAAAATAATGTACATGTTTCTGTGTATGCATACATGGAGGCAGAAAAGAAAAAGGAAATGAAACAAAGCATGCTGACAATGATGGTGATGAATTTCATACAGAAAACATTAAAAAATGGTTGATCCTTAAATGACTGTGGAATGTGCACAGTTAATAAATTTCCTAAACACTTTCCAAGTGTGAGAACTGGTCTGACACACATCAGCTTTCATTTCATATCCACATGATGCCAAATAACAACACACATTTTGTTCTCCTCTCATCACAGCTTACAATGCCTATTAATTTACTGCCCATTCTAATTGACACTGACATCAGTAGACATCTTAGCACAGTCTTAAGATATTGAATTGCTGGTCGGTGTAGAGAGAGCTTTTAATAACCTGCTTGTAACACTCAACTCACTCATACAGAACTTTCTTTGTTAATAATTATTTGATGTCACCAAACATAGTGCCAATATATATCACTTCATTAGTTAAATAACCATTTAAAAATTAAGTTTTATTGAAACAGAAACATCTCAAAAATGAATGGTAAAATGTTAACTAGGATTTTAAAAGTAACTTGGATGGCTTGAGGGCTACATAATATAATACACAGACATCCAAAACATAAATAAACAACAATACTGTGGTTCAGAAAAGGGTTATTTGTTTACTTCAAAATCTTCTGTTTCAAACAATAATACAACACATACTGGAGAAAAGTGAACAAAAATATTTTGGGGTCATTTTAATTTTCTGATGAAAATAACTCCTCTGGATATGCAAGTCAGTTAATAGGATACTGTGACCGAATTCAGGTTTTGTGCATGTTTGGTTGTTTCTGTTCTGGGCTTTTGATTTAATTAAAACTAGTGGCAGATGGAATATCTTCTCTGAATCTCTCTGCCAATTTTTTGTAGTTTTGTAATAACATTTTCCTAATCTAAAAAATGTTTTCCCCTTTCTGGTTTCAAAACATCCACATGAACACAGAGAATTAACTATAGAGAAGAAACAAAATATCCAAGACTGGCAAATGAAAAAATAAGCACACTTAAATACACAAAAGAAAATTTTCCCCCCATTGTTCTTACTCAGTACTTTTGGGAGTTACTTGTAGTAAAAATAATCAGCAGTGCTATTTAAAAGCATTGTTTTTAAGTCTCTTTAAGAAAAATTCAATTACTTAAGATCTGTTTTAGAGCTGGTGCCCTGTATTACTTTTACTGAGGACCTTATTACCTCATGATGCTGAATAAGGCCAAGTACAAGGTCCTGCACCTGGGTCGGGGCAATCCCATGCACAAATACAGGCTGGGTGGAGAATGAATCAAGAGCAGCCCTGAGGAAGAGGGACTTGGGGTTGTCGGTGGTTGAGAAGTTCAACATGAAGCCAGCAGTGTGCACTCACAGCCCAGAAGGCCAACCGCATCCTGGGCTGCATCAAAAGAAGCGTGGCCAGCAGGTCCAGGGACGTGATTCTGCCTCTCTACTCCACTCTCGTGAGACCCTACCTGGAATACTGTGTTCAGCTCTGGGGCCCCCAGCATAAGAAGGGCATGGACCTGTTGGAGTGGGTCCAGAGGAGGGCCACAAAGATGATCAGAGGGTTAGAGCACCTCTGCCACGATGACAGGCTGAGAGAGTTGGAGTTGTTCAGCCTGGAGAAGAGAAGGCTCTGGGGAGACCTTCTAGCAGCTTTCCAGTACCTAAAGGGGACCTACAAGAAATCTGGAGAGGGACTTTTTACAAGCGCATGTAGTGATAGGACGAGGGGTAATGGCTTCAAACTGGAAGAGGGGAGATTTGGATTAGATCTCAGGAAGAAATTTTTCACTCTGAGGGTGGTGAGGCACTGGAACAGGTTGCCCAGGGAAGCTGTGGAGGCCCCATCCCTGGAAGTGTTCAAAGCCATGTTGGACGGGGCTTTGAGCAGTCTGGTCTAGTGGGAGGTGTCCCTGCCCATGGCAAGGGGGTTGGAACTAGATGATCTTTAAGGTCCCTTCCAACCTAAACCGTTCTACGATTCAATGATCCTAACTCAGAGAACAAGTTACTGAGGATATTGCTATATTTCATGTCTTGGTGTTTCCAAATGAAAGCTTGTTGCTGGAAGATACTCTCTAAGCAGTTACAACTACGGCTCAACACACTATTAACTACATGAAATCCCACAGCCTGTATTATGCAGAGTAGTTACACCACTTAGTTGTCTGTTCTTGCCTTAAATCTAACTCCATGAAGCACTCCTGTCACCTCCATCACCTCCCTGCACACCTGAATTTTGAAAGTGACCTAAAAGGTACTAAACTGACTCAGAATTGGGTGTCATTTACAAAAGGGGCATACACAGGTTTACAAAGGATGGCAGCCACCAGAGCTCTCCTTGCATGCGCACCTGCTTTGGGAAAAATCTGAAGCAGACTTTCTTCTGGAGTTCTCAAGGCATCTAACTCCAAAATATGAATGCTGCAAAGTCAAGAAAAATTTAATGAACTGTTTCAGCACGTAACAAAATTCGGCACCTTTTTAATTGATGAAAAGCGTTTTATCTGCATATTACTCAGAGAATTCACATCTATTGTAGTCTGCCATTTAGCTGTCTTGATTTACATGAGCTTTCTTTACTTTCCAAGATATATTCCAGTCCTCATCCATTCAAACTTTTGAAGAGATCAGAATTTCCACTAATATCTTGTAGTTCATAAAATGAAACAGTTTGACAATAAAACATAAGTACTAAAAAGCTTTGGATTTGAAAAATGCCTCAGAAATTCTATTTGCCCGAAACAATAATCTCTCCTGACTTTTGGTTTTCAAAGGGCTGGATAACTATGGCAAAATCTGTCACTCTCACTGGCAGTCAGTGGAGAGAATGAAGTATCTCCAGAGGACAATTAGTGTGCCAAGACTTCAGCCCCCACGCTGATGATGACAAATCTCTCTCAGCTGCCTCGGGTGCAACCTGTGGCCACTGCTCTGACTTGCACATATTGTAACTTCCAAGCACCTCAGCCAGGGCAGGTAAACCCGCTCCAAATAGATAATCATTAGAAGAAAACTTTATAAAGACTGGTAGCTAAAAGGTTGCTGTGTTACTTAGCATGTAAGAAGGCTATTGTTCTAAAGGGCTTGATTTCACCAGTGAACCATCACTGTACTTCATCTTATCCCCAACACACTTTCCTTGTGACAAAGTCATAACCTGACCCAATGTGTTAACACAGAGATTTCCAATTAGAAATTTCATCTCTCATCCTCGACTTCCAAGGTGTCTTGCTGCTGTTGCTGCTATTGTTGTTATTAACCTAATTAACAGAGCTCATTTCAGAACCTTTATGCCCAGTTCTGTCGCTTACTTGCTGGATAAAGCCATAACTACACAGTGATTCTTCTTCATTAGCCTTAATTCAGGGATTAGAATAATAATCCCACTTTGAAGAACATGGGATGCATAGATGAAAAATGTTTTTATAGGAGCAAATTGTTATGCTGTCACTAGTGAAATTAGTACTATTCTTTCCAGAATACAAATGAAATATCCATCAGGTTCCTTGTTCTTGTTTATCTTTTAACAAAAATGTAATTTACTAAAGGAATATTTCAAGAGATATGTAGGAGGAAGAAATGATTAAACTATGTCCAAGAAAAATTAGTAATCTATTATACAAAGTTTTGTGTAGCCTGCGTACAACAGACTAGACAGTATGCTGACTTCAGCCCTAGTGAAACCCATGATGAATTTCAGTCTTACAAGACAAATTGCAATAAACCATACAAACCCCATTTCCTTTGTTCCTCTCTTCCTTCCATAATCTTTAACAGTTTCAGTTGCTATTTTATAGCCCCTATCTCTATAATTTTTTAATCTTAAGTATCAAATAAGTTAATTTTTAAACCATAGATAACAAAATGTTATTGCTCTTTTGCAGGTAACTTAAACTATGATTACAGTGTTATTTAGACCAATCTGTAATTTTCTTGAACAATACTGAACAGTATCAGCTGCCTTTCTCTGTCCCTCTTAGCTTCATAGTAGGCTTCTTTATCTTTCAAATGTGGCACAATGATGTCACCAAACTTTCCTGGTATTTTTCCTGGAATTGCTTACAGCAACTTGCCCACCATTTGAAAAATATGCAGCCCAAGTCCAGCTGGGGCACTGTTTTGGGCAGGTGGGTGGGGGGTGCTAACCTCATTTTCTTCCTATGAATTTTAGGTTATGTATTCAAATTATTCCATGTTTCTCTCGAGATTACAGACTTAAATTTTTCCTGATTCTTCATTTGGAAAGCAAGTGTGGCTATGGAACACCTTATTATCCCTGTATAGTTCAAAGTCTGTCTGAAAGATTGCCTAAATTCCAAAATCCTAACATGTCATCTGTTTAGGCACCTGGGAGTAAGATTGTCTACACAGAGGTGAGCAGCAAATGGTAGTTATTGTGCTGGGCAGAAGCAGGCCCCGCAGAAATCCTATTGCTCCCCTAAACGTGTCATGGGAATGCCTTTGTCTCTGTATCCCTACACAGCACCCCTAAGCCCTTCCTGTCTCTTGAAATCAATAATGCTGCAATTTGAATTCATTTGGCAGGGTGACAAACATAAACATTACACAATGACTGTGACACTGCAAAACACCTCGTCAGCCATGATGGTTTGGGGAATTTCCAGCAAACCAGAATTTTTTTCCAGAAAAAAAAAAAAAAGCTGTTTTTTTAAGTTTGAAAATATCAACTAGGCTGACAAATTCCAACTAATAATTTGATAAACTATCTTAAGTAGTCTGTTATCCTGATATTAAATAGAATGTTTCTCAGTGATTTGGAGCAATGTCACAGTATCCCTATCTCTTCAGCAAAACCACACAGAGTCCAGCTTGAAAGAATTATCAAAAAATCAATATCTTAGTGTGAGACATATTTTTCCTGGACATCAAAGATATTTTTAAATGCTTCTCAGTTTGTCATAATAGACGAATTACATGTGGTGCTTGCCTCCTCTGCTAATCTGTACCTTTTAAAATATTTATCTGATCAATATTCATCAAGATGTCTCTCTTTTAAGTTGCTTACCACTGCTGAAACACAAATCATTGAAATAACTCTAAGAAAAACTGTGTACATCCACAGGAGTAGAAATTACATGGATAATAATAAACAAGCCGCCAAGTCATTGAATTTGGAAGCATTTGTTGGTATAAGGTACTTTTAACTTTATATGGACATTAGATAGAACCCATTTTCTGTTTACCTGTCTACTATATATCTCCTTGAGGTGACTGTAACTGTATTTTATTGATCTTTACCATGTGTAGTTACTGGCACAATTCCATAGCTGTGAGCTGGTTTGAAGCCTGTGGAGGATGCTTGCTCCCATAGAGTAGTCTGCCTATGACAGGATCTTCCCGCTGAACTGGAAACCTTGCATCCTGATTAATGATCAAACTCACTGCTGAAGAACACAAGCCACAATCTGATAATTGGGTTCTAAATTAAACAACCCAACGCTGCAAAGCACTCCTGCCATCACTCATGTAAGCAGGCTTAGTCAAATGGGTAAGGATTTGCAGGACTGGTCTTCCGGCTCTAACCTGGGATAAGTCACTCTGATGGAAGCCTTTGGGAGGACTGACAGGAAATAAGACCTTCCACTTCCAGTTTCAACTTTGGCATGATGTCAGTGTTGGGAGCTGGATATTCAACCCCTGCTCTGAGCTGCGTAGAGGACCCTGGGAATCTTAAAGGGAACCCATGGGAGCCCACGCCAGCTTAGCAAGATCTAGTAATTCAAAGGAGACAGTGACGTGTGCCCCAAGCTTCTTGTGTTTTAGTCAAGTGCCTAATCGTATAATGAAGAGAGCTGGAAATCTAATGCATGCAGTAGCAGAGGAAGAAAACTAAAGAAGGAAATCCATCAATTCATGTTTCATATTTGAAACAGTAAAAAGCATTAGACAGGGTTTATAGGTAACGCTGATTCCAGATTTCAGCCAGAAAGAAAATGCAAATCAATAGTGACATACAACAGAATAAACTAATTTAATTGGTATGGAACTCACAAAACACTCTTCTTCTTCAAGGCTTCTGACATGCCTGATTGCCTCATCTTTATTGTTTTGGCTCAATTATTTAATAAAAAAGAATATTATTCATTAACAGAGGGGCACAGTTGACTCAAGTATGCCATTCATTGTGATTTTTATCATACTTCTCTATTATGGCTAGCACATGATTTCTCTTGCAGAATTATTGCAGAGATAAGTTTTAACCGTGTTGGCAGTGGGGTGATATTCAGGCAAACAAACTTTCTAAGTCAGTAAAAATTAAGATTAGTTTTGACAGATTTCTATTCGAAACATTAACCAAATCCCTTAGAAAATTAATGACTGCGATATTACTCTGAAATGTTTTATTGATACCTCTTTGTTGTTTACCTTTTACCGTTGCTTGTTGCCTTATTTTCCTTCCTTGTCTTATATTACTAGAATTACACATACTATTTTTTCTTCCAATTATTGTGTTTATTTCGTTCTCAGTTTATTTCCATATCATGGCTTAGTCAATTAAATGTTGTATCTGGCTTTGCAAGACTGTTACCCACCTCCATGTTTTCAATCCCCTCAGGATAAAAAAAAAAACAAAAAAAAACCCAACATATTTTGACTCTTAGCTCTGACTTTATTCATTGTAGTAGTGAAATCTCGTTCAAAAACCAGATCTTTGTTTTAGCATTCCATAATGCAAATTGTTTATTTTTTCATTCACTGTTAAATATATCATATGTTACAGTCTCCTTCAGAGCTGAAATTAAGTTACCTGGTACCTGGAATACGTCTCCAATGTAAACTAATCCCCTGTGGTAGTTTAGAGCTTACATTTATTTACATCTTGCACCCAAATCAGCTCTAAACAAGCTTGAACGAGTACCAGAAGCAGTGTTACAGCACTACCAATCAGGTATTCTTCTTTGGATCCTTGCATTATCTCTAGGTGTGTTGCCATATTCCACTCTAGTGACTTCAGCAGAGTCTGTTTAGCCCCCTCCATGAATGTGATAGGCAGAAGCAAGTGACAACTACCAAGAGGAGGGTTGGATGGAGGAATCTCTGTAGCACTGTGATAGCCAGGCACCATCTCAGCTCTTGTTGGTGTCAGTAATCGCAGCCTTCAGACTATTCAGACTAATGCCAAGAAATTAAGCTGCTGTGAAATAGCATCCTGGAGGACCTTTTGTGTCATCCACCTCACTCATCGCTGCACTGAGCATATATTGGATAGACCGCAAGGCCTCAGCTTGGTGGGTTGTGCTGAAGAGATCAGAGCCTCGTGCATAACTAAAACCCCATTCTCTGGCTTAGGCTCCAAAGCATGTAAGAAAGGACATTGCCCTTGTCCCCAGTCAAAAGCAGATTGCACTCAAGTGCTAGCAGCGTTAAAAGAGGTAACTCACCCAGTGCAAGAGCACGGAGAGACTCAGTTTGTCACAGGGGGCTCTCAACTCTGGCAGTACAAGGACCACTCTACAGTGAGACAACCGAAGACATCTAAGACCTGTCTATTCTCTTTTCCTCAGATTTTTCTAAGGGGAAGAGATTTTTTTTTCCCCCTTGTAATGATAACAGTGGGGCTCTATCAAATAATGACCACTGGGAGAAAAGAGTAAAATGAGAGAGAAACAATCTCGGAAACTGTTTAGTAAACCAAACTCAGAAGCCACCACGAAATCTAATTCACGGTTAGAACACAACCCCCATCTTGAAGGCAGCAAACACATCCAGCAGCATGCTGTCATTTCACAGACACTCTGACAGAAAGAACTTGCAGATCAAGAAGCCTAGTAAATCACCTGTAGGCAGCAACACCCTGATCTCTTTGGGAGTTCTTCACCTTACTTATTTGTTTCTTATACATGGATGGTTTGTAATGTATGTGCTTTTCACAGTCAACATTCAAAGCAGTGCCATTTCTCCTACACTAATTATTTGCTCTATATACATCTTTAAAAACATCACTGCACATTAGCCTTTCATCAGCTAAGGTGTTTCAATGCGGTATCTCAAGAGGTTAAGACAGAGTGTAGCACAACCCCAAAAGTTGCGTATTAAATGATCTTTTTTGCCGCAGAAAAATATTTCAGGAACAAGTACCCTTTGAAAGAACATAATGTATATAAAAGAAAAGCAGACTATTTGATGGTTAAAGAACCACAGCAGATTCCTATTTTTGCAGCTTAATTAATAACAGGCTCTGGGTTTTCTCAAGAAATACAAGGAATGGCAGTCATATTCTGTGGAAGTCACCTGTGTAATTATTTCTGGCATCTATTACATTTTCCATTATAACTTTCATAGTCTCTCAAACCATTTTTCTGTGCTAAGGGCATCTTTCCTTTTCTAACTGTCTGCAATTTCACAGCAGGATGCATTTAGCAGATGAGAGACTAATTTTATATTCTCTAAATTGTTGTATTTATTGGGAGCACCATGAAGTGACCACTAGGATACCTGGAACCTCATTCTCAATTACAATGTGTCCTACATTGATTTAAAAATTGATTCCAGTAAAGCTGGCACCTAAATGACAACTCCAATTAACTGATATGTTTCAAATTATAAGATATGTGAAGAAAATAGGTTCAAATTTGAGGCAGACATTGGAGGACACTAATCATTTCATTATGAATAGAAATTATTCTAATAAAATATATCACAGGTTTTAGGATCAAAGCCACAGAGTAAATTATAGTGCAAATTAGTTCCCTAGTTCGCTGTCACTCACAGGAAGCAGAAGATTTTTTTAATAAATGCTGAAGACATTGGAGAGCCATGAGGCATTTACGTTATTGTTTGAATGCATACTGTTTAGACTATTTAGTACTTCTATAGAATTATATTTTTGTTGATTGAGGATCCTAGGTTCTTTGCCTCTTGCAGAAAGTAGAGTTCTGTTTTTTCAGCAAAGGTTGCCTAATCACCGTCATACTTGTAGGTCACCTCTCCATGACCACCAAGGATGTCCTGGTGAAATCAAAGTAATTCAGTGGGAGAACTTTCTATTATCACTAAAGGCCTAAACATTTCTCATAATGAAAAGACGTTGCCTTGCAACTACTCTGAATTCTTATGTTCATCTAATTGCCACTGAAGATGAAGAGGTAATCCCTGAGGCAGAACCAATGGAAAACAGTCCCTATAAAATCAAGAGCCATGACATAAAAAATTGCTTTTTACTTTCTTACGTCATTGACCATGTCCAAAGTTGGTGCACCTCTCCCTCCTTGCATAGCCTGTGCAGAGATACAGGAAGTGTAAAGTGGAGTTATCGGGACACAGCCAGTCTGATGAAGGTTAATGTACATGCTTTGGTTACCAACCATGCTTCTAGGTCTTCATTCTAGACAACAACAAGTTTCGTGAGTGAGAGACTACAAAACAAAGCAAAAAGAATTTGATCATTCTACTTTACTTTTTTTCAAAGTGAACGGGCATCAATGTTTTTTAGTGGTTTTATGGATATACTGTGTGAGTTTGTGTGTGTATTTTTGGAAGCTGATTTTAATAGCTTCTCAAAAGTAAAAACCAACCAATAATGGAAGAAGTCAATTGGTACTTCAGGCATAAAATGTTGTATTATTGTGTTAATACTGCTATTATGTATAATTTACCAATACCTCTATTGAAAGGCTTTGTGTAACCATAGGAAGGGAAAGAAGAATAAAATCAAGCACAATAATGACTGAGGGGAATGTAAGTTAAGGTGGAAATGGAAATATGGAATCATTCAAGCACTTCTGCAACTGCCTGAAGACAAACAAGGAGACTGCAGTGCTTGCCGTAGAAGAGCAGAGCAAATGCTCAGGTGCTTGGATAAATACACTCTAGGGACATCTGTGTCCTTTACCACCAAGTTCAATTCAGAAGTGTAGCACTGGCTACATTAATACACTTAGAAAGAAAGGGATCAGTCCTCTGCCTAAATTTTCCTCGAGAGAAAACCACTACCAATCTTACAATTTGGAATAACTCTATTATACTAAGATTTGAGCATTAGATGTTATTGACTCAATTTTATTGTGACCTTGACTTAAATACTGTTTTTCTGTCTTTAATTAGTTGGCTATAATTGCAGGATAGAGTGCAATAATGACTTGCTTAGATGTGTATTTGCTTGTTCATTTTCTTAACAAATTCATATAAGGTAGACAGTTTAACCTATCAAATTGTATGAGACAGCACCAAGGGCATAACTAGCCATGGGTAAGAAACTTGCAAGCCACATTACTTCATTTTCAAATCAAGATATGAGTCCCTTGCATTCCCTGGGTTACTTAAGAAATGGGTTGTGCTTATGGCATAATAACAAACTGGCAGAAGAGATTATACTTTTTAATTTAATTTAATTTTGCCTTTTTGGGGGGGGGGGGGTTCTGGGAGGGTGGGTGTATAACTATTGTTCTTAGCATTCTCTCAGTGCATTTTCTTGTTGAACACCAAGAAGCTTTAATTACTCGTGTAGTGCTGTAGCTTTCACTGTGCTCGTCTCTATCTACAGAAGGAATGTCACATACTAATGACGAGACAATTCCTGGCAGCTGCGATCATATGAAGCAGAACTAGAGAACATGCCAGCCAGGCCTGCCAAGAAAAATTCATGCAAATGGCTCCTCTAGAAATTTAGTGCCACAGATAACTCCCCTTCTGCCACCCTTCTGCATCTGGACCTCACTGTGCATATTTCTTGCCTTCAGTAAAGGCAACTGGCAGACTTAGGTGGCTTTTCATTCAAGCCCTCACTGAGGTGGTACTGAGCTCTCACTGTTGATCGTGCAGAGCTATGGCCTAGTGCTGCTGGTTAGCACTCAGTTAATGGGGAGGCAAGTCGTAACGTACTGATGCAGCAATCTGTCACAGGAGGTTTAGAGTAAAGCCGCTTGGAAGTTGTAGTAGAAAATTCCAATTCATTAAGCCAGGAAACCTCGTTCAAAGCATTTCAGACACACCAGACAAGGAAAAAAAAAAAAAAAAAAAGCCCCAAATCTTTACGTTTTCTGAGACAAGAAGCACTTTTCTGTCCCTCATTTTATGTGTATGACTTCTCTGAAAGTAAGTGTCAGTAATTATTTTGAAGGAAAGAGCATTTTCCAAATAAGAAAATGGAGGTGTCAGTTCTTCAGTTATTGAACTTTTATCACACTGCAAAGCAAGAACAGAGTAAGAGGTAAGACAACAAATCAGATGTACACCTGAAGAAAAGGCCATTTCTGAGGCATCAGTAAAAATGTTGCACTGCATCTGCCAGAGAACACTTAGAAAAAAAACAGGACTCAAAAGAGAATTTTGTGATGTTTTAGGTATTGCGAGCAGATTAAGCAGCAGAGCTCTCTTAGTTTATAGGTATACATCCCATCAAATAGAAGCACAACTACACAATAAAATTGAAAACCATAAATCCATACAATGAAATTTAATAGTCAGCAATACCAAATGTTGCCATTGTTCTCCACAAAATACCGAAAGAGATTAAAGGCACAGCAGACACTTTTTATTTGTAAGCTATTTTCTAAGAGGTCTTTCTGTTGGTTCTAGACATACTTCAAAAGCATAACATATCGGTGTGAATCATCCTTCTAATATGACTCATAACAGCAAGAGTTTGCTCATGTACACATAAACCATTTAATTCTATGGGTCAGCAACATGAATTGTCTTACACGTACTTGGAGTAATCCTGTCTTTGCCTGAACTATTTTGTTAGTGAGAGGCCAAGCAGTGTCTTTTTTAGTTTATCCAGTTTTCACTTGTCTTCAGGAAGTAACTAGTTGGGCTCTGCATGCTTTTCACACAAAAACAATGATTGCTTTATTATATCATTAAATGTCTTGGGGAAAACTGAGCCTTGAATTGCTCTTAGCCCTACTAAATGACAGAAGGAATTGCGCTGTGGGGCTAGGGGTACATGTACTCCCCTACTGACCACAAACAAATACTCAGGAAAGGTGGAACCTCTGCTCACCATAACCTCACATCCTGCAAGACAGAAAATACCAAACATCTTACAACGGAGACAAAAAGAGAGAAAAAGAGACAGAAAGACCAAAGAAGCACTTGGAAAACAGGCAGTTTATTCATCCGAACACAAAGATTTGAGGAAAACAGGCATACAAGGTGCTTCACGCCACAGATAAAAGAGAAAAATGGACACCTGAAGGATTTCTGAAGGAATGAATAGGGAAGGTCCAGCTGTCAGGAGTGTAAGCATCAAGGATAAAGGGCTAAAGACTTCTATCTTAGAAGACAACAGAAAGTGCAAGTTCTGAGGGAAATTAAGCTTGTGAGAAGAGGACATAGGGGCTTGTAGAAGTACAAAGGAGTGAAACTATTTCTGATCTCACCAATTCTACTCCCATGCAAGTGTTATAAACATGAAAGGGATCATAGTAAAGATTATTTCAGAGTCTTAAAGAACATCTGGCTCTAGCTGGGAAATTCACAGAGTCCTTCAACCACAGAGATATGGTCAATAAGAGGGAAATTATTCCAGTGGTATTTTTACTTATCTCTGAATAAATTACATGAGTGAAATTATTTGGTAAATTTTATTCATATTTTCAAATAATTTTAATAGAAATAACCCATATTTTCACCACACATTTACCCTTTGCTGCCATTTTTACTAGCTCCATCTATAAACTTGACAAAATTTCGGCGCACCTAGGACCTTGCCTTTTCTGCCTTCTGTACAGCAGGCTACCAGCAAAATTGGAAATAATGCATACTGTTAAAAACTCTATATACAGCAAGTAAAGACAATGAGAATACAAAATATTTTCAAGACCTGTCACAGAGGTGAAAATACACGTTGCAACTTATTCACACAGTATTAGCAAGACAGTATCAGGAACAGAATGATGCTGTAGTGTTCCATTCTGCACAGATCTTACCATTTACACACTGTCAAATTTCTAGTGGTTTATTTCCCTTTTTATTTCGGTAAGATTTGCCAAGCAAAGGCCTCAGACAAGTCCCCAATTCTGCCATTTGAGAGAGCTCAAAGAGCTTTAATGTATGTGGTGAAAGCTCCAAATCCATCAGTGCCAATGGAGATATTGAGCCATTTGACACTTTAGGGTAGCTGGAACTGGGAGACCAAAAATATTGTCATGACCAGTAAAACCAATGGAGGGAGAAATCACATTCTGTACTTACATAGCTCCATATGTGGCTGGAAAGGGCTCCACAAGGAGGGTTTTCTATGGCGACTGCACATCCAATGCCGGACTTGTGTTCTGTATCTAAAAATTGATCACGTAATCAAAATTAATGAGAGCCACAACCTCAATAAACTTGTAGCAGATTGTTCAGCTATGTCCAACAATAACAGATGTGAGGTTTTTTAGTTGGTTTGTTGTTGTGGTTTTTTTTTTAACACGTGCACAAGAAACATTCCAAACCCCTCAGATATTCATGTGAATCAGCATGCAATGTTGCCGTGAAAGGTTTCCTGGCTCCAGGAAGGAAATCTCATAAGCACTCACTGAACTGATACGACAGACTGTCTCATTAAAGATACAGTCACTTTACCAAGGACAATGAAACTGTGCATCCTCACATTGACAGTGACACAAAATAATGATAACCACTGCCATTTTTCTTCTGTTGCTGGATTTTGAGGGATGAGGATGGGAAAAATATCTGGGTGCAAACATAGATAATTATGAAAACACTACCAAGTTCTTACTGACTTTGACAATCATACCAGGAAGTTAAAAGGCACATTTCCAAAAAACATTGTACTTTTTACAATGTTACATAGTAAAGAGAAGGAAGGAATATTCTTCAAATGTCCCAATAGACTTTATAAATCAAATTCCTTCTTAACCCACAGAAAAATATTTCCATCCACCCTGTTCAGTAGTTACAGAGTTTGAGAGTATTATACCCAATTTTCCCTTAAAATTATTTTAAGCAGTCAAGATGGTAAAACACTGGAATGAATTGTCTTTAGAGGCGGGAGAATTCCCATCACCAAACATTTTTAAAAACAAGTTGAACAAATATCTGTCAGGAATAGTTTAGGTGTGTTTGATCCTGTTTTGGGGGAAGGGAGGAAGCGACTTCTTCATGTCCTTTTCAGCACTAGAGATCTATAATAGGCATTAAAATATAATTACATGCACCCAGGTCCACAGTTTCTCCCATAGCAGAGAACAGAAAAAAAACCTCAGATCATGTTTCACTGCCCATAACTGTCAGATTATTTTTTCAATGGCGATGACAAGGTATGCTTCCTTCCTCCCCTGCCACATGTGACACAGTTTCCAAAAGCGATCTCAGATCCCAAGACCTACCAACTATAGAATGATCTGGGTTCATCAGTTCCTGAAGCACTTGTGAAAACACATTTTTCGGTGCTATTTATTTCAGTGCCTCTGAAAGGGCTGCCCATCAGTATAAGAAAGCTGAAAATAAAATACAACAACTTATCAAATCATGTCCAATGGTGTTCTTGTACAGCAAGAACACACCACAGGAGTACATCAAGACCAAAATCATGCTGTTCTGAGTCAGGTTAAAATATATGTATATATATATAATCTTTTGACTGCACAAACATTGAGTTGTTTAATTCTAGCATGGGAAGAAAAATTTTGGTAGTTCCCTGATCTACCTGTCTAACAAATGCCAGGGTACGGCAACTGGAGGTCAAAGACAGGCATCATATTGAATCTTATATAATGTAGAAATAAAATGCAGACTTCTTTTTGTAACAATAATCCATTTTAGAAGCTACTTCCACAGGGACATGCTGGATTTTCCATCACAAAGTCTTTGAATCAAGACTGGATGTCACTTTGAACTGTAAACCATAGCTCAGCTGGAATTAGTGGCATGATTCAAGAAAAATTGCGTTGCCACATTGATATACAAGAGGTCAGACTGGCCACTCATAATAGTCTGTCTGGTCTTTACATTCATGAACTGGCAGTCACTGAGAGAGCTCTACAAATCTGACAAAGAATTCCATTTCCAATGCCTTAGTACCAGAACAAAGGAAGCAGAGGGTGATGAACAACATTGGTAAATGAGATATTCAGAGAATAGCTTAAAGGGAAAATCTTTGCCTTGGAACGAGTTATGGTAGTTCAGACTTCCTTCCTTATAACTGCCTACTTCCAAATGTTACCTTTTGAAATGGCATTATCATGCTTTAAAAATTGTAAGTGAGGTTTTGTTGCTATCCAGAGCACTTCTAATATTTTAGCTGAAATTAACACAGGTGCTAATGTGGAAGAATGAGGATTATCTGTGCTGGCTTCAAGGAATGCAAGTGGCAAAGTATTCCTCACAAAGAAAGATAATGATACTCATAAATGAAAACTTTGGAAATTAACTGCTTGAAAACCAAAAGCCTGCCTCAACAATGTTTTATAAAATATGCTACTTCCCTTGTAGCTTATCAGACTAATGTGTCTAAAAGATTATGACACCACAACAAAAAGTAAAGTGAGGTATTTTGTAAATTATTGATGTCACCACAAAATAAATGATTCCATGTATTTTTTCACAGCTTACCATTTTTTAGCAAGTAAAACCCTTTGCTTATCTTTTTTTTATGCATGATCAAAGACTATGTACATGGTTCTAGCAGAGGCTGCAGTAGTCTGTGATGACCAATAACAATGCAGAGCCCAAATTAAAGTTACACCATTGATATGAAATAAACTATTATTACTAAATATGAAGGTTGAGTAAACCTGCAGACTTATGCTGAGTGCTATAAATACCAACCTCGGCTTCAAGTGTGAGTATTGGGAGTTGTGTCTGTTTTGCACAAATGATATGCAAAATATATATTAAGTGAAATGAAATCATAATTAATGTTGCTGCTTTTGAACACTGACAGTAAGGGCAGAGTCAACTGAAACAGGTACAGTTTGGGATTTTTTTAAGTTTTACTACTGCATTATTTCCCTTTCTCATAAACTAATCTTGGCCATGAAAAATCACACTTTTGTGTTCTGCATGAAAAGAACATTGTGGGGTTTTTACTTAATAATTGGGGGAGGGCATTGTCAGAATTGTAAGCGGTGACTTTAGGCTTTCTATTCTGTTCTTTACTCTTTTAGTAAAACTAATCCTCATTATACTGTAACCACCTCTTTAGACACATCATCTAAGATGGTACATGCTGAATCTGAACCTATCGGGCTTTTAACCTTGCCTTATAAATATAAAAATTGGTCAAAAAACATCTACTCTCTGCATCTCAGTAACTTTAAAAAGTCATTCACAAAGAAAATTGGCAATCTGACAGCTCAGGAAGACTTGTTTCAGTTCCCTAAAGGAAATAAATTGGTGTCTTGGTTACCTCTATTAGATAGTGAAAGATCCTCCCTCTGAAAAGGCTGAAAGAAGAAGAAAAATGTTGACATAGATCAGGGCATTCAGAGTTTATATGAATATCAATTGCTGCTAGGTGAAGCATATATAACCCGAATGGGAGGGCCAGCACAGCTGAAACCAGAGTTATAAGGAATGCAGGTGTGGCACAGAATTTGCAAACCAGACAGAACCAGGCCACTGAGAGGGAAAAGTGGGAGAGACCTCTAAAATCAGTAATGTGTTTGTCAGAAACAAAAGTCATTATGAAATGAAGAACAAAATAAGAATAAAAGGAGTTCCTGACTTCTGAAAATTAATTTCACTCTTTTCAGTTCTGATTCAAAGCCTGATTAAGTCAGACACTGTCTTACTGTTGATTTAAATAGGCTTTGGCTCGATGTCCTTTTTGAAGAATATCACTATGTAAGCCTTATTTCTGTGAAAATTATATCAGGGCACAATGATAAAATCATATTACTATCACTACAAATATCACCTGATTTAAAAGAAAAAAAAAAAGTAATAAATTCTCTATAACCAGTCTCCCCAAATCAAATTATTTTAACATTTATCAGGCCCCACTCCAGCAGAAATGGGAGAAATTGCAGAAGAAGTAAGCACAGAAAAGATGTAACTTGCTTGCCTTCTCTTCCCAGAGTAAAACCTTTCTCACTGGTAAAAGAAAGTCCTTTCACATGGGAATCTTTGACTGAGAATATCAGTTCCTGAGACACAGAAACACAAAGAAAGACAATAAGCAAGAGTGAACGGAAAACCAACAGCAAACAGATAAAAACCAAATAAAAAAACCCAATTCCTGAAGCAACAGAGAAATCAGTTCCATTAGAAAATAAGGATAATGAAAAAGAGAAGATAATGTGGAGAGCCAGGATTTAAAACAATGCCTGTAGTTTACATCGCAACTCAGATATGAAATTTGGAACAAATGTGTTATTAGAGAAAAACATTAACCCAGAAAATGAAGGCAGAATAGTTGAGTCTTATAGACATAGACTTCTGGAAAAAGAAGATTTGTAACATTTGTACATGTAGCCTGCATCATTAATAACTCTATTATTGAGAACATTTTCACAATTTGAGGAAAATAGCAGTGGTTGTAACATAGGAATATTATATTGTAAAGGCTTGTTTATTTAACACTCAAGTTCTGAAGTACTGCTTAATGTTTTACATAATTCTTCAAAGATGGGCTTTTGGGATAAGTCATCTTAAACTCATGCTCAGCAGAAAGAAGCTCATCACCTCCATGTCTCATTTTAACCATTAGCCAATGAGAAGTACCAGTACTAACCTACTTTTCTGTTTGTATCAAGAACGCTCATCCATTCAACAGTTTGAGAGGCAATAGAGAGGCAGATACTTTTTTCTGATACATGCTGGATCACCAGACAGGGGAAGATTCCCTCTTCAGTGAGGTGTTAGTATATGAGTCACGTACGGAAGAGTACACCTCATCTAGCACAGGAACATTTCAATCCACAAACAATGAGGAAATCCATAATTTCACAGGAGGATTGTCAAAACAATCCTCTAAATAAGCAGATGGTAAATAAGCTCCGGAGGAGAGAAAATGAGCAAGAAATAAGCAACCATGAAGCTTGTAAGAAAAGCTGAGAGAGGAACTGATGACGAACACTAATGCACCATACAAAGAAGAGCCATCAGTCCGTGCCCTTATTTGTGGAAACACCCCCAAAACCAGACATACTCATCATAGGCGTATATCTAAAGAACATCCCAATCCAACCAGGTGGGGATCACCTGTCAGATCAAATCCAGCAAAACCTGCAGAACTCTACCTCCATCTTCCAAGTCTCAGGGTCTTTACTACCTTTGTGTCATCCTTAGCCAGGTCTTAAAGTCCTCCAGCCTCCTTCTGTGGTTTATTAGAAGAACCCAAACCAGGTGCAACAGACCTCTTCTGTGAAGACAAGGAGGTCCACAGCAGATGCACATCTCAAAACATCATAGGACTGCAACCTATGGGAGAGGTAACCTCTGAAGCTGAAGGACTGGGGTACACTCAGAGGTATCCAGCTACATGTGTTCAAAGAATAACAGAGTATTAGGAGAAAGAAGTATTAGAAGAAATTAGAAGACTGAATTTCTTCCAGAAGCCTGCAATAACCAAGAAGGATCTGTTGCACGCAGTCCAGAGAGAAATTGAACCACAGGATGAAATCCTGAGGCTTTGTATAACCATGAGAAGATAATCTATGAGTACCTTTGACATAAAATCTAAAGCAAAAATCATATCCTGCAGATTCTTAGGTTTCTTTATAGGAAAGTCAAATATTAGAAGTTTTTATATAATATTATTAATTTACTATTATATGCTATATAATATTATTCCTTTGTAATATTACATAATACCATTTCTTTTACTTGTATTCTATTGAGGTTTTTTAGAATCTGTTTCAGAAGCTCTGTAGAAGTAAGATTGGGAGTACAGGCTGGAAAAGGATATGATCGTTCAAGATGGCAAACGTACCAGAGATGTGACAGCAATTTGTATTGTCCTCAGACGTTTAAGTGTGAATATGGAGCCCCTGACAGACCAGTCAGCAATTTAAGGAAACTACTACCAAGGAAATATAAGTAAACTAATATCAAGGGCTATATTACAGAATCGTAGAACGGTTTAGGTTGGAAGGGACCTTAAAGATCATCTAGTTCCAACCCCCTTGCCATGGGCAGGGACACCTCCCACTAGACCAGACTGCTCAAAGCCCCGTCCAACATGGCTTTGAACACTTCCAGGGATGGGGCCTCCACAGCTTCCCTGGGCAACCTGTTCCAGTGCCTCACCACCCTCAGAGTGAAAAATTTCTTCCCGAGATCTAATCCAAATCTCCCCTCTTCCAGTTTGAAGCCATTACCCCTCGTCCTATCACTACATGCCCTTGTAAAAAGTCCCTCTCCAGATTTCTTGTAGGCCCCTTTCAGATACTGGAAGGCTGCTATAAGGTCTCCCCAGAGTCTTCTCTTCTCCAGCTTGAACAACCCCAACTCTCTCAGCCTGTCATCACAGCAGAGGTGCTCTAACCCTCTGATCATCTTTGTGGCCCTCCTCTGGACCCGCTCCAACAGGTCCATGTCCTTCCTATGCTGGGGGCCCCAGAGCTGGACACCGTATTCCAGGTAGGGTCTCACGAGAGTGGAGTAGAGGGGCAGAATCACCTCCCTCGACCTGCTGGCCATGTTTCTTTTGATGCAGCCCAGGACCTGGTTGGCCTTCTGGGCTGCGAGTGCACACTGCTGGCTCATGTTGAGCTTCTCAACCACCAACAACCCCAAGTCCCTCTCCTCAGGGCTGCTCTTGATTCATTCTCCACCCAGCCTGTATTTGTGCATGGGATTGCCCCGACACACTTGCACAGGCCCACCTCTCAAGCCTGTCCAGGTCCCTCTGGATGGCATCCCTTCCCTCCGGTGTGTCAACTGCTCCACACAGCTTGGTGTCATCGGCAAACTTGCTGAGGGTGCACTCAGTCCCAACATCCATGTTGCCAACAAAGACGTTAAATAGTACCGGTCCCAGTACTGACCCCTGAGGAACACTGCTCATCACTGCAAGGTTAAAAACAGGAATAGCAAATTTACTTATGGCTTTTAGAAGCAGAAAAAAAAACCCCTACCAGCCTACTGATGCTTAGGAACTGAATGGGGAAAATTCAACTCAGGTAGGAAATGCCCAACTGGAGACCAAAGCTCACAAGGGTGCAAGGATCCATAAAGCAGTGTCACATCCTGCAGGGGTGCCTAAAACCACAATGTTATCAGAGATGGGTTACAGGGAAAATCAGAACAGTATCAAGAGGTATCCCCAGTGAACTACAGCAGGTTCTCACTTCATGGCATTGTTTAGTAGAAACATAGTTTTATCAATACCCGTTCTTCCCAGACATAACCCAGATCTTTGCTAGGTGAAGGTCAATACATAAGTCCTCTCTCTCCATGTTAATTCTTGTTAAAGTGGAGCTTAAGATATTACAATATAAGAAAAATTACTACATCATATTAAAACTCAAAAATAGACAAAGGAAATGAAGGAATATTGAGATAAATGTCTCCTGTTGCTGAGTTTCACTTCAGGTGAATTCACAAGCTGACAAATAGAAATATTTACGCAATTTTGTTTTAGAGTAGTACATCTGATGTTGATTGTGAAAATATATCACAAAAAGTATTTATCAATAAACAGCAGGAGATACAGAAGTTATAAATGACAACCTGTCCTTGGAGAAAGACAAAAGGAAATGAACACTAAAGTTTTATCTAAGGACTATGATGAGTACAGTATCTAATAAACCTTAAGGAAGCACAATACATGAAGAAACTGTTTTAGGTTCCTTTTCATAATGAAAAACATTGTACAGTACCAAAAAGAACGGATAACTGGGGAGAGGGAAAGTCTGGAGTCTCACTTTTATTTTCCTATAAATTACTCCTTGTACTTAATTTTACAAAAGGAAAACTAAGCACTTAAATGTAAGTACCATTAACATTAATAAACATTGAAAGGACCACAGTGAAAGACATCCACCCCTAAAAATGAAAGATCTGAAAGCAAGCTTTTGTTGAGAGCTTGAGGAAGAACACAACAGAGAGAAGTACCAAAACAATTCTCAACAATTATCTCCAGTAACAGAAGACAAAGTATTTCAAAAGTGTTATGCCTCTCCCATCTCACCCCCACGCTGGTATCGCTCAGTACAAGGTCGCGGAAATGTCAGAAGCAGAGCAACAAGGGATTCATTTCTTTGTTGTTGTTTTTTAAGCTATTCATAGCCTCCATCAAATTAGAGTCAGTCAAGGAAAAAATAACATTCTGCTGTATAGATCGAGTTGTACCAGGGATGAAATACCTACACAGCAAGAACAAATTCAAGAATTAAAATGCACCATCTTTCTGCTGCTAATCTTCCCCAACTCTATCACCAACATCTCTGTTCTTGAAATGTGTTAGCAGCTGTCTACTTGCGGGAGGAGCAGAAGAAAGGAGTGAAGAAGCATCTTGGGGAAGTGCGGAATACAGAGTGAAGGCAAGAACAGAAGGAATGGGTTTTTTTCTTTGCTTTCTGTTAACAAAGTACTAAAAAGAAATCAGCTTTAAAATTGTGGGTGTCACTGAATCACTTCTATTAGTGATCTCAGCAGCTGTAACTGACTAAATATGTTAAGTCTTGACAGAAATGGGAGTCTCTCAAGAAAAGAAAAAAAAAGTAGAGCACTGCAGAAATCAGTGCCAAGAGCCCCTCAGCATGATGTTAAAAAGGTACGGTATTGCAGAAGGTACCATCTGTTGTGTTTAGATCTGAGAAGCTAAAGGGCTAGTTAGAGGTAAAACACTGCTCTAGCAAGAAACTTTATTCCTCAGCCCTGAAAGCTAGCGCCTCCTTGAGCTGAGCAGATCAGATTAAGCCCATATCTCCACATCATATTCAGCCACATGTGTTTTGTGTGCTCAAAGAAAGAACGCGTGTGCTTGGGTGGAACCAGCCTTTAGACCAGGTCACTGTTGACTTCAAAAACACCAGCTATCAATACATTATCTAACAGCTACTGGGAGCTGATTAATCATGCCATGCACAATACAAAGCAAGATATTTTTTTTTTGCATAAGCCATAAAACAAATGTCCAGAAGCTTTCCGCTGAATCAGGACTCCATGCTGTTCTCCTTCCCTCCCTTAGTCACATGTTTTGGTTGACTCACAAGAAAGCTGTGGATGGTGTCAGAGATCCATCCCAAGGATAACCACTCTTCATGTAGAAAGAAAAGGTTTCCAAACCAGTCTCCTAAAGTGAAGAAAAACAACAGAGCTTGGAATGCTGTAGACAATTAATGGGCCAGTAAGCCTGTGCCTTCATGCCAGTGAATGCTGATCAACCTGACTTAGCTAGAGTAAGAGGGATCTGTACTGGTAAAAGGAACTGTATAATGCTACACCAAAGGGAGACAGAGGGAGAACTTGTGATTCCCTGAATTATCCCTCCTCTTCTTTCACTAACATAAAATGCACTCATGTAAACAAAATCTATCCATAGCGTTCAACTATTAACTACTTGAATATCAGCATTACATTTAGCCACTTTAAAAAAACCCAAGCTTTTTGATTTTGAAAAATATCAAAATGTATAGTTCCCAAGGTGGGGAAAAAAGTACTTTACACAGCTTCGTAGTCATTACAGAAAATAAGATTTCCTCTTGAACTTTTCTTGAACTTAACCTTCTGTTTCTAACCTCCAGTCAAGATTTCTCCCCTTGTATAATAATTTTGTGTATTTAAAATTCAGCAACTTGCCAAGCAAATAGCATCTGTTTAAACAAAAGGAAGAGATTAGTGGCATCTACTGTCTGTGATAGGAAAACAGCCAAGCTTTGATAAAACTACATTTCAAGTTTACCTTTACTGTTTTCAAAAACTGCAGCTGTTCCCTCCAACTTTCTTAAGCCTTAAGCTTTCTCACACGACCTTGAAAACTTATGAAGCTGCAAAATTGTTCCAGATGCTTGCAAACTTTCTAACGCAATGCATTTCAAAGTGTTCCCTCTGACTTCCTTTTTACGGGCAGGCTCATTTAATGTATGTTAGTTAAGTTGAGGGCCACTCATGTGAGACATAATTCTTTCTTTTAGAGGTAATATCATATAGTTACATGAAAAAATAGAATTTATAAGGGTTAACTAGTTAATCCATCCAGAAATTCTTATCATAAGGGTGAAATCAAAGAGAGAAATCCATTACCAACTTCTAAATGCAACAAAACTTCAGCTCTTTAATATCCAGAGTTATTTTCCTATAATAAAGCCAAATTTTAAATGTCCCCTAAAAAAAAAAAGATTCACCTGTTTTTTTAATCTCTTCTTGTGAGATTCCTTTATAATAATAACACAAATCAGATAAAAGAGTAGAGCACTGTCAATTACCTGAATCTAAAACTGATGATACTCTTCTCTCTTTTTCTTTTTAATGGGTTCAAGGAGTTTTTTCTTCTCTTAGCCTGAATGAAGAGTGATTAAGGAAAAATCTTTCCAGGGTGAGGCAGCAAAAGTAGCTGTTCTTGCCCTGGTCAGACCAGCCCTAAGAACAAAAATCTGAGTTCTAATACTCAAAAAGACCCTGAGGATATGATAATACTGTGAGATGACTTTTTCTTATCTGAAGATGCAAGGAAGTCATGGATTTTCCTTCCCTTATTCTTACTACTCACGTTATAAATGAAAATTTCCTACTCAGTAAACTCTATTGATCATTTAAGTGCCTAGCCTTGGAGACATGCAGACAATAAGTTTGCATTATTGTAGTATGCACTGACACACATTTAAAAGCACTGTCACGTCTTCCATAACAATGTTTAGATCATAAGATCACTAGAATTTATACAATGCTTTATTCTTTAGTCTCTTTGTCAATATGCCCTTTACCAGGGGTATTCAGAAGTAAGAAAACATGGGTTCAGAGCAAGATACTCTACAGAGCAAGATACTATACAGGTCTTTCTTATGCAAAGGTTTATAATTTCAATTAATGCTGTGCACCATCAGATCAACAGGCTACCTTGCCTTAGCTCCTAAGCTCCTATGCCAATGCAGCTATTTGTGTCTCAAGTTGAGGATGTGAAGCATCAAGGCCGTTGATCGAAGGTGATTACCAACATCCAAAAGTCATTAGGCAGACCAAAAAGGCCACAAGAGTCACTTCAGAATCATGACATTTAAAAATGACGTGTTTTCAGTTTTTTTCTGCCTTCTGGAATTGGAGTCCACAGGCACCACATGTTTTAGGCTTTCATCTAGAACACGAAGGATAAAAAGCTGATTTGATTTTAAAAAAAAAAAACCAAAAGTGCAAGTTCTTACAGATTCTCGGGAGGCAGTTAACACTCTACACAGAGTGCTTAATATGATAGGGTTTATGACCAACCCAAGATACTGGCACAGCTAATGCAGCCACTTGAATTTTGTGCTCCATGGAACGGTCCCAGAGAGCCTCACACAGCTATTAGATTTCAAATGGAGAATTTTATGAAAATAATGATATAAAAAGCTGATGCAGCTATGACAAGAACAAATATTTAGAATCTCTGAGTGTTGATGCAGCTCAGAGAATATTGCAAGACACTATTTAATGCATAACAGGCTATAGTCTTACTGTCACAGAAAAATGCAATCAGTTGGAAGTGAACTACGTGACTCTGCAAGGACAGCTCAAAGATCTAATGGAAATGGAGATGAAGGGAGGGAACCAATGAAGACTACAGAAGATGACTTAAAGCTTGCAGAAATAAAGATAAAAGGAGCAAAACAGAATGAGTAATTGCTAGCTACAGGGGCTGAGGAGTGTGAGAAATTTTTATCAATTATAGAAAAGAAAACAGAGCAAAGCAAAAGCTGGGAGACCAGCCCTGCTCTTAGCTAGCTGGGTGCCCCTTTCTCTCAAATTAATGAGGTGTTGCATTAGTACTGCTGAGAACAGATTTTTGCCCCAAGACTGTAACAATTCCCTGACAGTCAGGGTCTCATGGCCTCTAGGAACTCCCAAGGAAAAGAGTGGAAACTTCTCTGCTTTCGTTAATTAAAAAATACATGGAGGGAGAACTCTGGAGAATATACCATAAGGAAAAAAAGTTGAATCACCAAAGGACAGAGATCTTATTTTTCCATTTCTAATTCCTATTCAGCATTATCACTATTTACAGGCTTATCAGCAGATTGTTGCTCACAGATTGTTGCTCACTGACAATTTTTATTGAAGGTGCAGAAGACGCAGCATCAGTACGTAGAACAGATCAGTGATCATACTGGGCCAGATGAAACAATGCTGATTTACACCACCTAAGTATATGGGTGCCATCTATTGAAATACTTTGTCATTATCCGTAACAACACCGAGTCAGATTTATAGCTTGTACCTTTTCTGAAGTGTTTAGGAAAGAAAGAAAATTTAAAAAAAAACCCTTCTCTTATTCCTTATGTAACCTATGTAAGAGGCACTCAGAATTGCAGTTTCTGCATTTTGGGGAATTATTATTATTCTCTCATTGTTCTTCTAGAGTGGAAATAAAAAGTGGATGAAGAGATCTGGGTAACAGGCAAGGCTGTCAACCACCAGACAACTCAACGTGATAGGAAGGAGCAGTGCAGTCTCTTTGCATAGTGATTACACTAAATCTCCCATAACCAGACTTTTATCAACAAGATAGGCAAGGACAGCAGAGTGTTATCTCTAGCCTTAGATACTTGCAGTGACTGCAATCCTAGGGACTTCATCTGCTGTCTTATTAAAGTTTGCCTTGATATCTTTGCCTTGATATCTAACGAAATTGTCCATGCTCTAGTTTAAATCCAATAATTCCTCCTCAGTTCTCACCAACTAATGAAAATAATAGGCAACTACTCTGAACTCTTTATGAATTTGGAAACATCTATCAAATTTCCACTCTCTAGCCTGCAGATGTTTGTTTCTCTTGACTCTTTCCTCTCTGACAATTATAATTTCTAACTCTTCAGTCTTATTACTAGTATCTGTCTGTTTTAATCATTTCTTTGAAAAACATATTTCCAAAAATCAATATTTCTGTTGAGGGTTCAGTACACAGTTCATTGTTGCTGAGTGAAGAAGAACCACTTCTCTCTTTTTTTTTTAATATTATACTATTATTGTGTTAGCTTAATTTGAATTCGGTGCCTTAGTCACCATCTCCGTTAGTGATTCCTCCACTGTTGGAGTAATACTCTATATTCAGTTCTCTCCTGCAGATTCTAATATTTCTCTCCCAATTTGTCTGTTCATTTTGACAACAATCTACAACCACAGCTGTACTGTATAGGAATAGAGCCCAAACTGACAAAGCAAGAATCCTCTCACCCCAGGCCAGATTTGCCAAGTCCAACACCTTAAGTATTAGATCAATGGAACAGGCTCTCTCACAGCAAGGGCTATATATCACATGTGCATAGCACGTTACCTAGTCTTCACTCAACCTTCCTGATCCCACAGGCCAAAATATGCATCTATGTAACCTTTAACCTATCAAGAAGCTGTGCCTGGCTTAAGTGTCTGGGAGCAGTAGAAAACCACCACATGGTTTTACAGTGAGGAGCATGACATGTAATAGGCCACTGCACCACAAGGATCTCCGCTTGAGAGCACAATATCCTGCTGACACTCTCTGCTCCATGGGCTCCATCTTCTTACTCTGCCCCATAGGGACGTACACACGAGACAAAGACAAATGAAAGGTTCATCAAAGGGAACTCTCCATTATTATAAAATAAGCGCAGTCAGGCTGTACACCACATCTCTCACATCTTGCCAACACACGCTTGCATGTTAAAAATCAGAATAATCCTGCTCAAGGTACCTAGACATGCAGGAAAACCTGCATCTCAGTCTTTCTCTCAGTTTTGTAGTTGCAGCACTCACTGGTGGTGCCTTTTCCCGACACCACTATGTTGTTTGTTTATGAACACCGGGAGGAGCAGCTGAGTAATACCAAATAGCTGCGACTGTTCCAGCCACAAGCACTCTGCATGGTAGCTGGGGATTAGAAAAAATTTTTGAACAACTGCCGTAACTCAGCACTCCCTGACATACCGCAGTCATCCTTTGGCCTATTATTATGCTCCCCAGATCATGGACCACAACAACTCACAGCAAACTAATTTCAAAGACTGGTAAAAATGCAGGTATTTACCATATTTTATATTGAAATTACAGTATTAAGCACAGTTGTGCCAAGAATAATTTCTAGTTGAATTGTCTTACTACAAAATTGTCAGGAAATACACGTAATCACAGACAATATCTTTAAACAGAGATCAGCTATGGTATTTATGGGTATATATGTGTGTGTGAATAATATTTCTAAGCAACTGCTATACACGATTTCTTTCCTATTTCTGCTAATATTAATGGAGGGTATGTTAGAATATTATTTGTATATTATTTGTTTATAACATTGATTTCCTGAATTCATATATCATATTAGCCCAACCACTGAAGAGCATATCATGCTGATACATAATTACAAAGCTGAAGCTAATTGGAGTTCGTGACTCGATAAGGAGTCACTGAAATTTTAGGAAAATAACTTCTTTTTTTTATTGAAAGAAAATGTTTCATTCCCCTCAAGGAGATGTGAAGATGTAAGGGGTTCCATACCATAAATATCACTCTTACAAAGATTCTGATATTTTTAAAGACTTTTCTATTACCTTCAAAATTTCAGTCAGGTCCTACAGTTCAGTGCAGATGTCCCATTCAAGGCATTTGTACCATTTAAGCTTCGCTTTAGTCCTCAGGATAGTCTTTGGATGAAACGTACTCCCTGCTAGCCTTCCGCAGTCTCTACGAATTTTGTCTATTTAGTTATCACTATAAGTTTCTAATGCTGCTCTTTCCCCATGCTGAGAATTATCAGGTCACAAATACCACATTAAACCATCTACCAGGTTCTTGTGACCAGAGCTGTGTTGACTGCCTCTGGACTGCATTGCATTGTGCGGTTTAGACCAACTCTCAAACCACCAGCATCTTTGCTGTGCCGCCAGTCCTGCTCTTAGGAACATTTTGCTCCAGAGGAGAGTGAATCCCATGAAATAATGGACTGCTGGGTTTGTAGCTGCAACCAAAGGAATGAAAGAGAACTAGCAATGAACAAAATAGACTTGGTTATGTAAACTTTGCTTACTTGTCACATCCACAAAGGTAATCAGGTGCCTCTAAAATTTATAAGCCCCAACCACTTTTCACCAGCCTCAGCACCTAAAGTTTCAGCAAACTGTAAAAGTCCCTCTTCAACCTATGTAAGAATTGTACAGGACAGGAGACACTAGAAGTAGGAAATGAAATCATTGTGTGCGTTCAGTTTCCAGGGACTTCACTGGGTTATACATGCAATTGGTGAAAGCTTCATTCAAGCCTGTATCACACTTTTAGACAGATTTGCAGATCAAACAGGCCTTTTCAAAATTACACAGAAGATTTTCAAACTGCGCCTTTTTGCACCTGAACTTCTCAGATATTGCAAAATGTATTATGCTTAGTGTAAGTTCAGTTAATATTTGGAGCAAGTGTGTTTTAATATTTGGTATCAAATGACTCTTGGTTCTTTAATTACAGTTGGAAAGATGTCAAGCAGAATGGATAACACTGTCCTCTCAGTTCCTCTGATAACTTTAGTTGTCTCACTGAACATGTAAGTGTAAATGAAAGAGGATTTCTCTTCTATTTTTTGTCTAGCACAGAGAATTTCTGAAATGGTGCAATATATATCATACTTAGGGATTCAAAACCAGGTATTTGTATTTCAGAAAAACTCAGACTCTGTTGGGTTAGTTGGGTTTAAAGGCCAAGGAGCTCTTCTAAACTGGTAGCATTTGCATTTGTGTGGCTGAGAGGAGTTTTTGCTGATTCAGGCTTTCTGAAACTCAAAAGGTCAAAGAAAATCTCTGTGCTGCATCCAATGAACCAATAATCTAGAGACTCAAGGTATTTGGTAATATTATGTTCAGGAAGGAAGTACAAATATCTTCCCTCCTTTTCCTTGCTGTAGATTTCAAGTTACTTTTCTGACATGGGAGTAAATCTGAAGATAGAAAAAGCATTGAAAATGTTTCACTCTGAAATGGAATTATTTTATTTCCAGTCACATGCAGTACTTTGAAGGTGAACTCTATTTCATTTTCTGATGGTACTCTTTTCTTTCTATTTTTGAATGCTTTGTGCATGGGAGAACAAAGGGAAAGGATTTATTCTCTTTAGATGTAGTTAGAAAAAGGGAAATACAATACAGTAAACGCAGAACAGATCTGACTAAATAGGTATTGTTCTACAAGAAAAGAAGACATTTAATCTCTTGAAAGCAATATGACACTAATTAGTTTTGTAAAGAAACCTAGTTAGTAGAGCCCAGTCTAAATGCTCTATTTAGCACCAGTAATTCTGTATCATTCTTCTAATCATGCATTGGTGTAAAGGATTTGTGAAGAAACAAAATGCATAGGTTATAGTCTTGACAAAGACCTCTAACAGATAAGAGACCATTCCTCTGTTATTCTGGGCAGCCAAGTTATTTGATTTGAGTCATAATCTTGGCAAGCTCTTAAAAAAATTGTAGGTTGGCTGCCCCTGCAGTCCTGTTGGGAAGCTGGTCCAGAATTACATTTCTCCCACAACAAAAATGCTTTCAATCAATTTTCATCCCAAATGCATTCACAGTTAGTTAATATGTCTTGTTTCTTTCTACAGTTGTTACATTTTTTATTTCTTGTATTAGGTAATTACTTCCTTTGCAGTTTAACTGGTTAATTACAAGTTGTACTTTATGAATTATAAAAGTTTATACTTAAAAACCAAAAGGTTGCCTTTAATTTTTATGGCAGAGGCTTGTGTTGTTTTTAGTTGCTAGATAACACTGAAAAATATTTAAACCCAGTAATGAAATTAAAATTTGCAATCGGGTTGTAAGAACCGAATTTCACGAACTGCAATATTTGATGTAGCAAACTTAACTGCTACCCAGAGAGAAATTCCTTCCTTCCACATGGGCTACATATCCATTCATTCCTACTGCACCCCTTAAAATTGGGATTAAATTGCTGGTCAGGAATCAGTGTCCCTTTGCCTAGGGATGTATTCTGCTTGATTGAGTAAATCGATCTCAAGGACTCCAGTGCCTTCTTATTCTGCAATTTCTTGGCTACTTTGTTCTTTAACGTTAATATTGTGGCTAGATAAATGGTAATACATATAAATGTTTAAGACTCCTAACCACAAGCCTCAGCACTTCCTAGACTGTAATAAATAATTCTTGATGTTTCCTAGGGGTATGGAAGAGGCAGTTATTAAGGCCTGCCAGAAAGGAACTGCTGTAAATCCCATAAGCACAAAATATTACCAATTCTAGCAGAGATATAAAGATTCACTGGAGGAAGAATTTGTGATTAAAGATTTCTGCGAGTGTCTGTGTCAACAATTAGGTGCTACAGGCATTTGCAAAATTACTCATCTTACCCAGGAGACGTGTCAGCACCTAATTTTGCTCCTGTCAAGTCTGTCACCTTACTTTTTCTCTGCTTGTCCTTTCTTCCAAACCTCTAAGTGTTGGCATCCAATTGCTCAGCTACTGCTTCAGAAAATTATATTCTTTTCTCACTCAGCAATCAAATGGTCAGAATACTCACCTGTTTTGCAAAAATGTTGATTCTCTTCTTTTCCTGGGAGTGTGTAAACTCACATCCTCCATTTTCTGAATGCTTCAGAACTGTATGTAAAAGAAGAGTAGATGTGGGAACACCCTGCTTCAGAGCATACTTTAACTTGGAGTATGAAAGGAGTTGAAAATCCTGAAGAGGAGGAACTAGGAACCTGATCTCCTACATCCCAGGAGAGATACCTCTGCGAAATGGGACAGGTGGTGGGGGATGGTGTAAGCAAAAATAGTTGCTCAAGTTCCTGGAGGTTAAGGTGCCCAAGTCAGCAGAGAAATACTCTTTTCCAGATCTAAGTATGCCACTCATGGCGCCATTTTTCAAACTTGCTTGACATGACCCACCTTCCAGACATTACAGGCTTCCCAAGCCCCACAGAGATGGGGCGTCTGATCCTGCTCCCTAACAGCCTTCAGGCAAAGCCAAACTCATTAGCTCAATCACTCTCTGCTGTCCATGAAGACAATTAAAAAATACTTTCATCTCTTCTTCCACCAGAAAAGTCATGACAGGGAAGCACCAACAAGGAGCAGGAAGCTGTACATTCTCGAACCAGAGCAACTGTTTGCAAAGTTCCCTGTGCCAATGACCTTAGTGCAATGAAGGGTACCCAGGTTGTAAATTCTTTGAAAGAGAAAGGCCCTGAAAAGGGCCATGACAGATCTTTTTTTGTGGAGTTTCCAGCAGTTTAACTTAGTATACTAGATCCAGAAAAAAAACTTTTTTGGTATTTAACTTTTCACATGGACCACACAAAGAAGTAAAGCACCTACTCTGGACATTTTGAGTCCCACTATGCTATACTTTGTCAATCTGGTGAACAGCATGTTTCTCTGCTTAAGCCCTAAAGGGAACTCCAATAAGAAAGGATAACCTCACCCTTGGCAAGCTTTTCTGTGTACTTTCCTCTAGGAGATCTCAGGCATCCTAAGAGCGTTGCCCCACATTACACTGCATTGACTCCACAGCAGTCGTAGAGTGGAGAGGAAAAATGATCAGACAAGGAAAGGTTTCTCTTCTCGAATGACGATTAGGATTCTCCCCCAGTTCTCACCTACCACAATGCAGCCTCTGCAGGGACTTGACTTAATTCCCAAGACCCGAGATACCTGTTTTGATCATGAAGCAACTGCAGTGGGACACTAAAGAGATGACTGAATAACCATATGATATTAGATCTTCTATAAAATAGACCTTTTCCAACTCAACAAGCTATCAAATATACAACTTCAAACTCTGCAACAAACAATTACACATCCACAAATAGTTTCAAATCTGAGCATGGCTTGATTTGGCCAGCTTGCCTGAATCCACACTCAAACATAACAAGCATATCTGCACAACTGATTAAAAGAAATATGAATTTATATATAAAATAAAGCAGTTTTTTTTTTCTTGGAATATTTTCCTGAGTATTGCTCCTGCTTCAGAGTTAAAAAAGAAAATTCTGAATGTCAACATCATATGTGTATCTAAAAAGAACCACAAAAGTATTCAGGTATAACTGTCCGGAAGATGAAGAGGTTATTTTCTGTTTTTCACGACCAAGATACAAAGTAGATCTACAAGAAGATGGTTCATTCTGGTTCCAAGAGCTGACTTTTTTCATTGCAGTTCACTAAGTGATTTGCCCTTATTTCTCATAATGATGTCTTTCCTCTGCCAGTGCTGATTACCACTGATTCTGACACCGGTTCATCTCAGTTATATAAAAATATGATCTTGCTGAGAGGCCATTATTAACGGCCATTAAATCCTCATGCAGTGGATCATTGCTTTCTGTATGAGATGCACAGAGTGAAGAATGGAAGATACCTCGCTGCATGGTTTTCAAAGCTCCCTTATACTTAGGTGTGAATAAATCACTAGAGCTTGCTGTAAAAAAGACTTGGTTTTTTAATGTCTTAAATTAGCCTCTGATATACAGAATTAATAAAACATTCCTGTAACTGATCACCTAGTACAAATTCCAAAAAGATTCTAATCTCCAAGTATCATTTTAACCTTTTTTTTTAAAAAAAAAACCTTACAAAATTTGTTTTTAAAGAGAAATAATTGAATTCTGACTCACAGCAATAATACGTAGCACAATAGCAGCTACTAAAATATTATCATTTAACCTGTCATATAAATAATTCTATGGCGATGTAACTCTATTCCCTAGAAAATATTCAGCCCTCAATCCTCAGCAGGTCAGTCTAGGTATCACTCAGGTTTCACTTAGGCTTCAATTTGAGAGTTCCTTAAGTGCATATGGCTCAATTTAGCCTTCTCTGCAGGTAATTCTCACCCAAACATTGGTCATGTCTGAGATTTCTCTTGCTAATGTCAGTAATGATGGAAACCAAAATAATTTTAAAAGAATGCAGTTAGGGAACAGATAATATATGATTAGATCATGATGTCAATGTTCATTTCTTGAATGTTTTTAGAATGTGGTATTTTTTATGTCCTTTATCAGTGGTCCAAAGTTTACTAAAGGTTGCAGATATTCCTAGCAGTGAACAAATGTTCAGTTTATCCTATACATTTCTGATTCAGCTTAAAAACTCATTTTTACCTCTTTTTGCTTAATATAGGGTATAATGTGTATATACCATCCTGTTGTTCTTTCACATGTACCTTTTTGGAAGCAGGCATATTTTTGCAGTATTTGTCTCTTTCTGACAATTTTCCTTGACAAAATATTTAACAAGGAGTTGTGGCTCCTCTTGTCATCCTTGTGGAATTTTTCAGGATGAGATGTCTGACTTACTACCAATAGCAGTAGAAATTAAAGTCAACTCTGAGAACTGCTAATCAAGGTTTGATACACAACATTTTCTAACACTCTCTACTTGCCAGAACAGGAGTTCTGTGAATACTACTATCTCTGGTCACTGGGGAGCAGGATCACACATGCCATCCAGATAATGCTTTGCTTAACAGGAGTTTAACACTTATGTTTTGCCCAACACTGTCTGCTAAGATGACGAAGTCATCACTGGTAGCTTAGTTGGTTTTTTTTTCCTGTTTTGCGCTGATGTAAAGACAAGTAAAACCACACTTTGAATGGAATATTTATGGATTTAATTCCAGAAAATGCATTTTATAACACAACATTTTTGTCAACAGGACTGTGATACAGATGTTTATATGGCTGAACTGTGGATTGATATTTAAAATGCTATTCTCAACTGGGCAAAAATTGATGGATACACCAACTACTGCCAATAAGAATTGGTGTTTTATGAGGTATGTCATCCATCTGTCTATTTAATGGAGAAGTAAGATTGTCCAATTAGCACAAAGCTGACAGCACCTCAGAAGTTAATTACAAATACTTTCCACAATGTAATCTAATGATTTAAAATTCCCTTATTTATCATGTGGGGTTTTTTAGTTTTCGTACCATTCAGCAAAAGTTTTTATTTTAAATCAATGTCAGCTCGCTTGGTTTATGCCTAATGTTCACAACCAAGAATGCCCAGAATGCTGCTGTTTTGGTGGTGCACGTGTATGAGCTCTCTTTATATTTTTAGAAAGTAATTCTTTTTTACACAAAGACAAACACACAAGCAAAGTAAACTTATTCCCATAAGTAATTCTGTCCCCCAGAGGTCAGTGAGATTTTTCTGCGTAAGAACAACTCTGAAGTATTAAACAGTGAATGTTTCCTACCCATGGTTTATGCAGCTCTTTTGTGCTTAGCTTCAGCGTATCTCTCTCTGTTAAAAAGAAAGGTTTGATTCAGTGTTTGTTCTAGCACCAAATATTGAAGGACTCATATCATAATCCATCATTCTGAAAATACAAATGAATAAGGCAAGGTCTGTAAGTCCTTTTGCAAAAGCATGAAGTGCTAACCATTTATCACTGATAAGACAGGTAATACTGGGACATTAAAAGCTGAAATGGTTCAGAAACCTTTCAAATAGCACTTCTCCCTACACCTGAGATTAACTGAGATTCCCATCTTCCCCTCAGTACCGTTAATTCTTTGAAGTGGAATCCATCATTTCATAACATGGCTATGTATCGTAGCACACAAAAGCCCAATTCTGATTTCAGCCACCAGATACTATCAAAAATTAATGTTAGAAATGGTTTTTTGGTGTCTAGAAAAAAAAGTATTTTTCCTAAAATGAGAAATATATGCTTCCACACCCAAAAGAAATTGTATAATGTACATTGCTCACTGAAAATTTGACATCAGGGGAAAATATTGCATTAATTTCCTGGAGGGTCCTATATAGATATGATGAAGAAATAAGATTTCTTTTGAAGCAGAGTTCTTTGTACTTTCCCCTAGTTCTGTTTCAGCATCAGACCTGGTCACAAAAACATCTTGCATATGAAATGATAAATAGCCAGATAATAATACAACGCAATAATTACCATGAGCGCTTAAGGTAAAAGCAGCTGCAATGTTTCAAACTGTAGCCCTGTCCACTGAAATATATCTTTTCAAGAACAGTAATGCTCAAAGCCAAGTGAAACACATAGATAAGACTTCTATAATCTCCATAATGGAAGGTTACTGGAGATTCCACCTCACATATCAAAAAAATACACACGCCTAATGCCTGCACAGAAACACTCTTTTGGGGGAAAAAACACCCAGGCCATATCCTGATACTGTAATTTACAACCTGTAGAGACAACCCAAAGCAACAACAAAAAATCTCTGTTCAGACTTTTTCTGAATGTCTTGCTCTTAGGTTTTGAGCACAGACTCTAACATACTCCTTTCTTGGGCATAACTGCGTACTCTACACTAACATTTAAATTAATTTTACCAATGGAAACAAACTGTACAATAAGATGAGTGACGTCATCTTGCACCTTTTGATTTTTTGCATGTTTTGATTTTTTTTTTAACAACAAAGGAACAAAATTTAGTGTAACATTCTCATGTACTTTCCAACTAAATTCCTGAATAGGCTGAGATGAGTTAAATGAGCAGCTCAAGAGAATTCATACAACAGTTCTCTGCTCTTCCTCAATAACTAGAATACAAAAATTTTTGCTTGATGTGTTGCATGATAGATGTAACAGTAGTTTTTGCTAGAGGGCAATAAATTCCTTTTTCGTTTGGATTAATAAAAAATGAGATCACTAACTCACTATGGATAAATAAATCCTTACTATGTATCATAACGGTAGCACGAACAACATATTGGAGTGCTCCCAGCAAATACAGCTACTGCTTCTTCTGGTTAAAAGACCTGAGCCGCTCTCCAAGGTAGGCATCCACCCTGGTCTCCCAGGCCCAGTAGTCAAGTAGCCCAGATCATTCAGAACTCTTATTAGGACCGCCAACAACACCCACAACTGAATCTGTAGATGGAATAGCTGTGCAAAGTACATAGCACTTACATAATGTGATCTCCTTAATTTATTCTACAACAAGCAAAACGTGTTTTAAAAGGACCTTTACCAAAGTCCCAAAACAGAAATCTAAACCTGTTAGAAGGGGAACTGTGCTGGAGAGACTGGCAAGAAAAGGGGACAAAGACTGTAGCAGACACTTGAAACTGAGGCCAGGTACTCACCATTAAAAGCTGATCTCCTTGCTGACGTTAGAAGGGGAAAGGACGTATCAGAGCTCGGCAGAGTCACGAGATAATACCAAGTAGCATGACATCTTTGACTTGCCAGTGGGCATCCACTTAGACAGGTGGAATGACAAGACAGAGACCAGCAATAAAAACTCATTTGAAAGACACTAACTAGTGCTGGCAGGAGGCAATCCACTGCAAAACTTGTATGGAAGATGACACTACAGAAATGATGATGGTATGAAAACCTGAATACAACAGAAAAGAATGGTGTAAATTGGGGAAAAATTGTGGTTACACTTGCAGCATCACACAGGTCTTGGAGATCCTTTACTGCTTTTACATATACTATGCTACACATGTGATATAATTGGCTGAATTTGAACATTGTTTAGAGAATGGAAGGAAAAAGCAAGAAGCAAAGTGAGAAAAGCTTGTTCATGAGGCAGTACACCAATTTACTGCATCTGTTATATGAGAGACTCCTATATTTTGCATTTACAACTAACTTTTTTAAGAAAGCAAAGGCAATATTGCTCTTGGCAAGCCATGGCGTGCTGCTCTTTCAGCTCTCTGTGTTTGTCAGGTGTCAGCCTCTGTGAGAGAGCTGGTGAACTAAAATTAAGGGGATTCTGTTCCTTCAAAGCACTAATGCTCAGGAGCTGCCAGGGGCTGAACACACAGGTGCTGCAGTAGAAATGCACTAAAAGGCAGAAGACAGCAACAGAAAGGCATGGAAAATTTGGAGAGGAAAAAAAAGATACAGAGAGAAAAGCAAAACAACTGTGTGGGAAACAGTGTAAAGTGTAGCCACAAATTTTCAGATGCCAATGTCTAACAATAATTGTTGAATCTGAATTAGCATGACTTTATAAATTCCTATACAACACTGTAGGCAAGAAGGTTATAGTACCATAAGAAATAAGGCTCCTATCTATCCTGCACAAAAGTGTCAGCCCTGTACCAGTCAAATATGAAAACAGGATCTCTACTTCCTGAGATATGTGTGCAGCCTTTATTCACAAGAGTGGGACCTAACTGTACTGTTATTTCAGAAAAAGGTTTGGGATCAGGCTCCTTGTTTGTGCACACTTGTTAAGTACAAAAGAAAATGAAAAATTTGTTTTGAATCTGTTTATTTAAATCAGTATCTTAATTTTTCTGGGTAAAGGGCCATGAGTCAGGATGAAGACATCTACCAAAGCACAGAAACTGAAAACCTCACAGCCAAATATGTGGGAGAAGGGGAAGAGAGAGGGGTTTTTTGGCACAAAAACACTTCTCATGAACTTTCAGACCACTTTTACTACAAAACAAAAGAAAAAAAGTTAAAAAGCAATTTTAAAAGTACAAAAAATTGTCTCCGATCACCTGATTAATGTATACGCAATCTCAAACTGTGCACCAGACGTGATGAACCAGAACTTATCTGAGAAATTCTGGTATAATATTCATCAACAGGAACACAAAGATTAGATCTCAGGAAGAAATTTTTCACTCTGAGGGTGGTGAGGCACTGGAACAGGTTGCCCAGGGAAGCTGTGGAGGCCCCATTCCTGGAAGTGTTCAAGGCCAGGTTGGATGGGGCTTTGAGCGACCCGGCTAGTAGGAGGTATCCTTGACCATGGCAGGGGGGTTGGAACTAGATGATATTTAAGGTCCCTTCCAACCTAAACCATTCTATGATTCTATTCCAAGTGAACTTCTGTCAATTTGCAGCTTTAATCTGAGGCTAAACCAGGAAAAATCTGATTGCTAAAATGGATGCTAGTTTTTTCCTCCCTTAGCTATGCATTTCATACCAGTTCCACAGGACCAACCACAGAAGAAAATTAGTGGTCTGATTATGCAGTATTGCAGTGTCTCAGGTAACAAACACATGACAGCTATTTAACCAGTACCTGGGTAACCAACCGGTAAGGGTGGCATCAATGATTTTGCAGAAAGTTAACTAAGTACATCTATCACTTTGTCATGTAGGGTAAAAGAAAGCATCAGTCAAAGAATAAGAGGGGAGCAGTCTATGCTTCCTTTTTCAGGTTCTGATGACATCTGCTCTAAGAATCAATACAGTTGGAATGGTGAACTACACTCAGGCTGATTAAATGTAACAGGGATAGAAACGGGAGGAGCAGGGCCAGCAACTGACCTGTAAGTAAACAGAAGGAAGCATATTACAGGTCCGCAAAACACCAGGGGTTTACTAAAAGGCTATCCAATGGTCATGCCCTAAAAATCTGCTCCAGGGGCTTAGCCAATCCAGTTACCTTCGACTGAGTGTTCCACCTTGGCCAGCGACAAACTTTGAAAATCCTCCTATTGACACACCAACTGCACTCCCACAATCAGATACTTCCGACACCTTCCTAAGAAGGTCCATGCTGAAATTATCCCTCCTTGGGACAGATTCACAGCTGGACTGAATTATCACCTTTAATTGTAACTTCAGTTTACAGGAGCTGGGGTTTCAATCAGCTGATTTTTACAGCTCCTTACTGCAGTAAACAAGTCTGTATCATTCCTCTTCTTCCTCCTTTGAAGAACAGGCATTGTATATGCCCTTGTCCATTGCTTTTCCATTTGCTAAACCTAACAGTCCACTTCAAGGGAGCTCCTAGCACATGAACAGCTTTTTTGATCTTTTTTTATTCTTAAGACAGCCTGCGCTTTGCTGAAGCCTTATCTTTCTGATACAGCCTACAGAGTGCTTTTATTCAAAACTGTAACTAGTGTTAGTTGAAATATTTTCATTTGAAATTGTGTTTTAAAAGGATTTGCTGCTGTTCTAAAGTTTTTTTCTGATTTTTGACAAATTCATTTTTACAGATTTTAGATTAATTTTTTAAAATTTTTGCTTCCTTAAAAGGAGGAAAAGTAGCAGAGGAAAGTAAAAGTAAATACTAAAACAAAAAGAGTAACACCAGAAAGCCAGAACATAACATCTGAAAGATTCTAAGTTAAAAATAAGTCTTCTCGGGAATATTTGAAAAACAAATCTATCCCTTTAAGGAAAAAAAAAAATAAAAAATTTAAAATCTTGGGAAAATATTTCATATCAAAAAAAACAGTATTCTAATCCATATTCATTTTAATTGCATTAATAGAACATACACTGAAATCTGTTTCAAAAGAACAGTTCTGTATAAATAGTAATCTATAAAGATCATCCATACCTAATTTTTAATTATTGTGTAATTATTAATGTATCTTTTTGTTTATCCAGGTGTGAAAAGAGAAGAGAGAAATATGTCCCCATGTTATACTCCTGGAGCTTAAGTCATCTTTTTGTGTTGTTGTTAGCAATTTCCTCCTTCTTTGGAGTATCATATATCTCTGTAAGTAGACAAACTCATTACTTCCAAATGAATTTATTGCTTGGGAAACAGCTTGTGTTAGTTTGGGTGGCGGACAGGAACAGGTTGCTCTCGAGGCAGAGGGCACAAGCAGCACCCGACTGCAGCCCACTCAAATTAACAAGCTGCCAGTTCCACCCCTAAAACTCGGGGGGTGAGCAACTGCTGGTACCACAGCCTGCATCTGCTGTGCTGCCTGTCAAGTGGGTAGCAGGCGCTCTCTGCTTCTTCACTTGTCACCATTAGGAAAATCAGTTCCAGAGGCACATACGGCAATTCGCACAACACTGAAGGGAATTCCTTTTGCAATGGCCACTACTGCAAATATCTTCTCTATGGAAATAAAAAGGTAGGAGGAAAAATAATAATAACTTCATGCTATGCACTGTATCTCTGCATCAGTGATTTTTGCACTACTTCTTCAATTGGCAGCATTTTGATTAAAATACTTAAAATTAAGAAATGCTGCAAGGATTAGCGTATTCTTTGAGCTGTTTTTAGGAGCCTAAGCACCACGGACTCAGGTTGCCCACGTTGTTAGTGCTGTACATGAGGCCTGCACAGGACTTGTCACCCAACCAGCTGCAAGCTCAGGTCCCGCTCCAGCAAAACATTTAAGCACAGAGCCCTTAAGTGATTCCAGTGGGATTATTTGCTTGCTTATAGTTAAATGCACACTTAGATGTTTTGCTGGGTGAAGGGCTAAATTACTTCAAGGCAGCAATCCAATCTACGCTGCTTGGGGCACTCTGAAAAGGAAAGAAATAATGGTTATTTCACACTGCTCATTCCGCTTGCGCTGCTTTTCTGTTCTTGTTGAGCCAGATCGCAAGGGGCAATTACTGTCTCACGTTTGTGCGGAGGGTCACCCTATCCCCCAAGGAGCACTGGAAAACTGCCTCCAACACCGCGCAGCTGCCCTCCTGCTGCACCCTCATTACTGGGGAATGCAGGCTGCTCCGCTGTAACAGCATTACAGGGGACTGGAGGCAATCTTACAACAGGACTGTTCTTAAGCTTTCAGCTGCTGTTGTTGGTTTTTTCCCCTCCATGTGGCATGTAAGACACTTGGCAAAGATGCTTTTTCGACTCATCTGTTAAAAGAAGTAGGCTGAATTGTTTTCTGTAAAATCTCCAGGAATCCAAAATCTCTTGTTTTAACACTGGGGCAGCATAATGGGATCTCCCAGCACATTTTGATTATGTCAGTGATCAGAACAAGTTTCCTAAGATACATCTGACCTTAAAACAGTAGGAAACTGCCACATGCCTGCTTTCCCCTCGTTTCCTTTTCAACTTAATTCCCTGCTCAAATAAATAGGATTCCTCCCCTGATCGCTCATGCAATCAAAGTAGTCTGCCTCAGTCAGGGACTGAGGCATGTCTGCTGCGCATATGACTAAGTATCTTAAGCCTTTGGGTTGTAAATACTTAAGTCCAAATATTTAATAATACAGATCTGTGCTCATAAGAAAGAGACAGACCATGTGAACCATGCGTCCATGGAGGGACATTTGGAGAAGTATTTCTGCAAAACTCAAGTGCCCATTACACATGCTCTTCTTTGGCCCTGATCTACAATCAGGAAGAAAAGACAGAAGGTTGATTAAAAGGCACATGGATCAGGAAAAGAAGGAAAAGACTGTGCTTGAAGTGGTGCTGTTCTCATCTGAGTTACTTTTTACCTTCCCACACACAGGCAGCAAATGCTTCAATAATTCACTAGATTCCCCCACCCCTTACCTATAGACTAGTGCTTACTTAACTCACAGAAACTCTGTGAAGAAAACGTATTAAGAACTGAGAAGTTCTGACATACTAAAACGGGAGAAGATTTATAAGTGACTTAGATAAGACTAAAGGGGGCAAGTATTAGTTTACACTGAAGGAGACTGGAGTGGTTATTGACCTGGAAACATTACATCCTCAGCAGCACCCCAAAGGCTCCAGCTTGTGTCCTATAGCCCTACACCTCCCATGCCTCCTCCCACTTCTTTTAATACAAAACATGACATTGCATAAATGTGCCCCCAGCTACCCATAAAACAAAAGCTATACCACTGGCTGTGAAATTTCTGTGACTTTGGTTACCTACAAGAACAGCTCTTCTTCGCTTTGATGGGAAACAGTAATACAGGAAACCTATCTGTAATGTCCTGGGTAAATCCAACTTCTAAGCACACAATTTCAGGTGCTCAGAAGTTCTAAGCTGCTGTCCTTGGAGAAATCGCCCCTGCCCCAGGAGCATACAAGGACATGAAAGTGCAACCCTCTCCTCTGTCGGGGTGTGCAACAGCCCAAATATAAGTGAGAATCAGGCCCAGTGATAATTCTCTACCAAATTAAGGGACAAAGGAAAAATAAAGATAACACGAACACACCTTATCACCAAAGCAGTACACAGACCAGCAGAAAACCCACAGACATTCAGATGTCCTGCCATATTTCTTTTCTGAGGAACAGCCTGCTTTAAACAGACCTTCCAACCTCTCTGCACAGATCTGCAGATATCTCAACAGGAACAAAAAAAGCATTTTCATCAGAGTAGCTTTCTTCTTTGCCTTTTAAGAATGATGTATTTCTTGTTCATTTTACGTGAACACTGAATATTTGGAGGCCTAATACACGCATCTGTAAGGCATCCAAGACTTCTCCTGTAATCCCAAAGGGAAAATATACTGATCCAATCACTTTGGTACTGCATCACAGGGCACTGAAGAGAAAAGTCAATAAAAAGCATCAGAGCACAAAAAGGCAAGCTGTAATCAATATCTGATCTTGATATGGGCTGTCTGGTAAAAAAAAATCATTTAAGACTTAAATTTACTTCCTTGTGCACTCTGCTTAGACAGTGAAAAAATTGAGGGGCTATTTCCTAGTTTATTCTTTTATCTTGACTTCTTTTTTTTTTCTTTATCCAAGAAAGCAGGGAAATCTTTTGATACTGAGTCAATTAACCAGGCAGAATTTGGCAAGAGTACAGTAGTCAGTCTTCCATCTTCTGCAAGTCAAATGCTGTTATGTCCAAGTCACCTGCCTGCCAATTATTCAAGGGCAAAGAAAGTCACCACAATGAAAAACTGCTTGTGCTTTGATAAAGGAAAAATAACCTTGAACTAGCATATCTTAGGAATTCCATTCTTATCCAGAGGAAATATTGCAAAGTAATGTGTAAAAAAATAATGGAAAAAACCACCCAATTTTACCCTTTCGGTGCTTGTTCTTTTAATTAAACAAACAGTGTAATGCTTGGCTAAGTGCAAACCTCTCTGACAATTTCTTCTTACAGATGGTGGATAAGAACCTCAGCATGAGCCAGCAGTGTGCACTCACAGCCCAGAGGGCCAACCATGTCCTGGGCTGCATTAAAATAAGTGTGGCCAGCAGGTCGAGGGAGGTGATTCTGCCCCTCTACTCCACTCTCGTGAGACCCTACCTGGAATACTGTGTCCAGCTCTGGGGCCCCCAGCATAAGAAGGACATAGACCTGTTGGAGCGGGTCCAGAGGAGGGCCACAAAGATGATCAGAGGGTTAGAGCACCTCTGCTATAAGGACAGGCTGAGAGATGGGGTTGTTCAGCCTGGAGAAGAGAAGGCTCCGGGGAGATCTTCTAGCAGCCTTCCAGTATCCGAAAGGGGCCTACAAGAAATCTGGAGAGGGACTTTTTACAAGGGCATGTACTGATAGGACGAGGGGTAATGGCTTCAAACTGGAAGAGGGGAGATTTAGACTAGATGTCAGGAAGAAATTTTTCACTCTGAGGGTGGCGAGGCACTGGAACAGGTTGCCCAGGGAAGCTGTGGATGCTCCATCTCTGGAAGTGTCCAAAGCGATTTTGGATTGGGCTTTGAGCAATCTGGTCTAGTGGGAGGTGTCCTTACCCACGGCAGGGGGATTGGAACTAGATGATCTTTAAGGTCCCTTCCAACCTAAACCATTCTATGATTCATTCTAACACAGGAGAATCACTCTCTGAGAAAAGTTTATCACTCAATGAGTTTAGAGAAAGCCTAAGCAATAAGCTTAAACTAGGCACCTATCAAGCAGTCAGAAGTCAGATAATTGCCTCAAAAAAGTTTCTGGAGAATGATAAGCGAATGCTTTGTTATGAATGGCTCCATTTTACTGTGAAATGAAATTTGACCCTGCTGTTTATCCATCATTTGGTGACTGTAAAACTTACGTTTTCTTCTATCACATATTTTAAATTTAACAGTGGCCTTTGTTAGAACTGACACATTTCTGCATTTTCTATTCTTTGTCTTTTGCCATTTTAGTTGTTTATAAACCCAGCTGTACGTACACTTTGTAGATGCTTTCAAGTCTTTGTACATATTTTAAATATTCAAATTTCACTTCATCCCAAGTCTTTAAACCCTGGCTGTTTACTTTTCCAATCCATTGTACATTCACTGGCCATACTCCCTATTGAGTGGCCAAAACAAGAGATGTGAATGTTTCATCCCATGTATGAATATGTAGATTGCAGTAGTGTCAAGCAGTTTTAATCTAAATGTAAAGTGCTACACAATGGTTACCTAATAAATTTCTGAGTACCTAATGAGAATATCTGTCTTTCTAGACAAAAAGCCAAAATACTTCCAGCAAAAGTGCAAGGAATAATAAATGAAAAATTATCAATAGCAAAGAATATACAATGTTTTTCCAGTGTGTCTTATCACAGGATTTTTGTCCATGCTGTTTTGCAAGCCATTTCAGATATGTTAAAGTCACAAATAACACATAATTGGCAAAATACTAAACAAATAATATAACCCTCACAAAAAGTAACAAACTGATTTTTTATCTCCCCCCCCCAATTTATGAAACATTTGCAAAATACTTCAGCAGTCTGCTGTAAATGACCAGCTGAGAAGGCTAAGGGATTTTAAAAAATAAACAAAGTACAAAATTGGGATATTTCAGCAGTATTCTTACACGTCCTACAGGTGCTGCTCGGCAGTCCATTTACCAACCGTGGGCCCTGCCAGCACCCCCGCAGGTAATACCCACTCCCACCCAACCCACACTATCACCAAGCTCAGAGAACTGGGAAGCCTGACAGCAAATCTTGCCAGTAAAAGCAGAGTAAAAAGGCCTTTTCCACATGCATTACAACTTGTTGTTTGCCCTGACAGGTGATACCTGCACACTTGGTAAATATGAAAATATATACATGTTTTCAGACAAAAAATATCAACCATATTACAAAATTTTAACTTTTTGTTAAAGCTTTTCCAGAGATCCATGTCTATATTTTCAAATACAATTCAATCCTACTTTCCTTTTCTTTCACAGGATTCTTCAGTCCTTTCATTTTCTGAAAAAGTCCAATCATCAAATTCTGCTCATTCACCTAAAACTTGAAAGCTAAGCAGAAAGGAACTACAGACTCTGAAATGAATGTGCATTGCCAGGAGAGGGAGAAAGAGGAATCTTTCACGCACTTTTAATGAAGATATGATCTCTGAACTTAATTCTTGACCAAAATTCCCTCCTCAAATTCTGTGTTTACATTTTCTGTTTCAACTTAACTAGTGGATGTGGCAAAGGTTTTGCCAGAGCAAACTACCAAAAGTTTGGTAGAAAGTGAGAGAGACTCTCAGAAACCTGGAAGTAGATACGGAAAAGAGCTATTAAACTATTACCCTTACCTGCTATGTGTTGTCCCGTCCAGTCACTAACATTAGCAATGATGAGGCTTCCATCAGGTGTCTTGAGAGACCACGCTACTGCCTAAAAAGCATCAGGGAAATAAAATGACAGGGACAAGATCAAGAAGTCAAGGACATTATTATAATTAGAGTTGGTGATGCTGCTCATCTTTAAGGTTGCCTGACATAGCAACGCAAAACTGCTTTCAGTTGGGAGATAATTTTAAACTCTCATGAGCACCTTCTCTTTTTGAAGCAATGGCCATTGCCCTCTTGCCAGTCATTGTGCTCACTGAGAGGGGCAAGTCACCAGCTTTGATTGCTAATGTCCAGCGGTGCTGCCAGCCCCATATGGAACTCACCTGAGAATACACATAAGGTTTTTTCAGGTATGTGCTGGAAGTGAGTCAAGCCCAGTCAAGCAGAACTAGCCATTAAAATGCAGCTTTTTCTTGAGTCAGTAGGCCACAATGAGCAAGCTCTGCCTCCTGAGGCTGCGTGTTTCATATTCTGGTTTGCAGGTCCAGCTCTTCCCTCCTGGTCAGCCTCATGAGGTCCCTGCAGGTTTCTGCCCCTGGTCCTGTCTCTGAAACAACTGGCAAGATACCCGTTTTGCTCTTTTTAAAACTCAGGAAACAAAACTCTACATTAAAAGTACATTAAGTTCACAAAGATAAATATTCAAAAGTTAACAAATACCAGAATTACAAGCTGCCTCTGAAAGCATGTCTCAATCCCCTTGTGCATTACTTAATGGTCTTTTAATTTCTTGATTGTTTGTTATTTTTCCCATCAGGTCTTGTTATTTCTACTGATGCTCCTTAACATAACTAAAATTGCCTTCTCTGTACTGATGTTTACACTGTATTTGTGGGACTATACCTTCAACTCCCATACATCACCATTGTTCCCACAACTTCTGGATTACGGTACCACACATCACCAGACACTACAGTCCACAGACTGTTACCAAGTTCCTTCATACTTGTAGACTGGCATGTCACATAGCCATTAATCTGACCTCATCATCCAAAATTTTCCCTCTTGCTCCTTAGTCATTTTAGTTGTTTGGCTGTGAAACCTACCACAGAAACAAATCAGAACTACAGAAAGGGGTCTCTCAACTCTCTGCTCCGTGGCATCATGCCCATGTCGCCACCCTGAACTGAAACACAGGTCTCTGAGTATCAGACCAGCACATGTTAAGAAGACTGGCCCCACAGCACGAGTCTGAGAGAGCACCTATGCCAGCATCTTGCTTCTGACAGTGGCTAAAAGTGGATGGTTAGGGAAGAATGTAAGAATGGTTCTGCTGCCTCACCATGCTCTCCTAGCTTCTGGCAATCTACAGGTCAGTAGCTTTTCAGCCAGAGGTGGTATCTCTGCATTTAATTTTCCACAAAGGATTTCTCATCCATGAATTTGTCCCATCAGTTTTTGAAGCCATCCAAAGATTTTGTATTAACAGTCTCGCAATAAGATATTCCACAGTTTAGTTGTGTGTTTAGTGAAAAGTCACCTTTCTGTTGTTATTGTTTTGAACTAGTACCCAATTAACTTAATATCTCTTAACGTTTGGGGTTTTTTCATGAGAAACAGTGAATATCCATCCCTATTCTTCTCGTCTGTGCTACTTGTAATTACAGATCTCTATCTTCTTCCTCACCAATCTCAACGAACATTAGTCAATGTGGTCCTTTTCTATACAGAAGGAACTCCATACCTTTGATCATGTTCTCTTCTCTTCTCTGTGTATTTTTGCAGCTGTAGTTCATAGAACTCAAGGTGTGGGTGCTCCACAGATTTAGAAAATGGCATAATTCTTTCTTTCTTCTTTATTCTCTTAGTTCTTTCCTCGTAATTCCTCATATTCAGTTTGCACTTTTGTTTGCCATTGAAAGCACAACTTGACACTTTTCATAGAACCATAACTATTATGAAATCTTTTTGTTAGGTGGCCTCAGAACTTATCACTGTGTATTTGAAGTTCAGATTATTTTTGCACAGATGCATCATTTTATACATTCACACTAAACTTCATCAGTCACTCTGTAGTCAATATTGTGAGATATTTCTGCATATCTTTCCTGTCAGTTGTCATTTTTATTACTCTATCTGAATGTCATCAGAGAACTTTATCTTCATCCCTTTTCCATGTTATTTAACAATACACCGTACAGCACAGAACCTCATGTGTCTCTAGCACTGGCAGGTCTCTATTGGGAAAACTAACCTTTACTTTTACCTTGCTTCCTGTTCTAAGTTCACATTAGTTACCATAATATCACAGTTATATGTAGGAGGTCATTAGTGTTCCCAGGGTGCCCCAAGCACATTCTTGTAAAAGTACGTTGAGCACTATAGTAACTGAACCTTTCTCTCTTCTTACAGGTTGGGGTATGCTTCTTTCCACTCCCATTCCACATGACAACCTAAAGATCCACTTTCTGTGGCACTCTGAAATGCCTGTGAACTTAATGTAATGTCCATTCTTTTCTGTTAATTTTATAGTCCTAGGGAAATAACTTCATTTTTATAAACGCATTCTGCTTATTTCACAGGAATTATGCCTTATATGACATTTGTTCCACTGTTTTACCAAACAGAAGTGATAGCTAAAAAATATATCCCTCTTTGTAAATGTTAAGCGTATGGCCCTTTAGGCTTAAATCAAGAAAAACAAAATTGTTATGCACTTTGTTACCAGATTTCTTTTCTGCTGGATTACTGTTAGCAGTCTTTCCCTGGCACAAAAATCAGAAGGAAAACATCTCAGCCTACTGCATACCTATAACATCTCAAAATCAACTGCTATTCACAATTTTGCATCAAAGTGTCAATACCAGTGCAGAAAAATAGCTTTTATATACCAAGAAAATTCCTACTTTCAAGGCTGAAGCCAAAATCTTCTCTTAATATTAACAGAGTTCATCCAGCCTTCTACCAGAAACAAAGCTTTGAACCAGTTACCGTCTAGACTTTTCACTCAATAGTAATCTTTTTTTTAAGTTAAAAACTTCCTTTGTGAATATTTTTGAGAGTGATATAAGCTAAAAATTTCAAAAGCACCTATGTGACCTGAAAGACCACTTCTCACTTTAAAAATGACAGGCATGCAAACGTCTAACCATCACTAAGGCCTTTCAAAGGTGTAGAAGTATGTTAACCTTTTGAAAAGGAGTTACACAGTCCTAAATCTCTTCCAGCTCCTTTCAAAAACAGTGGCAAGTCAAGCATGTTATAGCCCTAGCCTCACTTCTTCACGCATGAAGTCATCATTGGGGAAATAAAGTTGTCAAAGCCAGTGCATCAACCATGGTAAATAAGGTTTGCAGGACTGGTGCTATGTCATACTAGGTAATTGCACAGTGTTAACAACCAGTGCACATGCAGATAAAGTTCTGGAGGCATACAGAGAAGTAACCTTGTTGTAACTTTTCTCTCTTTATTGGAAAAAGTGAATTAAAGAAAACTGACATTATTCTTGATTATTTTTTTGTCAGAAATTTTAACTTCTGACAATAAAAACATTATACTGTTATAATCCCAAGCTGATGTCTTTAGAACCAAGACCTGAATTGACAGACTTCTTAGCTCATACCACTCCTCACTGACTTGATTTGTTGAGAAAGAAGTGGAGGTATAAAGCATACCAGAATAAATAATCTCCAAACTCTTTTAACTATCTCATTGGAACAGATTGAAAAAAATGTGCACTCGCTACATAGCTAAGACACATTTTTAAAAACATCAGAGAGGAAATGAGGATAAAAAGGAGGGGAAGAAAACAAACAAACAAAAAAGAAGCTTAAAAGCTTGTCCCATATACCTTGGCTATAATCATCATTGTATACCGAAGAGCTTCAGTTGCACAACTTTTAAAGGGGAAAATCGCCATAGAAATGACAACAGACTTGAGGGGGAGTAAATTAATCTTGTATCTTGGAATGACATTTTAGTATTGGTTTGACTCTGTTAAAAAATGTTAATTTTTTAATTCTTGGGGTTCCTTTAGAGAATTTGTTTAGATATGTATCAGTATATGAGGCTAATCCATAAACAAGTGCAAATAAGGGCGCACTTAAATATACCAAACATTCAGATTTCTTTTTCAGGCAGTTGGATGAATTTGTCCTAATAATACTTTATCAGCAAGCCATGGGAGTCTAACCACCAATGCATCATTTTCTTAATACGTGCCTGCTAGCCTTTAAAATTGTACCTTATAGTAGTCGTCAACAGTACTGCAATAGTAAAATCTAAAGCCAGAATTTGCAGCAGTAGCAAAATGATAAATAGTTAACAAAGCTTAAAATGATTAATAGATATTTCAATGATGTTTCAATAATTGATTATTAATATTGAACCCAAAACTGAATCCCATGTGCTTATAAACTATGAGAAATTGTATATCTAAAATACTAAGAGTAGCTAATTACCATTTATTAAGTCTGGAAACTTTCAGTGTGCAGTTTACAGGTGGCTTAAGCAGTGATATTGTGGAGTTTTTCAAATCATTTTGCATACAAGACATCTTTTAAAAGGGAATTCCTCATCTTAAAATTGTGCGGAGTGGTGATAAGTTGCTAACCAGAAAGCCCAGCGCTATGGCTTTGCAACGGAGCACAACACAGATACAAACTTTCAGGATCTTTTTGAAAATCAGTATCATTCATCAAAGGATACTTGTTTGCCAGCTATTACAGCATCTATGACAAATTTTCTTTGGTTTCTAGGAAGGAAGACTCTGGCTATGCTGTAGCATTACAAACTCATTTTTCTTGAATCAAGCCTGTCTCGGGGTCCACATGCTGACACAATGCAGAAAAGAATAAACTCTGCATTGCTTTACCTGGTGGAAAAATGTACAATGTACACCAAGTTAGAAGAAAGAGGCCAAAAAGTACCTGTCTACCACACTGTCTAGGAGTTTTATTCACAGTAACATGTGGGAGAAGTTTACATTATTGCCAGTGTGTATGCTTGCACATAAATCCGCATGCTATCACAAGGACACATTTGCAAGACAATCTGTTACAGTTTTCCCAGACAGAGAACAGAAGCAATGTGAAATCATTTCAATGACCAAGTATACAGCCTGAAGAGCATACAAGAAAGACCATTCATGCACAAACAATCCCCAGCAGAAAATACATTCGCTCTCAGAAGTTTAAAGACACAGTGCTGCCCAGCAGAAAACCCTGGTGCCACATTTGCAATAGTCTGTTGTTACTACAAGGACAGAGAGGGGCAGCCAAGACAAAGGGTGGGAGAAGACAGACAGACTGTCAAAATAATCATCTACAGAGGAAAAGCAAAAGCTTTGGAGAGTGTAAGATCAGAAAAAGAAAATCAGATGCACGTCTGGGTCTGCAGGAGCTGGGATTCAACATTGCCAGCCTCTGCATTTAAACACCTAACTTTCCATTGACTAAACAAAAGACCACTTCTGTTCTCTAGGCTGCAGTTTCAGTTCCTCCATTCCTTTCTTTGGCTGTGTCCCTACTGGAAGACCTAAAAAAACCACAAACATAATGCAGATCTGGCATAAGCATATGACTACATATGATCTGGCATAATGTATGACTACATTTCTGTCAAATTAGCCATAGCAGGCACCATGGGCAAACCATTTGGTATCTAACTCTGCGTTGCCTGCCACTGTTCACATTCGCTGCAGGATGAGGGCAGCGTTTCATCATAAAGATATTTGTGGGTGGCTCCTTGATAAGAATAATCTTTCTATTTGTGATGTGAACCAATGCTTCAGAAAAAAACATGGGACTATCTTTGCACTATGGAGATGTGGTTCATATCTCGACACGACAAAGACACTAGAAATACATCTTAGCATTTCCTGGATAGTTTTGCAAGCTGCAATGAGCAAAAGTCCACATCTGAGACTCACAACAATCTTTCCTGTGGCAATACAACCATACCTGAAACTGATTTGTTTCGTGTTCAGCATGGACTACCTACAACAAGGTAGCCTATAAGCAGAAGTGGGGATGCATATGCAATTCATTGCGCAGCTAGATACTCTTCCATGATGACAATATTCTCACAGGAACAATGACTGCCATTCTGTTTGCAACGTCTCTGACCTGAGAAAAGGTATACTGCAAATGCAGCAGTGAAGGAAGCACTGCAGAATGAGAAACATTCATTATTTTCCAGGTGATCCTCAGACAACTACTATTGAGAAGTGCTGGCCACTGTGAGGCCCCATGCTCCCCCTCCCCAGCTGGCCGGTCATAAACTATGTCTTCTTTCTCTTCACCAGCAGAAAAGGCCTAACCTCATACAAAATGGTATCCCAGATCTTCATGTAGAGAATTGCAGAATTAGGGATTAGACCTGTGCAGTAGCTTAAAACTGACCCTTCCCTATGAACAGAAAACCATTCCAGTGTTAGCTGTAGCTTTTAGCTGTCTTGTAACTTCATCTCAGATTCTTAGTCTGGTTTTGCAGGTATCAAAGTCAGTAAGGTATCCAGGTAGATACACTTGCTGTGGTCAGTGACATTGCCCCTTGAGTTCCCAAAAGAGACACTCCACCCTGCATAATCGCACCACGTCCAGTGCTCCAGCCCACACTGGGTGAAGGTTACAGAGCTGGGGAAATGTGATTGTCGAGTGCATGTGAGGTGTTCTGGCTCTGGGTCAGCTGCTGGCGTTGCCTCTGGTGATTTGGCTGACTGATGGGCAGTGGCATGCTGTAGTTCAACGTGCATGAGTCAAGTTATTAGGTATTGAGACAGGCAGAAAAGAAAGATTAAAATCCAACAAGCATTCAGATGAAAGACAGAGTGCCTTGGGCTTCTATAAGGATGGCAGCATCTGGAATAAATCCAGGGACTGGAGCACTGAGATTTGAAATGGGGACTGAAAAATATTGGCGATAAATCTCATTGTTTTCTTATACAAGATCCAGCCTTCAAAAGGGACAGGAAGAAGCTATCCGATCTAGCCAGAAGTTTTTAAAATTAATGCCTCTCCTTCAGAATTCATTGAAAATCATGAGCTGGCAATTTCTTCTTTTGCCTGCAGATTTTTTGATGTGGTATGAAACACCTTTAGGCCAGACCGACACAGGACTCAGCGTAATAAGCACAGAGACATATTCAGGATTTAGTGAGCAGAGGAGCACCTCAGAAGAGCAGGCATCCAGGGCCTTTTGTATGTCTGACAGACCACAAAGTTAACACAGAAAAGCCCTGGTGTCCCACACTAAGCTGAACAAAGGGTTAGTATAATTTCGCTGCAGGTTAGGAAAAAAGGGATTTCCATCCCTGTAAAGATACGCATGGGGAGATGTTCATAATCAATACAATACAGAGTCCTGCATGGTGCAGGAAGAAATCATTGTATCTGATGGTGGAAGGGATACATGACTGTAATAAGAAACTGGACTCTGTTCCATTTTTCCCGTCCATAGTTCTATAGTCCTACAGTCATATGACTCTGAGATAGGTTAAGTAATGACAGAGATCATGGGATAGCCATGCGCAGCCTCCAACAGCTGCTGAAAAACGAGACTGTGGGAGCCTAAATCAGCAAGAAATACAATCCTTTAACACCTCTCAGCCAAGGTCAGACTAGAGAGAGCTTTCTCTACCAAAAGTCCTAAAGAAAACCTTCCCTCTCCACCGGCCTATCGCAGGAGGCCAAGTTAAGAAATCAATGATTTCACTTTCATTATGCCTATGATGAGACCTTCCATACACAAAACAGCATTTTTTACACTGGCATGACAGCTGAGCGGGACATCGCCTCGCTTGCTGGAGCCAAGCAAGTATGGGAGATTGTAGAGTGACTTTAGCAGCTAGCACACAGTATTTCTGAACTTCAGGCTCTTTCTGATATCTCTGTCTTTTAACAACTTTTTATTCATGACAGTATTTCTCCTCACAATTCAAAAGACACCATCAACAAAATTTTCTAAAAGACTTTAAACAGAAAAATAGTGCCCTATTTTAATATACTTAGAACTACAGCACATCTGACAAGTTTTATTTTCCTTTATACATAAAACATTCTAGTTTGTATCTGTTACGTATTATACTAAGTGTTCTATTAGTCTCCTTTTCCTTATAGTTTCAAGCAATTTACAATGTGCTAAGGAAGACAAGGTCATGGTTTATAAATCCCAAAATCATCACAAGTGCCTTTTTAAAACATAAGCCTGGTATTTGCTATTCATCAGTACTGCACAATAATAGCTGATTTAAAAGCTAAGACATTTCATTCATGCTAAAATGAAAAATAATACAAGGGAAATTTAACCAGACTTTCTTTGTTTTTCAAACGTGGTTACTCTCTCATTTAATCTTGGGACTAGATAATGTATTTATGCTGGGATTTCTTATTTTCTTTCACACAACTTGCCCAACCACCAATATGTTATAATAAATTCTATACAAACATCTTCAAGGCCAGGCACTTTGAATACTCTTTCTTTGAGTGTTGTACTTGGAACCTCATTCATTCTTTCTTTTCTTTTCCATTTAGGTGGACTGGTTAAGGTTTAGTCTAAGTTTAAATGCATTTGTCTAGTTTAAACAACACTTCTGCTTTATTTTAGGGACAAAAAAAACATTCCCTAAAAGCTAGTCTGATACAAGCAGGCTATAAATTGTATATTTATTGTATTTTTTTCTCTAAATTCCCTCACCCATTACACAATAGCTCTTCATTTGCTTTTCTCTTTGTTCTCTCTGTGTTGTTCTCTCTCTCCTAAGTGAAACATCAGTAATATAGCAGCAATGTCTGAGGCAGAGTCAAACCCATGCTGTCTGAGTGGGTTCAAATCTAACGCAAATAAGTATGCACAAAACAGACTCTAGAAATAGCACCTTCCTACCTGGGAGACCTCCTTCCTTGGTATATTCAGTCATAGCTGTGCAATTTAGCTACTACCTATGGGGTTTTACTGATTTCCATTCCACATCTCACTGACAAGACATTCACGAGCCTCTTCTCACTGAAAAGGAAAAAAAGACAGTTGTCTTCTTTCTTGTAGATCCCCCCCAGAACTGTGTGCCTCATACAAGCCCCAGCGGCACCTGTACAAAGGTGCTAGAAACAAAAAGGTTTGCCCCAGCTACCCCTGCCTGCACAGCTGGGGTTCATTTGGCAAGGAGTGAAGATGAAAGGAGCCACTGCAAGACCCACATCACGGGTGGTTGTGGAGGGTAGCACCCAGAACAAACAGCAGATGTTCGCTTATAAACAGAGCGTTTTACAAACAGATAGGAAAACGCTTAGAAAGAGCAACTGTATTGAAAAATAATGACATTCATAAAACTACTGTAAGATTTTTTTAAATGTATGCCCTTCAGCACGCGGCCAGTTTGTAAAATACAGTGATCCGCACTCTAGCATTTCGTAATTTTTTAACATAGTTTCCTGCAGATACAACAATACTAATATAATTCCTGCTCATACAATAACAACATATGTTGCCAACCCCATTTAATTTTTAAATGGTTTCTAAATTTCAACAAAATCTGACAGATAAACAGAGGGCTCAAAAATCATTCTGTTCTTCCAAGCTTCTTGGAAAGACATGGCCACATAGAAGAAAGCATCGTGCAAAAAGGCACCAGTTTAGTGCAGAAGCTCAGGTACTGCTGGACCCTGGGGACTCCATGAAATAAAGTTTCTGCTGAAGGTGAAGTTTCACAGACTTAACGCTCACCCACAGGACAGAAATTGTCACAAACTTCTGGCCACAGAAGTGCTTGTTACTATGTCACGAATATTGGCATCAGCCCCCAACATAAAGGATGTTAATATTATAACATAGACAAACAGTTTTAAGCAGGGGCTAGTTTGGTCATCTTAATTTTCTGAACAAATTTCTGACCCCTCAGGGAAAACTCTGGCCACCTTAACTTTTCTGGCAATTCAAAAGAAAAAAAAAAATCCCACAAAATAGTGGCAGAGAAAAGACAGTTTAAACTTTATTCTAAGTGCAGGGTCTATTACACAGCAGTATAGCATACCTGTGGTTACGTTGTTATGAGAATACTGCATTCCACTGCCTGCATATCTTTGTATTTATTTAAGTGATAATCTCTATTTCTTAGTGCTGTACTATACAATGCCATAAACAGCTGCTGAGATTAATAACTGAAGTTAAATCAGCCTCCAGAGCTGTATATAGAGAGCATACTACAGTGCCACTGAGGGAACCTAATCGTATTTTAAAGCAAACCATAGTATTGTAAGAGACAGCAATATTTTTCTCTGCTTGGGAGGGGGGGGTGCAGGTGTGAACTCTTTCTTGAGCTTTCTGGTGACATACAGTATGCACTAAATGGTGGGTAGGATGCATAAAACCTGAAGTCTGCACTGATTAAGGGACACAGGGAAAGGAAAGACTAATTAAAGACTGCTGCAAAGTGAAAGCATATTAGCTAAAGCTCATTAGATTCCTGTATGGGTAACTTTGCTTCTGAGTGAGAAGGTCCACACAGAGCTGAAAGCACCTCAACTAAAATGGTTTTACATCATGCTCTAACTTATTATGTATTGACTCTACTGAACACAGGCTTTAAAACCGCTAATGCTTCCACAGTGAGGTAAAATAGAGGCCCAAACAGACGATGCCCCAAGCACCAGATTACAATACACAATGAGGACCTTGAAGAGATAGTAAGAAATCTTGTTAAAGCTGCTGAGGCCAGTCACTTCTAAGCACCATCATGCTCAGCAGCAGCTGACAGAGATGGCTGCAGCCACCTGTTTGTCCCACCCTGTTATCCGTTCTTTGTGCCGCAGCAGAGGCTGCAGAACCGGCAACATACGCTCACCACAAAACACAACCCAGCACATTAACATAAAATTGAAGCAATGATCACCTAAGTTATTGTTCTCAGCCATGGCAGCAGCTGATGTGACTCTTATTTCCAGTTCCCATGAGATCAGGTGCAGAGGACTAAAGCTGTCTCTGCCGGTATGAAGGCAAGACACTTGTCTCAGCCCACAGGTCCGCTGGAGGATTTGGAGCCCAGTGCCAGGCACGTGCGCTTACAATAAGCACTCTCACTTTTCATTCATTTCACAAATAAATTCAAATAAGAAACAAAAGCCTAACCTGTTTCAAAGAGGAATGTCCTTTTTCAGAAAGGCCACAACCATTCTTCCTGTCTTCAAACTTTTTCCCTTAAGTCCTACATAATGTCTTTAGTTGTGACAGCTTCAGAGGAGCATCAACAGCCTTTTACATGCCCACAAGGTACTTCATGAAAGCTCAGCATCTTGTTTTGCCAGATTAATTTATCTTTATTATAATTATATCTAACTGTATATCTAACTATATTTAACATCCGTTAAATTTATGCATAATATTCATAATATTATGACTGTGACCAAAAGCTCTAACACTTGGCAGAGTGTCAAACTTTTGTCACATCTAGAGCATCCTGGTGACATTTCTCAGGGAGAGGAAAAAAGGGGCAGTAACAGCAAGCAGAGGAAAACCCTAAACAGAAGCGGGGGAAAAAAAGCACTTAAAAAACACAGGATAGAAAATGCACATGATGAAAAGCAGGAAACAGACCTGAGAAATGAAAAGAAAATCATTGCAATATATTTATAAAAGGCTGACCATAAAAACAGTAAAAGGGAAGTAAGGAAATTGACCTAACATGAAACCACCATGGTGTAAAGATGCTCACGCAACTTATGACTTTAGGCCTCCATTATGGGGCTGATGAACTACAATAAGGATTGTACAATACATGGTCTCTACCAAGAGCAGAAGTTGTGAGAAAGTACGCTGCACTTTAGGAGGTTTGGAATTGTCAGTTTACTGAAACTGGGGGCGGGGGGGAAGCAAGCAGCCCTGAAGTTCTTTGCAAATATTTCTGTACTCTGCAAGCTATAGTTAAACCTAAATCTCATCTTTGTTAACAATATGAAGTCCTATTTAAATTTCTATTGAAATCACCAATATTGCCATTGACTTCAGTGAGTTTGAATTAGATACAAATGTCTCCAAACAACTTTGAAAAAAACGTAGTAGGTTTAAAAAGGATACTATCTCATTCTTCACTACATTCACTCAAGAAGAGTTTCTTCACCTTCAGAAATTGTCCTGCTACTTCCCAACTTTAAGTTCTCCTTTAACTTACTAAATCTCTCCTGTAACAAAATACTTTGCACAAACACATTTATGAGCCGAAGGCATTCTTATAAAGACCGCCAGGATTTAGGGCACTGTTATTGACTTTAAGATGCAAGTTCCAATCCTGCAAAGTTTTCAGTGTCCTCTAAAACGTGAGCACTGTCCTTATTTCCTGTTGATTCAATTTATGCAAAATCAAATGCTTTCCTGGGATATGGATCTAACAAATCCATTGCTTAGGTTCAGTTTCCATTAAGTTGGAACCTTAAGACCAGATGCAGAACTGGTATTAAATATTGATTTGTTTCACTTTACTAGACCATTTGTGTAATGATACATTTTCAGCTTTGGACTTTTGTATTAGAAAGGTTAGTATTTTCGTCTACCTTTTTTAATAAATTTTGTGAAAATATCCTTATGAACATCCAAGATTCTTCCATATCTAAGGAAATGGATTTTAAGAGGAAAAGCAGCATAATCAAAATAATGTTTTGTGCCATTTAAGAGAGTCACTTTGGCAAGAACAGCTATGAGGTGGCTACAATAATCTAGGCCCATTATATTAATAAATCAATAGTGGTTTTAATAATTCAGTAATCAACAGGACACTGCATTAACTTACTTTGGAAAAAGGGTAAATCTCTGAAGTCAAAGTGCAGAATTATGCATTCAACAGTCTTGTTCTTCTTAGCATTTAGCAGTTGGTTTTTAATTTAATCCTCCCTTCACAAATATAAATACATTTACTGAAAGAAGTTTCTGCTATGAATCATTCCAGTTACTTTACAAAGAAAAAGAGAGTAACAAAATAATTCTAATAGTCTAGCTGACAGAATAAAATATACAAGGACACCAATGAGAAGATTTAGGGTCATTTCAAACCTGAACAAAAAGTACACTCTTTTGCAGTCTAACAGACTGAGAGTCATTGCAAAAGCTAGCTCTCCATTAATCCTGCGAGAAGAGTCTCTAAACTGCTGATTCCTCTACGTGGTAATTGTCCCATTTGCCAAAATTAGATGAAAAACAATCTGATTACACACCTGTGAGTATGCAACTGTCCATCAAGCTGGCAGTAGTGTATATGAATTACTCAAATTCATCTTGGTGTTATGAGCATGGATCACATGGATGCCCTGTGTTGTCAGGCTGCTTTGATCTTACATCTGAAAATGAAAGCCGTTCCAGAAGTGAAAATGAATAATCAAGGTCAAAGGGCACAGGTAAGATAAAGGACATCGTGTACCGAGAGATGCTCATATCTTGGCAACTTATGCGTGCACTGTAGAGAAAAATCAATTCTTCTTTTTTCTCTTCAGACTATGACACTACTGAAGCAGCTGAGTCAGAGATTTGGAGCTGGAGGTTTTTTTCCCAGCAATAGTCCTTCAAACATTTTGAGAGTATGAGACTTTTAAACACAAACATGCTGACTATCTAAATAAGAAAAGAAATCTTTAAGGAAACTGGGGAAAAAAAAATAAGGGGGGAGAGGAGGATTTTTCATCAGTAAAACAGTCTTCCTGCAAGGATAAAGTGGACAAGACATGTCTGTGCAGTATCAACAGCCAGCATTTATAAATGAGCCTCATCTCTTGTTGCTGGCATTGCCTTTTTAAAGAGAAAGAGTTGAAACCCTGCCAGGAGTTCCTTCTCCCAGCAGTGTCAGGAGAGCCAAAGGTACACCTCATCCAGCACAACCAGCTGCTGATTGTGTCACTGAATTGACACAACCTGCTTCTCACCTACAGGATTGTCCAACGGCACATGAGAAGTCCTTTGGTAGTGGCAGACATGTATTCAATGGCTGTGATTCTTAGAGCCATTAGAGGCAGGAAAATGGAATAAATAATGCTAAACCTGAACACACAATGCAATTGAGAAGGGCAGCACAGAACACCAAGACAGTTATCAGACCTAAGCTGCAAAACACATACCAGCAGTCCCTGCTGGAGAATCTCTTTATAGGAACGGGGCACCTCTCCCCAGCACCCTCCTGGAATACCAAGAATTGCTGCCCTACAGAAACCACAATGTACTACAGGCACTTCTTCCTAAGCGTTAAAAATTATGTTCTCAGTCAACAAAAGCAAATGTTTATTGTGGGAAGTGAGTCGAGCGACTATGAGAAAGTGAGTCTTGAAGGCATAAAAAGACCTTGGGCATCAAGCCAGACTGCCTTAGGACTGAACAAACCGTGGGAGCAATAGACAGCGGTATCTGCGGTTGGTGCTGGATTATCAGGTAGCAGAAGAACAGCTGCACACAAGATGCGTGTATTGCTTAATGTTGAACAGTGGAAAAGTACTAGGAGGATCTGTACAGGGTACAAGCTCTGGCATATATAGCCTTTCTGTAGCAAATAAACTTGTCTCAGTCTCAGTATTACTGCTGAACCGAGTCCGTGCCTTAATACGTCACAGTTTATGGCCAATATAGCCAAATCATGGAAATGAGTAATAAGGACCAGTCTCAAAAGCAATGCCACGGATGATGTGACGGAGGCTTCCAGATCAAATGGATCTTCTTCACTTGCAGTAAAAGCACATCTTTCTCTACTTCAGCTTCTCTTTTACATGGCAATTGGTGACTCAAGGTGCATTGGAGTTCAAAGACAGAGAAATGTTTATTAATGGAGAAGGTAGAGAGTACCTTAATGACAATTTAAATTTGACCTCTTTTTACTATATGGTCTAAAGAAAACAAAATATTTCCTAGTCTTGATTAAACTAAGATCTGTTAACTTTTAATGTAACAAAATTTTAAATCTCTCATGCTTCTATCACTTCAGGGTTTATCTGTTCTAAATACTGTTATTTTTAAGTAGCATGGTGAACACAATATAACATCAAAAGGATTAGTGTAGTCTTGGTATTTGCAAATTATCAAAGTATTTGCACACTTATGCAGTCTAAGAGATGTATTATAATATGATTTATTTTAACCAATCATGAAAAGTGTGTTGATGTTTTGCTAAAGATATTAGATTATTTTTAGAGCAAAATCTAGTGTTAGGCCAGAAATTCAAATTTAGTTATAAAAAAATAAATCACACTTAGTGCTAATTAGAAATTTGATTAAATCATGATCTTTTCATAGATATATTACATTAAAAATTTGATTAAATTTTTAGAAATATTTTTCTTTACAAATTAGCCACTTCTACTGAAATAAATCAGGAAATACCACAACAAGAGTGACCTATGTAACATTCATGCATATCTGTGGGTAGGCATAGTAATACAAAAGTTTGTAATAAAAAAAAAAATACTATTTTGCTAATAATAGTTCTAAATTCAGAAATCAGTTCTCCAAAGGATTACGACCAGCAGTGGTTTGGTGTTTCTTTGGCTCCATCCACTCTTTCCACCTGCACTCATTAAAGAGTAAGTAGAACTTAGTCAGAAATTTAAAAACTGTATTTCTGTCCTTCACTGAAATGGCAAAATAATAGTTCCTCTCCAAATCAAAGACAATGCGCTTCTTTCAGGCTGAGTGACTGTACTGAAAGCCTGCTGAAATTACTAAACTGCAAAGTTCTCTAAGCATTAATAAAATACAATTTTAGGATAGCATAGCCTAGTAATTACTACATTTTTACAGCTTCTTTAACCTGAGCTTTGTCTTTCCACCTTGCTTGTTTTGTAAGAGCCCCTTACTTAAATGGTTGTACAAATGTGGGTTTAGGGCTTTTTAATGAGAATGGATTAATGTACGGTTTTAACACGTTCTCTCCATTTTCTGTGTAGGAATAGATCAGTGTGCTGTCATTTCCCTGCTGCTTCTTATCTCTAGATGTTGTCATTACGCCTACCTGTTGTCAGAGATATGTATCGTATTAGAAAGTACCTCATCATAGAGATACCAGCTTTTGCCTTTGATGCCAGAGCAGGCAGTACTGATTTCTACATATGTACAGCATTGCCATAAAGACTTAGTGAAAGATAGCTACTACCTCACAGAAAGAGCCCTGTGGTTATGTGAAGTTTAAACTAGAAACAGTCAAGATGCTGACAGCACCTTCCTCGGGAAAACATCAAAGTGGATTTACTCAGCCTACCAATCTTCCCCAAAAGAAACTCCTGCAAATTGTTTGAAGAAAGTGTACTCTATGTTAAATAGACTGACATAAACAATAAAAACAGATTAGAAAGCACTTAATTTATAAGAAACTTCATGGGGTAAATATTGATCTAACGCCTATTTCCAAGGTAACAGGGAGTGGATTTGCAGGAACACAAAGAAATGCTGCTCCTTGCTGGGGCTTGTGGTTCCTCTTGCATTTAAGGTTTTGCTTATCTGTGTCTGCCCTCACACTAGCCTAGCTTTGCTATGTTGTGCATTTGGAAAATGTGACTCCAGTCTGTGCCTCAGCTGTTTTTACGTCCCCTAGCCAGTTTGACCATAAGTGTCTGAGTGTGTGGCATACAAAAGGAGCAACGTGGTAAAGCCTTCCTGCCCAGACATACGATGAAGATCATAAAATCCCACATTTCTTTTAAAACATACAGGGTTGTGCAGAGCAAAACAGAGCAGGGTAAATTTTTTAAAGCCTTTTCAGTGCAATTTAAAAAATATTTCTAACAGCAAAACTCTGGATTAAATTTAAAACTATAAAACTTTCAAACTGGAGAACTTTGGAAACCAAAGCTCCCCCATAAAGTTTTTGTTTTGTCAAGTGGGTGTCTTTCAACAAGAAATAAGTACACCGGCACGAGCAGCTCTACTGTCCTGCCGTATACTGATGACTGAGTTATAATGCAATTGTATCAGTGGTAAAACAGCAAGATGGAAGAAGCAAAGGTGGCAGCTGTCACATTAAGCACGCAGGTTTACCTTGCACTGCACACTGGAAGAACATAGAAAATGAGGTGCCAATATAATATCTGCTTCAGCGCCTGTCTTTCACACACTGACAAAAAGAAATAGAGGGTGTTGATCCACAGGAGAAATTCAGAAGTTTTAATAAGACTGTAAAGACTGCCTGGCTGGCACTGTGCTACGTGCTTTTCTGGGAGAGTGCTGGCAGTGCAGGCTGCTGCCATTTGCATTCAAGCTCATATCTCACCTGCCGGCACACTGGCTCTCTAACAGAGATTTTGCCCTCTGTCTTCCCTCACTCCGTTTATAAGCAATAAAGACCATTGTTGACACTGAGAATACACAGTTGTTCTCAGTGTGCAGTAGTAGTGTTTCCAACAGCACATGCGCTGACCAATTTACTTGTCAAACTTCAGCCAAAAGACAGACAAAGTTTCATCTGTCTTTCTTATGACACCTGGAGGCTCTCTTATAAAGCATTAGCTCTTCACCCCTCTCCTGGACACTTTCCCTTCACTTCTTTCCACTTCCTCCAATGACTTTCCATTCCTATACTTGTTAAAACTGAGAGTTTCAAAAGAAAGGTTTGAAGGAGACTTTAGAAGGCAAAAGATTAGCTATGTATTTTTTAAAAACTCCTTGCCTTACCACTTTTGGCACACTACTCCCTGACTCGCTAAATCGATTTGCTCAAATATCAAAAAGTGTTACCTTTTTCTGCAGGACGGTTAGTCTGGGGACAGCTACCCCATTATCTGCACCTCACTACGCTTCTTTAGAACTTGCCCAAATACATCTTCACATCATTTAATTGTCGTCACATACCCACACCTTTTATTTGCACAAAATCTACTCAAAGTTTCAAAGCAGTTTTGTTTTTCACTACTTTGATCTCTCAGTAAAAATCAAGTCTGATCCTTGATGCCATGTTGGGTTTGCTCATTTTCTCTTTGAATACACTGTTAGCCCACAACACTGCAGAACTCTTTATTGGCAGAGCCTTATCAAAGAAGCATCTGTTCCCAGAAACTGGATTTACTTTTTAGTTAAGGGAAAAATATCCATATGGCTCTCCATGACTCATACAGAATTGCTGTGCAAGTCAGTGTGTAGATAATGATCACTAACCTCGAAGTCTGCATATTTTCAAAAGTCCCATTGTTCCTGCTCGTATTAGCAAACTCCAGTAAAAACTCAAAAAGATTCAAAATATTAAGTCTGTTGAGAAATTGGTGTTCCTTTCCTTCTGTCTCTCATCCAGTAAACCGCACAAAAAGATTGCAACAGAGTAACCAAAGTAAAAATAGTTGGAAGATGAGTTTTCTTAATCTCCCATGCTGCCTTGCATTTTTCCAGATCGAAGAAGTGACAAAAGTAAGAGGGATATGGAAAATAGTGAGCTACATTGCTGCTTTACCAGTTATAAATATCAAATGCTGAAATACATTCACACTAATGCCTCATGAGTCAATAACAGGGTTTAGCCCACTACCTTATACTGTTAATGTTCTAGTGACTTTGCGGGAAGCTGTTCATGTAGCACAACCGAAAACAGAGCGAAACTTCACATGAATGCACCATTCCTATTACATGATGTCTCATTATAGCAGAGCTGAACTAAGAGTTCACTACTGAAAGCAGGTTTTATTCTTTCTCTCCTAACAACCCTGTTTCTCTTTCCTTCTTGCTGTATTCCTCTTTCTCAGTCTTCCCTGATCACTCATAACAGCCTTCCTAGACCACTGTCTTAATAGCACTAAAAATAGTCTCTTTTTTCCCTCCCCTAGATTACTTTTTTGCTGATTTAGCAAGTTCTAAACACACAATTGCCAAAGCTGGCAAAAGATAAGTGACATGTGGCACAGTGTGGAGCAAGGAGAAGAGATGAAAATAAGATGTTAGTGATCAGCGACAACAATCTGTTAATTTGGATCAAATCCTAACACAAATCCACAGCCTTACAGTTCCTGAAGTCCTCAGCTGAGATTCTCAATCTGCCATGCTCAGTATTCTGCCTTACAGATTCCTGATAAACCCTGACCCCCAAAGGTTATACTCTAAACAGATACAGCAAACAGCAGGCAGGAAGACCAAGAGACTACTGAAAACTCATCCGACATTTCAGCTGTAGTGTCAAGAGCAGGATTTGGTTTCTTTATTCTCAGATCAGCATCAAACTCTAAAGACACTTTGATCTGAAACTTCCAAGGCTTTCTGGTGTGAATTTTACCATTACAGGGGTCCTGATAGTTTCTTTGTCTGACTTTACTCCAGCAGTATGCAGATCTTCAAGTCAAGGTCTAAAAGAGTGTATAAACAAGGTTGAGTCCCAAATATCAGTTTATATCAGTTCCATTATCCTGATCAGATAAGTATTAGCAAAAAGATGAATCACAACAGAATAAATTCCAACAAAGAAGAATTCCAGATGTTCATAAAAATAAATGTTGTTAAGAGTGCACCTTATTAGCACACTAAGATGTAGGGAGGCAAGTAGCCTCATTCCTAAAAACCTAAATCACAAGGCAATGTTAGGTCATGGATCAGCCTGCTAAGAGGACCATTCACAGAGTAATAAATTTAGGTATACAAAAATAAGTGATACTAGACAGATTTCCTATATCATTCCCACTTCATAAGTTTCACACCAAGAAAAGTGGAATATTTAATCATGAAATATAAAGATGTTATAAATCCTCTAATACAAAACCTGTACATTGCTATCCAGCCATTGTTAAGAATGGAAATTTCACAGTGCACCACAGCAGCTGCTTTCTTCTTACACAGACTTGTCTGGAACAATGGCCATTGCAAACAGGAAAGCACAGAAGCCAATAGATATCTCTAAAACTAAAGCAAAGGAATAAAAAAAAAACCCCAAGGTAAGCCCCTCTCAAATACTTGGAGATACTGCTACCACCTCTCCAGGGGACTTTTTTTAGACAAGTGCTCTAAAAGAAAATTTACATCATGGCTCACCCCCTCCCTTCATGAAGGTTTAGTTAATTAAGCAGGTTTATTAGCTGAAGATCCAACTAGGAGCTCAGACCTCAGCCTGAAAGCTCAGTAACGTATCAGTATCCTTGACATACTCTGAAGAAAGAAAGTTCATATCTATTTTGTTGACTTATTTGAGAAACAAGTTCTCTTTCATTTTTTCCATACACACAGAACCAAAAATAGCTGTGTGGCAGCTACTGACAGTGACCACCAACCTAGCTCGTCAACCCCTGCTAAGCTCAGCAGTAACCAGCCCACTGTGGCCTTAATAATAATTACAGTACCAACACACTCTCTAATGCTGCATCATTAGTCCCACATCCCCACTAGTCACACAGTTGTGTTCACCCATTAGCAACAGCCCCAACCCTAGCTCAGGAACTCTTTGATACCACAGCCTACAGTATATCGTAGTGCAGTAACAGTTTTACGGTGGCCTGTCTAAACTCAAACCTACCCAAACCCCTGAAACCATAACCTCGGTGCTGGAACCAGCAGCTCCTGCCAGAACAGAATTAGCATACCTAGATGCCCCTTTTGGAAACAACCCTGAAAATAAATAAATGATCTATTCAAAAGCAGCAATCTAAATGTACATGTTTATGTTAGATGAAAACCTAGCCTTCATCCAGCCTACAATTAGGCTCGTGACCTGCCCCAGACAGAAGTATGCATAACCAGAATTTCTAATATCATCATTTATAACACAATCCATTATTAACAGTTGTCATCTGAAAATGCCAGCAGCAATTAATAATTAAGTCTAGAAATCCTATAAAAACTTGCTGTAATTAACAAAGTAATAAGAACTTCAGGTAAGGGCTCTACACCCAGCCAACCTGACTATCCGGACTGTTGTTCATGGATTTAGTTTTATAAATAAACCTGAAAGCCCTGAAATTTGAGAGTTAAAATTTCAGTGTTAAATCCTTTGTTGCTTTTGAATAAATTTATCAGTCTTTGCTAGCTCCCAGCAAACACTATATTTCTCTTTTTAAAAAATTTACAACTACCCTGGGAGAATGAAAACATGAACTCTAAAAGGTCCAGCAGACTCATTAAAAATATTGGCTTTCTGGCACACTGCCAGCAAGAAACAGCAACACAAGTTAAAGACGTACAACATTTTCAGAATAGCATTTCTGCCCCCTCTGTTTTAAACTCTTTCTTCTAAACAATAGAATATTTTCCCTGATGGGCACGTGCAGAATAATAATTGAAAACCCACAGCCTGTTCTTATGCAGCCCTCCTCTGCATTATGCTTTTGAGATCGGTATATTTCTATTAATGTATACCATGTTTTATAACATCTCTCAGCTTATTAGTTTACTAGATGACCACCAAAAGGATGTGAACCTTTCCAACTTGTTAAGTAGAATTTTTTTTTAAAAGCCAAGAAGAGAAGTATAGCCATAGAATAAGTTTGAGGTAGAAAAAGCAGTGATTTCCTTCTTTGACATATTTATGTGTATTTGTACATAACAACCTGCATCCAGATACTGAAGCCACTGATATTCTTTTTTTTCTGATGAGAAAACAAAGTGTACATTTCCCCCTTAATTGGATTAATAGGTTCATGCTACTAAATTTGCTGTCAGCAATGCATTACTATCATAAAGCAGTAATTTCAGACCTATGAAAACCTGTTGTGAATAATTGTATATTTTTTTTTCTATTTAGAAACACGAAGAAATCCTTTTGCCAACTTAATATCAGATAAAAGTAAAATTCCTCAACTCAGAATAGTGTCCTTCAAAGTTTTTTTTGCAGTGTTTTTGACAAGTAGAAATAATTGCTAAGAATAATTTATTAAGGGGTTTACCTATTTTTTCTTTGTAAATTCCATATCACCAAATTGCAATTACAGTTCACATTAGTAAGTCTTCCATGGAGAGTTTTATGAACACTTACGCAACTGATTATGTGTCACATGAAATTTCCTTTTAAAGTCCTGGGGCACATCATCTCAATCATATGCTGTTGTTCCTGACTTCTGACTAGATGACTTCACTTCACAGCACTCTGTTTTAATTCATTATAATTATTTCATTAAAAATCAAATTTTATTTCTTGCTCTAACAATCTCATACAAGAAGTTGCAACAGACAGGCTCTGTGTATAATATACAATTTTGCACTTGCCCAGGTACTCACGATCTGTGAATGCCAGATAAGCACAAATAGACTGACTCTCGCTTTCAGCTCAATGAACAGTTCATGACACATTTTTATGCTGTTAATCAGCCATACTTCTGCATTTATTTTCATGGGGTTTGTTCTTTAAGGAACTGAATGTAGTCACGACATTTCAAAGCTGCATTCTCTTTCAGATCAGAAAGAAAATTTTAAGAGTTTAAGGGATGAGAAAATCTAAAGAACAGCAGCATGAAGATGCCAGAATTTCATTCTGCAAGAGAATTAAATCTCTGTAACTTTCACAAAATTAAGTTGATCCATTTTGGTTCATGAAGCCAGGATTGGGTGCAGATCAGTGACAGTTCTTTTCAGTATGCTCCTTCTGAAACTGTGTTCTTTTTCACCTGGGATAGGAAATCCTTTTCACCACAGCATTGGAGTAGTTGTCTCCATCAACACTGTGGACATAGCTACGTGAAACCCACAATTACCACGTCACAGGCATCATGACAGAAGGCACAGCCCATCAGGGAACACAGCCACCAGAAGGGATCAGGATGTTGAAGAAAAGCGCAAATGATAGATAACTTTATTTTAATTATTATAAATAATCAACTAAATTATGTAGGCTAATTTAGATCAAACACAGTGAAAACATCCATTTTTAATTCTATTAACTAAAATTGAAAATATGAGTGAAGAGACCTCCAAGATTCATCCCACTAAATATCTCAACTTTGGCGGAACCGCATTTTTCTTCTGAGAAATCTTTCCAGAAAAAAAAAATTTCTAGCCAGCTCTATTCTTTTATTCACTGTTCTGCTTACATTCCACTATGGGATTTCTCATTATTGTCTTTGTTTCCTCTGAATTTGTCTCTGTATTCTTAGTCCCAGCAATTTCAGCATTTTTCTAAGGATAAAATGTTCCAAATGCCTTGCTTAATGACCAAATCTTATTATCTGGAATTTGGGGTTATACTCCTAAGAATATTTTCTGACATTTCTGTCATAAGAAATTCTGCATTTTCATATTGTACCTGTTTGAGAATAATGGGAGTTTTTCCACCAATGCTGCCAATGCTTGAAGCCAAGCTTCTTTTCATTGTTTCTGCACATGCTCTTCACTTTCCCTCATTTTCAATTTATCTAATGTAGATGTGAATTTAATCCTGAGGTTGCTGGTATTAGCACCACAAAGTACTGTATACTCCATAAATGTCACCATCTAAATAGACAATGCAAACCACAGCAAAGAAGGTCTGAAGAAATTAAGTGAGTTGACTGGACTTCTGTATTATCTGCTTATTGCTTTTCTTCCTCATACTCCTATAGTCTGCAAAATATTTATAATTTTTTACTGAAACTTTTTGAGATCTTGGATAGAGAGTGGAAAGGCTGGAATTTATTGTCGCTCTTCAACCTAATAAAAACTCTAAAAAAATCCCACTATGATTAACTATTGTAATTATATGTCTATTGCTCAATCCTCAAATCTTCTGGGGCATGAAATTAAAAATTTTGTAGTATCTATGTCTTTGCAATGTCTTGGAAGGCATCATAGAAGAGCCTTACAAAAGCACTCCATTCTGCTGCTGTTTGCAGACAAAAGCAGGTAGAGTGAAGTCAACACAGGACAAGAACAACAAGCAGTAGTGAATAAGAAAAACCAATGTGAAAAGGAACTAGCTGCACTGTCCTTAAACCATGCATCTTGCATTTCAAAAATACTTTAGAAACAGCTTCTCTGGATCCAAAGCACAGGGCCAGTTTAGAGAACACTTTCTGCCTCCCCTACACACAAACGTCAACGGACTGCCCAGCCACAGCACAGGCAGTTTGTATCACCAAGGGCAAGTCCTGCCTGACCAACCTGATGGCCATCTATGACAGAGTGACTACTTCAGTGGACAAGGGAAGAGCTACAGATGTCATCTATCTGGCCTTCTGTAAGGCCTTTGACATGGTCTCCTGCAACATCCTGCTCTCTGAATTGGAGAGATATGGATTTGATGGGTGGATGAGGAATTGCTTGGATGGTCGCATCCAGAGGGTAGTGGCCAGCAGTTCAATGTCCAGATGGAGATCAGTGACAAGTAGTGTCCCTCAGGGGTCCATAATTGGACCAGTACTGTGCAATATCTTCATCAGTGACATAGGCAGTGGGATTGAGTGCACCCTCAGCAAGTTTGCAGATGACACCAAGCTGAGCGGTGCAGTTGACACACCTGAGGGATAGGATGCCATCCAGAGGGACCTGGACAAGCTCAAGAAGTGGGCCCATGTGGACCTCATGAGGTTCAACAAGATCAAGTGCAGGGTCCTGCACCCGGGTCAGGGCAACCTCCAGTATCAATACAGGCTGGGGGATGAAGGGATTGAGAGCAGCCTTGCCAAGAAGGACTTGGGGGTGTTGGTGGATGACAAGCTCAATATGAGCCAGCAATGTGCACTCGCAGCCCAGAAAGCCAACCGTATCCTGGGCTGCATCAAAAGAAGCGTGGCCAGCAGGTCAAGAGAGGTGATTCTGCCCCTCTACTCTACTCTCGTGAGACGCCCACCTGGAATACTGTGTCCAGCTCTGGAGTCCTTAGTACAAGAAAGACGTGGACCTGTTGGAGTGAGTCCAGAGGAGGGCCACAGAAACGATCAGAGGCCTGGAACACCTCTCCTATAAGGAAAGGCTGAGAGAGTTGGAGTTGTTCAAGCTAGAGAAGAAAAGGCAACCTTTCAGTATTTAAAGGGGGCTTACAAGAAAGATGGGGTCAAACTTTTTAGCAGGGCCTGTTGTGATAGAACAAGGGGTAATAGCTTTAAACTAAAAAAGGGTATATTTAGACTAGATATACAGAAGAAATTTTTTACAATGAAAATTTTTTTTTACAATGACAGCAGTGAAACAGTGGAACAGGTTGCCAAGAGAGGTGGTAGATGGCCCATCCCTGGAAACATTCAAGGTCAGGTTGGACAGGGCCCTGAGCAACCTGATCTAATTGAAGATGTCGCGGCTCATTGCAGGGGGCAGTTGGACTAGATGACCTTTAAAGGTCCCTTCCAACCCAAATTATTCTACAATTCTTTGTGCACAGGGAAGCTTGCTAGCCCTTTCCAGTGTACTACTGGTACATCATTGTTATGAAGGGAGGAGCAGTAGCGTGGATCCAAGCCATTGTCCCACAGCACCTTTTAAGACTCACTAGGAAGCTTAATCATAAGAGCTAGGAAAAAATCAGATGTGGAACTATCTGTGAGAAAGAAGGACATCTATCTGGAAACAGAAAGAAATACAAAGCTGAATTTCTCTAACACCTTTTCCAGTAGAAAAAGGTATGACAGATAAAGTTGCTCAGAAGCAGTGGGAGAATGAACTGGAGGGAAGGATAAGTTGGTCATCCAATTGTGATGAGGGAAAGGAGACCTTTTTGATGGAAGCCTCAAACTGTAACTTAAACTGTACAAACATTGGCTTCCAGTAGCTAGAGCTTTGGGTACTGCTTGACACCATAGTAACAACTTAACATCAGACTCTTGTTCCTTCACAAACTTTAATTCACAACACCTATTTAAATAACTGACCATACCATCCCATTACCTAAAATCTGTCTCCTAGCTGCCTTCCTGGCTCTTGTCATGAGGAAACAAGAGTAATAGCCCCAAAAAGCAATGCTCACGGTATTACCCACTTCAATTCAACAGTCTAGAGCCACATATTTTACTTCTAATAGAATAATACCATATTGTGTGATTCTGAAGTGGACAAACACCATTTGAAGTGAATAAACACTAATTGCAAGCACAGGAAGGATGTGGGTTCATTAAAAAAATCATAGCTTTTCAGCTTGAGTGAGTCAGAGGAATGTATGTACGCACACTACCATGACCAAGGCCACAATATTTCCAAAAGTTTTAGCACCATTTCATACAGAACAATATTCCTTTCCCAGATATGTCTTAGTAGCAGGCAATCATTTTAATTTTCCTCATGTTAACTTTCTCTTTCTGAAACCCATTGAAAGATTTCTTAAACAAATATCTGACTTTAATCCTAACAAACCATATGTTAGACCCTAAGGGTAGTCAAAGACAACAGCAGAGCTGCCTGGAAAGTTACTAGGTATGATAATCCACACAGTTAGGTTGCCGAAACCTGCAGATCATGCTAATTAAAGGGGAAAAGGGAAGGAGTTGAGAAAAACAGTGTAAGTAAACCCACTACTAACAAATTTTCAGTTTGAACATACTAGGTTTTTCTAGCTAGAGAAAAGCTAAGGTAAAATAAATAGAAATTACTTAAACGTACCATTCTTATATCAAATGAATTCCTTTTCCCAACTACATTTAAAGGGTTTTTTTGTTCCCCAAAGCTATTTTTCACTTTCAATAAACTGCCAGGCAATACTTAAGGAGCCAGGCTAGAGTCTGGGCAACAGCCCAGAATCTTATTTTGAGGATTTTAAATCAACGCTCCCTGCTAGCTCTCCCTACAAACGAGTTTCACCCAAGAGAAAATGCTTCAGTGGTGTGAAGACCTACTCCTACACTTGCAGAGGGTGGTGACAATACAGTTAGCATACATATCTTCACTTAGGTTTCCTTCCCGTGACATCGACTGCTTTGATACATCAATGTTTATAAAAGTTGGAAGGATATTTCTGAACGTAATATGCCTAATAGATTTATGTCTAAAGCTTTAGCGTTTCATATTTCAACCTTTTTCCAGGTTGAAACAGGTAACAGAGAAAGTCTGGAGGAAGGAGGACTTTCCCTTGGTTGAGGAGGATCAAGTTAGAGATCAGTTAAGTAACCTGGACATTCACAAGTCCATGGGTCCTGATGGGATGCACCCGCGAGTGCTGAGGGAGCTGGCAGAAGTCATTGCTGGGCTGCTCTCCATCATCTTTGAAAGGTCCTGGAGAACAGGCGAGGTGCCTGAAGACTGGAGGAAAGCCAATGTCACTCCAGTCTGCAAAAAGGGCAAGAAGGAAGACCCGGGAAACTACAGGCCACTCAGCCTCACCTCCATCCCTGGAAAGATGACGGAACAGCTCATTCTGGGCATCCTCTCAAAGCATCTGGAGGAACAGAAGGTTATCAGAAGTAGCCAACATGGATTCACCAAGGGGAAGTCATGTCTGACTAATCTGATAGCCTTCCACGATGGCGTGACTGGACAAATACATGAGGGGAGGGCAGTGGGTATTGTCTACCTTGACTTCAGCAAGGCTTTTGACACTGTCTCCCACAGCCTCCTCATAGGCAAGCTTAGGAAGTGTGAGTTGGATGAATGGACGGTGGGGTGGATTGAAAACTGGCTGGCAGATAGAGCTCAGAAGGTTGTGCTTAGTGGCAGAGGGTCTAGTTGGAGGTCTGTGACAAGTGGTGTTCCCCAGGGGTCAGTACTGGGTCCAGTCCTGTTCAACATATTCATCAATGACCTGGATGAAGGGGTAGAGTGTACTCTCAGCAAGTTTGCCGATGACACAAAACTGGGAGGGGTGGCTGACACACCGGAAGGCTGTGCTGCCATTCAGCGTGACCTGGACAGGCTGGAGAGCTGGGCAGAGAGAAGCCTCATGGAGTTCAACAAGGGCAAGTGTAAGGTACTGCACCTGGGGAGGAATAACCCCATGCACCAGTACAGGACTGACCTGCTGGAAAGAAGCTCAGTGGGAAGGGACCTGGGAGTCCTGGTGGACAACAGGATGACCATGAGCCAGCAATGTGCCCTTGTGGCCAAGAAGGCCACTGGCATCCTGGGGTGCATCAAGAGGTGTGTGGCAAGCAGGTCATGGGACGTCATCCTACCCCTCTACTCTGCCCTGGTGAGGCCACATCTGGAGTACTGTGTCCAGTTCTGGGCTCCCCAGTTCAAGAAGGACAGGGAGCTGCTGGAGAGGGTACAGCAGAGGGCTACAAAGATGATTAGGGGGCTGGAACATCTTTCTTATGAGGAAAGGCTGAGGGACTTGGGTCTTTTTAGTCTGGAGAAGAGAAGGCTGAGGGGGGATCTCATCAATGCATATAAATACTTAAAGGGAAGGTGCCGGGAGGATGGAACCAGTGTTTTTTTCAGTGGTGCCCAGTGATAGGACACAAACTTGACCATAGGAAGTTCTATCTAAACATGAGGAGGAACTTCTTTCCTTTGAGGGTGGCAGAGCACTGGAACAGGCTGCCCAGAGAGGTGGTGGAGTCTCAGACTCTGAAGGCATTCAAAACCAGCCTGGACGCCATACTGTGCAACCTGCTGTGGGTGACCCTACTGTGGCAGGGGGGTTGGACTAGGTGATCTCCAGAGGTCACTTCCAACCCCTGTGATTCAGCGATTCCATAGAACTCCTCATTTTCACTTCATACAGTTAAGGCTTCAGAGATCTGATGTGGCTGCTAGCACACTAACAGTTTGAGGCTATGCAGCTTCACACTGGAAGATGCTATATATCTCATATCCAGAAAAATATAATTGTGACAAACTTCCTGGCAAACCTCAAAGGCCAGACAAAATCCTTCCCTATCCCCCATTTTCCTAAATATGAAAGAGTTGCCACCAGTCACTCAAAGACGCTTCTTCCTTCCAGCATTACCAGCCTTTAACCAGTAATCTCATTCATTCCTCAGTCCATACAGCTTCTATAAAAGCATGGCCTATTACCCTGTAGACTCAAGTAATTTTTATACTGTCTCCATGCCCCAGGTTATAAATGCACCACAGCCTTCAACAAGTCTTCTTATGGACAAATTATCCTGAAGTAAGTCTTAATTCCAGTGGGATTAAAGTAAAAGAACAAGTATTGGTACTTATTTCCTCTGTATAAAAAAGGAGAATAAGCTATAGTAATAAACTCTGAGGGACAGCTAAAAAAAATAAAAGAAAAAGCCACACTTGCTCTAGTTTCAGCCTACCTGCTATCTATGGTTGCATGCATTAGCAAAATCTCTTTGTTGGTGGAACATATTTAAAGTCTCCAGATGAGCTGACCTAATTTCATCATTCTTCCTGAAAGCTCCTCACTTCCCTCCACCCCAAAACCTATCAAGAAAACAGTGCTCCTCCCTGTCCTCTAGCTAAAACAAATATGTCTGAATTGGAGATGCAAGCATTGGTAAGACCTCATGCCCTCTCCTGCACATAACTGATTCAACCAAAAACTTCTTGACTTAACAGAAGGGTAAAAAAACTTCTGTGTCTTCTTTTTGTGATCCATTCTACATCTCTGCATGTAATGTACCTCCAAACACTGAACTCATATTTTACTATCTATACATTAGGAAAAACATTTAATATCTAATTGGGATACGCATTCTTAGGTTATAACCAACCTGCTGTCTGAGACTAGACACAACAGTAAGCAACCACTTCAGACTGACAGTATTTTGGGGGGTTTTGTACCTCAACTTCTTTCTCATAATAGCCCTTTCCTTCAAAAGTGATCGCATATATATCAACATCATCAGCCATGTACAGGCACTCACAAGGCCAGGTCTTGCAGAATCAGGTTAAAAGCCCTCAAGGTAAATTGACCCATCCAAAAATTACATCATAGATTTCTTTCATTTCCAATGAAATTTCTTCAGCACATGCCAAGAAGCAAAGCCAGTTACCCCATCATCAGTCTAGTACTTGGATAAAGCTACTTGTACCAGAACTAGCCCTCTTATTGCTGAGATCTCTGTACTACATAGTAGTCTGCAGTACAGGGATACCCTTGGCCTAAAAAATATCTACCAAATGAGGTGAGGTTTAGGTTAGTAAAACACTGCTAGTTAACTCAGTGGACAGAAAATCTCATTTCTGTGAGATCATATTTCAGCAGAAGATCATTGTATTCTTGTTCTCATCCCTCTGCAATTGTGTTAGCTCTTAGCACTTAAGGGGCGTTATTGGTTTTTGTTTTGAGGGGGGTTTCTTAGTTTAGTGGAGCCAGGGGGTGTTTTGTTCTGGTTTTGGTTGGTTTTTGTTTTGGGTTTTTTTTCCAGAGTTGGTCATAGGTTGCCAAAGCACTGAATCCTGCATTATTTTTGTTCTTGCCCTATTTGAAAAACCTAACTATGAATTTAAGAGCCCTGTTAGTTTAGCTTTGAAAGACAAAAAAAAGATAATAATCTTCAGCCAGCAAAGGGGCTGACTACAGGGAAGATTAAAAAAAAGTATATCTGAAACCAGTTTTAAAGATACACTGCAAAAGTTAAAGAAAAAACTTAAAACAAACAAACAAAAAATCCTAAGAAGCAGAACTCTTACTTTAAAGGAAAGAATCATTTCAGATGTTTGAATGTTGCTCCTGGTTTAAGGCATCTTTTGGTGGGCAGTCCCACCATTGCAAGGTGGATGAACGTGTTGAGAGGCACTAAACACAACGTCTTTTCAAAGGAATTAATGAAAGCAACCTGGTTGTCCCTAAAGAGATTTGAGGAACCTCATATCTACTTTGAGTAGGTGAGAAGTGCCACCCTCGGACTAGGATGAAGAAATTAATCAAAATCCCTTTGATGGAGCAGGAAAGGCTTCCCTTGGCTTCAGTGAGCTTTGAATCATGATCACAAGACAGTAGTCTTCAGTTTTCCATTTGCAATAGCACTGAGACTGTTGCCTACTGACTTAAGTAGTTCATACTCTTCAGGAAGAAGAATGTTAGCAGCTTTTTAAGCCTTTGTGATTATTTTCCTCCTGTGCCTAATTAATGTGTTTCCATTTGCCATTATTGTTTTTCTTCAATTCAAAATGCTGTCATCATTTGGGAAAAAGACTGCGGGAGAGAATCCCATTGCTGAAGCGTAGGATCTCAGGGGTTTCTTTCTTCGCTTGTTTTTTGATGTAGATACCTGTGAAGCTCTCATACTCTTGGTAAAGAAAAATCTTGTGTCCTCCCCACAAATGAATAGAAAAGATGCGGTTTTACACAGCAATCTCATTAAACCCTTACCCTAGTCCATTTCACTAAAATTCAGCCCAGCTATGCCTCCAATATATGGAGTCAGGAATAACATATGCAATTCAGCATCTGGAGTCAGGAATAACATATGCAATTCAGCATCTGTATGCTTGGTTCAATTTTGGGGTACCCAGTACAAGAGAGACATGGAAAAGTTGGAGGGAGCTCAGCAGAAGGTCAACAGGACGGTCAGGACTGGAGTACTTGGCCTGTGACGAGAAGCTGAAGAAGCTGGGCTTAATCACCCCAGAGAAGGCAAAGGCTTGGAGGAGTCCTAAAAGCAGCCCCCAGCAACTATAAGGAGGGTATCAAGACGACAGATGCAGGCAATTCTATGAATCCGTGATCCTATAATTCAGTCACCAGACTCTCATCTTTCACCAACACCATTTCCTTTTCCATTTCACCCAACCCCATTTCCTTTTCCCTAACAGAAGGTAGCCATTACTTTCAAGCTGCAATTCTGTTTACTTTCTGACTGCTTATAGTCTCCGAACTTCATTTACTTTCACAGAAAACCATGTCACTATAGCAATAAAGTAGTAAAGTATTTGAAAGATGATACACGGTCTTATCCAAAATACGACTAGTAAAAGAAAAAAGACTAAGAGTACTATATTTCACAAAAAAATTGAATACTTACCTTTTCTGATGTAAACATAGATATGTTAACGCTCAAAACAACATTTAAGTCATTGTAAATTAAAGCAGATTGATAGTTGATAGAATTGTAATAGGAAGAACTTGGATGCGAAAACCTAAGGCAAAACAACCAAGTAAAATAATATTTCTTCAAATAATAAACAGATTCCAGCTATAACAATCTCCTTTTAAGAAAGGCAACTTTCAGTAGTATACTGCCTTGAGGCAAACTGTCAGTATATCCCCTTCTTGGTTACTAACCAGCAATTTGCCACTGGGAAGGCACAACCCACTAACCCAAGCCAGTAATTTGTCACAAAATACCACAGACATTCTTACTAGATGTCAGCATGTAGTCCATTGATTTCATTACTTATGGGAGGGAGCCGCCACCAGGAGAAGGAAAATCCAGGAAGATGCCACATGTCAGACATTGCCCAGGACTGAGCAATTCCCCATAGCGCCATCTTGAAGTCAATCCAGGTTTTCTCACTCTCAGCAATTACAAAGTGGCACTTTCCTCCAAATTACTCGTGATTGACTTAAGTCAAAGTGGATTCTAAGAACATGTCATTATGAGGTTGTTCTTCGACAAATGGATGAAACCTGAAGAGAAACTCTCCTGTGAACCAATCTTCTCTCACCTTTCTCCCCCAGAAAAATTCCTATTCATGATGAAGATGGCATTATCAGAAATGGTCTGTGTGGTAAAACAAATTACAGGCAGGAAATTATAGCGATTGGGATTACTGTTTCAGTTTTCTGAAATGAATATCACATTGCTCTTCTCTGTGGCAATCATTTTTAAGCAAGTAAGACCAGGTCATCACAGAGGATTCAGTGCTTAAAGGTGAAGAGAAAAGCTCAGTGGGACTTCTTTGAAAGCAGCTGTCTGCAGTTCCATCAACTTCAGTGTTCCTTAAAGGTAAATGTTTGCTTAAACTTTTAGCACGAATGGGGCTGGAATATTCAAATAAATTTAAAAAAAAATAATCAAAAACCAGACACTTGCTTTTATTAATGTTTAGCCTAAACATTTATATGATTATGCACATAAGGCTAAGCACTCCTATATCTTTTCAGGATTGGGATCATAGTAAGGAAGCTCACATTAAAAGTATTTTGTAATTTAATTACATCCAATAGAATACAACAAACCCCAGGAACAAAACATAATCATGGCAATAATCTTCTCAATTATAGCCAAAAAGAAAAAAAAAATCTTTAAGAATAAAATAAAATCATTGCATTCATCTTCTCACTTTGAAATACTCCTTCCATCTGTACTGGCAAATTAAGCCTGAACAGAAACACAAATTAATGTGAAATTATTTAAAATAACATCACTGAAGCTGTTTTCCAAGTATTTTGCTCAAATACATTATGATTCTGTTCACACAAATTTTTGAAAAAAAATCTTTAATTCTCAGATTGCCTATTTATTATTTTCATAGCTCACATACATAGTCCTGTGTAGTAAAACACACTAATGGTTTTCACTACTATGTGTGCAACTAGAATCTAATGAATGTTGTTATCTGTATTATAGGACATTATTCACCAATACACAAAATATGAAGTTTTATATTTGATTAGTAGAAGCACATTCAGTGTACCATCATAGTACTCAATTTTCCTCTGTTCTTTGGCTACATAATTATTTGAAACTGAATACTTTGTTGCCTAGTGTAAGTCTCCTCATTATACCAAAAGATTCAGCCTGGATATGTGTAATGCTATTGCTCTAATGCACTGTGGAATGAGAGAACAATCCGCTCACTTGCAGTGTTATGTGTTCAAGCTGTCAGTAAATCCAAAGTAAATTAGACAAGGTCACACATCAGTCCTTAAGTGGAAGATTTATCACTTTTGATTTTTTCCCTGCAACATTCTGCTCTTTTTGCTACAATTTACATCCCCTCAATCCTGTGTTGCACACGTTAATGCTGAAATATCGAGGAGCCAAATTTGAAACTCCCAAGAACTATGTAGCTCAGCTGTCATTCAGAGCAAGGAGCCATGCTGGGTTTGCCTGCCCACCTGAAAAACACTGAGCAGTCCTAATCAGTAGTGATTCAAACCAACGTCCCAGAAAAAGATTAGAGGTCTCGACTTCGTTTTAGGTCACTAAGCGATTTTAGTACTAGCAAATACTGTTCACACTGACCCTAGCTCCTCAGCAGTGACCCGAACAACTCTGTTCAGCAAAAGGCATTGCTGAAGCTCTCAAAGGAGCTGCATTTTTTTACAGCTGACTTAAAGCCAGTGCAAAGTGTCAGGTCTTAAAGGAAAGGATCTTTCAAGATATAAGTCCTTCATGCATCCCATCAGCTACATTTAGATTCTCTGTGTACACTTTTCTGCTTGCCCTAACTGTAGTATCAAGTAAATTTTTTTCTGTGAACAGCCTTTCTATGCAATGATGAGGAGAGGGGCTATTGGCCTCAGAAGCTCCCTCCACAAGTGAGTAGTCCCAGCACCTCCTTGGACCAAGCACAAAAAAGCTGATCAAGGGAACCCTCTGTGAGCCCGTGCGAGGGGATGAAGAAAGGCCAGCGCACACAAACCCTCCTGAGCAGTCAGTTCAGCAGCAGTTTGAGATCATAAAGCACACAGCATAGCTCCGATGGATGCTAAATCTAGGCAAGTTTTACTTTCTGAAGCAAAGCATCTGGCTTCTTAGAGATGTCTGTTGTCTTCTGTTAAAGATGTTAAAGACGATTTTTCAAAAATTAAAGTGTTGAGGTTCACAAAATTTCTTGTTTGTTAGGTGTGGCAAATGTACTTGCTTTTGTCCAGAAAGTTGAAGTATTAAGACTGCATCTTACAGCTCTGCAACAAAAAGAGTTCTGGGGATTTTCACTCTGAACTGCAGCCTCGGAACACAAGGATGCTTATTTTTTTAATATTTAATAGACTGGATTTGAGTGATTTTCAAACAGAACACGTAAAATCAGGTTAGCTGAAATCAAGAGGTGATGTGTTGAATGAGTGGATAGTTTGCAACGTACAACGTTTTCACACCTAAATGAAGTTTCTGTTTAGTAGAGTAAACGAAGAGAGATCTACTTAAATCCCAAACATATTTAATTAAAATAAGGTAATTACTGTAGAGTTATATTTGAACAGACAATACAGTTGCAGCAATTATCTGTAATTATGCAGCTCCAATCACAGAATAATAGAGGTTTCAATGTCACTAAGCACAATAAGGATAACTACTCTTTCTATTATTCTGTTAGGCACATAATTAGCAACTTTAGAAAAAAAATCTTCATGGGGACGTAATAGCCACGCTTTAACTACAGGCTGATTGCGAATGATCAAGGTATTCAGTACAAAAAGGAAAAGCAGCATCCTCAGTTAGTTCCAACCCAGCTGAATTGTCATGTACTTAACACAAAAATAGCATTTATTCCATGGACACAATGAAGGGACTCAATCATGCTTGAATAATATCCGATGCTTACTGAACAGGACCTTAAGGTAGTAGTATTATGTGCATCCTCAGCAAGTTTGCCGACGACACCAAGCTGTGTGAAGTGGTTGACATGCTAGAGGGAAGGGATGCCATCCAGAGGGACCTGGACAGGCGAGAGGTGGGCCTGTGCCAACTTCATGAAGTTCAATAAGGCCAAGTACAAGGTCCTGCATGTGGGTTGAGGCAATCCCATGCACAAATACAGGCTGGGTGGAGAATGGATTGAGAGCAGCCCTGAGGAGAGGGACTTGGGGTGTTGGTGGATGAGAAGCTCAACATGAGCCAGCAATGTGCACCTGCAGCCCAGAAGGCCAACCATATCCTGGGCTGCATCAAAAGAAACATGGCCAGCAGGTCGAGGGAGGTGATTCTGCCCCTCTACTCTGCTTTTGTGAGACCCCTCCTGCAGTACTGCCTCCAGCTCTGGAGCCCCCAGCACAAGAAGGACATGGACCTGTTGGAGCAGGCCCAGAGGTGGGCCACGAAGATGATCAGAGGGCTGGTGCACCTCTGCTATAAGGACAGGCTGAGAGAGTTGGAGTTGTTCAGCCTGGAGAAGTCTCCAGGGAGACCTGATGGCAGCTGTCTAGTATCCGAAAGGGGCCTACAAGAAAGCTGGAGAGGGACTTTTTAGAAGGGCGTGGAGTGATAGGACGAGGGGTAATGGCTTCAAACTGGAAGAGGGGAGATTTGGATTAGATCTCAGGAAGAAATTTTTCACTCTGAGGGTGGTGAGGCACTGGAACAGGTTGCCCAGGGAAGCTGTGGAGGCCCCATCCCTGGAAGTGTTCAAGGCCATGTTGGATGGGGCTTTGAGAAATCTGGTCTAGTGGGAACTGTCCTTGCCCACGGCAGGGGGGTTGGAACTGGATGATCTTTAAGGTCCCTTCCAACCTAAACCATTCTATGATTCTATGCTTCTATTCAATAACACAAATGAAAAAGTCTTAGATAAAAACCTGTTCTGGATACCCAGACCCAGAACAGCAGTGAAGCCACATATTTGTTTGAACATACACACTGGATCTTAAATATGACATCCTCAGCCTGAGGAGAAGATTTGATCCAAAGCATACAGTTTCTTTAAAATTGTAACTGAAAATCAGATGGGAAAGAGACCAGAAACTCTGGTGACAGTACTAAGAGTGTACTCCAGGGATAACATAACTCCTCCTCACAAATTTCTGTATTCACTGTCTCCATATTGCCAGTTTTTCTGTAGTTCATCTTCAGCGCCACACAGCAACTGCTGCCTTACAAGAATGGGTACACCTAAGAGCTAGACACCGCCCTGTGCTTCAGTCTGTTCCTTGATCTGCAGCAATGGGCATTACGTATTTTGCAACAGATTGAAAACGAGCCTTTACTGCTGGCAAGGAAGCATGGTATATCATGGCCACACCAAATAGAACGGTCACATTCAACCACCTGGACATGGCCATGATACCACCCGAGAACTGCCAAGCAAGCCTGACATTTCAGCACCCATCACCTCTGTTGACACTACCGAACACTGCTGAGATCACCTGCTTTCTGGCTGACTGGAATGACTGAGAGTTTCCCTCTCCGCATACACTTCCCAGTCACCAATGATGGCTAGGGTGCCCCAGCTAACTCTTAGATTTGTTCCCTCTTACTTTAGGCACGTTGCTGACTCATCTAAGCCAGGGAGCAAAGTCACCCTGTGTTTTCTGTTCAGTCAAAGAGGAGGTATCTCTAGGTGAAGTCTGGTGGACTGAATTACCCCTTGGAGGGTTTGTCCTACTTCACTGGCTCCTGCAGATAAACTGCCAGAGAGTAACTCAGCTGCATGCCTGAAGCCAGATGGGATGAGTCTGGACCTAAGCAGAGAGCAACTTTCCATTCTCTGCTGTCCATCCACCACGCAAGGGTGGCACAGCAAAAAAGAGGCTGCCTGGGCAGGGTTGCCATGACACCACACTGTTCCTCTCCTAGCACACAGTTCACAGCATCAGGAAGTCTGACAGATCTGCTGCTCTTCCTAAACCCAAGCTGGAAATTTTTTGCTCTCTTCTGATGCCATATCTGTGGGACACAAAAGACACCCCACAGACATCTCCTTGCTCCTTGGCCAAGCCCTCAGAAAAATACAGGTCTTTCATTGGCAAGGAGTATCTGTATAAAACTCGGCAGCTCCAATCATGGAAATTACTTCCAGGGGAAGTAATGTGGTTTTAAAGTGGAATTTTTAAATAACAGTCAGTTCTAGACAAGGCCCTGACAAGCTCCCAGATTTTCCCTTTTATAAGTGCTATAATCTTTTCTGCTCTTTTTCAGAACCAGGAGCCTATCTAAGAGTCAAAACAGAGGCTTTCAAGCACAAACATTTTAGTGCGAACTGGAATCAAAAATACTAAAAATCTCATTTTTCTCTCCCTGGCCTAGGCAGAAATGATATGCGACACAGAAAATACATTTGCTGGGGAAAAAACTCTTATATAGTTGTAGTTATAAGACCCGAAAAGATTAATGCTCCATTTTGTAGCGTTGAAAGAAGTAAAGGCTTTAGAAGCCTCTTTCCATGTTTTCCCTCAGCATTTAGATTTAAAAGAAAATTGAGGAATCATAGTGCTTTTAAGAGAGACTGCTGAGACTTTCTGCTAGGCTAATGGCTTTGCCTCCAACAATATGTATTTGGATTTCAGACTTGTCAAATACCACGTGCTGATTGCAAGGCTCAAATGCCAGGCTCGTCCCAGCCATGGTCCTCTGCCCACAGGCTGTTTGTCACGTATCTGCAGCCCAGGGCCACAGCCTCTCTCTCCCAGTCTGGGACGCCAGCAGCCAGGTAGAGCAGATCAGCCTGAGTCACAACCCGATGGCCAGGAAGGTGGCCAGTTACCTCCAGGGGCCCAAGGAACATGCTCCAGCTCCCCACTGGATAGAGTCCCACAGAAAGGCACAATCCCTGCCAGCAGCTTGTGCTTGCCAGCACCTTCTCCCTCAGACATCTGATGTGTGCTCACCATGAGACCTTCATATATGAGGTCTCATAAGCCTGTAGAGAAGAAGACAAGGAGAAGTCAGGCTTTTAAAAAGCAACAAATCCTTACCATTAAGTGCTACCATTGCTACAGAGCAAAATGCACTAATCTTATCTCTTAATGGATTTCAGCTGTTTTGAACTAAAAAGTAGAAGCAAACCAAAATTCTATCATGCACTTGCCCCTCACAACTCAATCCACCACCTCTTCACTAACAGTAAAAATAGGAGCCATGCAGTTTTCCCCTTAGGCCAATACTTTTTTGGCAATGCAAGATGAAGGGAAGAACACTTTCTACATTCAAGCAAGGCCCCCTCCCAGCAAACGCTTGATCAATTATTGTGCCATATAAAAGGGGCTGTAGCTTAATCAAGACTGCTAACTCCCATGGTGCTTAGACAGCATGGGGAGGCCCAAAGTCTCCCAAAGAGACAGTCTGCATCCATGCAGGGAAAAAAAATGTCCTCAATGTATTCAGAAGCAAAATTGCAATGACGTCTGCACGCCACTGGTCAGACTTTGCTTATTACACAGTATAAAAAAGTCTTCTTGTATTAGGTTTTATGACAACTACCTGTTGCTTGAGTGGATTAAAAACATCTCCCCTGCAACTGGATATGAATTGTTGCCTTTCAGTTTGTAGCGTTTCAGTAACTATGCATTCTTCAGAATAATGAAAAAATTGGATAGGAACTTCAGATTTTGTCTACAGCAAATATAATATATTTTTCCTTTAGGTTTGTTCTACATAGTTTCCAGTTTCTTGTTGTAATATGTTGGTGCTGTTTGAGCACTTTCATTTAAGAAAACTGAATTATTTTTCCTCCCAGTAGTGCTTCCTTTATATGTGGGGTTTTTTTGGAGGGTAAAAATGTTGTCACAAGTCTATTGATACACATTCTTCACTGGTATGTTAGCACTTATCTTTCACATTTTTTTGCCCCAAAAGGCTGTGCTATTGCAGTGCTCTAGTTTTCTTCTTTTTATTTTCTATGATTTTTTTAATTCAGTTCTGAACTTCGAACAGCTTTCCTTTTGAAGCAGACTCGAGTTAGTTCTCTTATTGCTATTTGTAGGATTTGTCATAATGTTGACTAGCTTTGTATTCACAAAAGTTAGTACTCATATCTATTCTGCTGCTTTATGCAGGTGGCTTTCAATGTCAACACTGTCTTCACCTTACCCTGTGCCTCCGGGCATGTAGTGTACAGACCATTTGGGGTTAAAAAAAAAAACAAACAACACAACACCAACAAACCACCACACAAAAAAACCAAAACACACCAACGCATTTGTATTGCCCTACTCTGTAAGCTGATCAAAACCCTGCCAGAGAAAAATGCAGCAACAGAGAGCCCTAGAGGCCCTGTCCTGCGTTGCACTGAGTAACTCCCACGCATATACATACTTTCACATATGCAGAATGCATGCTCTATCTTTTCTGTATATCTGATACACAGAAAGCTTACAAAATACTTCAGAGATAAGCTGCAATTATATGACATCCATCGCTTTGTTCAGTTACTAGATGCAGGTTCGTTTAGTTCTTTGAAAACGAATGAGGCAGAAGAGTGTTTTCCTTGCTCTTTGTTTGTTTGGAAAAATAGATGGTGATGTTTGATGACTGGAAAGGACTGTTCATTGCATTGTTCATTCCTATTCCACAAATAACAGACCTGATTCAATGCCTATAATGTAAGAAAAGCATCATTAAAGTAGATTCTGGACCAGCTCTACAGTCTTTTAATTTTCCTAAAATTTTAGGAAATCACAAGACCCACGATACTTTTTCAATTCAGATGAGGAGCGTGTGGTTGCAGCAACTGCACTCATGAAAATATCTTTGAGGTAAGTTTTAAGTGGTTAGCAGAAATAAAAACATTTTTTTTAAAAAAATCCTACACTCATTATTATATTTAATACAAGCATCATCGATATCACTGACATTCATCTTTCCAAAGTACTGTTGAGCCATCTGGCAGAAGGTAGGTGAAGAGCTTGTGTGAAGAAGCCTGGACCACACTCATGTTCTGAGGATGAAACTACTCTACCGGGTACCTGATCATCACCCATGACTCTTCCACAGAGCACATCCAGAATTAGAGCTAAAATCGTCCTCCTACTACCCAAGAGCAGAGACTGAACTTGCTGTACCACACACACACAAACATACTTCTGTTTCACAGGGACTGTTTTATCTCAGGTCCTGAAGTTTTGTGATTACTTCTGAACCACAGCTTGCTTTTCTAATGGGAGAAGTCCCTAAGTAGGTGTATTCCAGCCCAGTGACTGTCTCGGAGCACTTCTCTGGTACCATCCCAGTATCTCTGGGAGCCTCTTTCCCTGCTGCTCCTGAAGGAAGAGGGCTTCAGGCATGCCTGCCAGCTGCCAAAGCAACGCTTCCTCTTTTAAAGGGTCAGGATATCTCAGGCATTCTTGTAATGAAGAGCTAAGCCAAAGAGCAATGGCTTAATTACAGAACACAAATTTGTTCAGTGCTCAGAGATATAAAAGTGTTTAAATCCATCCCTGTCTGCAACCTCTCTTCCAGGCTGCCCAAATCGTGTTCTTCCACAAAAACTTAGATAGGATCCACACAGAGATCTTTTCTGTGTCATACAAATGGCTTGTTCCTCATTTTTACCCTACCTAAAGAGAAGGGCATATTTCTTAATGTCTGCCAGTTTTTTCTCCTTTTTTTTTTAACCCATTAAATTCCGTGGTAAAACAAAACTGCATTCACAGCCTTCAGGACAAATAAAACCATAAAGATTCTCACAAGAAGGCCCCAATGTGATAAGCAAGAATGTTTGTCATTTCCTGGCATGCTTACAGACAGGGATGATGTGGGTAGGAGAAAAGACCAAAGGACCAAATTCTGGCCATCCTCAAATCTATACTGTATGCATGATCACAGCAATATAAATTGCCAGATTCTGTTCCTGTTTAACTCATATATGTGCATATTAAATTATTTTATAACCTTAATAAGCTTCTTAGCTACATTCTATTTTAAATACAAGACACCAATACAGCAAGGGTATATCATACGAATCAGCAGGAGAGTTCTGCAATGAGAATTATTTGACTGTTATTGATTATATCAAGCCACACACAGATGCAGGAAAAAAAAATATTAAGAAGTTTAGATATACAGTCACTTCAGCTAGATGAACCACACAAAACATCTTGTTTCTGCAACATCCCCCATCCTTGTGGCAACAGCAAAAAGGATGCTTGTCTTTAAATTGGCTCGCCTCAACCCTCAGCTGCCAGGGACAAGGTAGTTTGCTTGGGATTCTCCTCCTCTGCCAGTCTCCTCCCACTCTGAGCTCAGCTCCTAAGAGGCAGGTGGATTTTTCCCTCCCCAGCTTTAACCATCCCTTTTCTTCAAAGCCTCTCTCTCTTCTTCACTTCTTCCCCTCCAGAACAGCTACTAGCAGTCTCCAGAGACCACATCTTTCTCTTAAACCTTTCCTGTATTTCTTCTGTTGGCAGCTCTCAGATCACTACCCCCAAAATTCAAACTATTGGTCAGACTAAAATACCATGAAACAACAACTACACAAAGCTTAAAAATTACAGTTGTAGTTTGGGGGTGTTTCCTGCTTGCTCTCAATACAGGTGCGTGGTGCTTACAGCAGTGTAATCCTCACAGAGTACAGAGATCTTGGCTACTGCTGCAGTACCCTCAGCAGAAGTCCCCATGGGGAAATCAGACCCATTTAGGATGGATACAGCACCTATGCATAGTAAGAGTCCCCTCGCCATATAGCACCCACAGGGCTGGCCCATCATTAGATGAGAACAGCTTTGAACTGGACAGGACAGGACTTAAACTGGTGATCTACCTATGGAAAGCTCCACAGCTTGCTTAGCTAAGAGCTAAGGCAGAGCATTGCAACTGAAATTCCAACGACCTGCCGTCCTCTGCCGGGCCTCACAGGGACAAAGAGGGAACAGGTTTTCTAGCAATGTGTGCATGTGGGAAGCTTCCCAGCTTTTGAAGGCTTCCTGTGATTGAAAACCTCAGGAACCACTGAACCTCATGAGCTCCCCAGTCATTTCTACAAAAGAGGGAACGGTTCTGATCCAAAGAGCAATGCTGCTGGCCAGTGGTCAATTACATTGTTGGATGAAGGAGCCTCCTAACTGATATATTATCCATTCTACTATGTTAAAAAGGTTGGACAACCTCATGTTCATATATACAAACAAGGTGCACGTTGTGTAGGTTGTTTAAACAGTCCCAAATATTTGATGCCAAAAACCTAGAAAAAAAGTCCACCCTCCAGCAAATGAGCTTGAAAAAAGGTCAATAATGATCAGTTTGAAAGTTAAAAGGAGCACCTAAAAATATAACCAAAACGTGCGGATGCCTTCTCAACATATAAGCACCAGAAAATGGTTCATGTGAGTCTAATTACACGGGAAACAGATTGTATTTATCTAGTTAAAAATAAAAAAGCCCAAAGGAAACTCAGAAAAGAGCAAGCCTTAATTCAGTCTGAAGTATTTATGTATTTGGGAAAATATTGCTTACAAAAATTAAACTCTATAGTCATAACCAAAATTAATGCAGATAAATGGCTGTGTTTATATATGAGCCTATAAAGGAAAAGTAACATATTTCCAGCAACTGAAGTCTTACTTTTCACTCTGAAATTAAGGGAAAATCCAAATATTCAGATGTTTAACAATCACAGTAAGCAGTGTCATGGCCAAACAGAAAAAGAACATAGTTTTTTGCTGAAAATGTGCCAAAAGGAAATAAACAGCTTTCTAGATAAGTAATAATCAACAGCAAACTGCAATGCCATTACATTTTACAAAGGACAGAGTGAAATTTGTGGAAAGATTAGAACAAAAAGAAATAAAAGAAAGCTGTAAAAAGCCCAGATACCTGACAGAAGAATGAGAAAAGGACAGGGCCCAGTGTTCTGCAAAATGTTTCAAATAAATTTGTACTTTGACAAACAGAAAAAGGAAACAGAAAACATGTAATAGAATCCAGTTATTTTTCCTTGCCATTTCATTTGAGAGCAATAATATCTAAGGTCATCTCTCATATAAACTTACCTTAAATAGAAATATTTTGCTCCTGTTTGCATTGAGATTGGACAGTAAAGTCATTATAGTTTTTTCATGTGGTATTTTCCTTTTACTTTGTGAGGGACCATACAAGATAAGTAATATATTTTCTAATTGAAAAGAAAAAAAAAAAGCTTGTATAACACCAAAGACTGTCATAGGCAGTGAAGACATTTTTACTGGCTTATGAAAATTGAAACAGGAAGACAGCCACAAAAAACTCCATGAAACTTTGCCAATGAGCTCATATTATTCACAAGAATACAAAACTCTCAGGATACTAACTTCAAATCATCATCTCTATCTCCTACTATACCATATTTTTGGCAAGGCCTATAAGCACTGTTTCCATCTCTCAAAACTGTTAGGGTCCCATAACATACTGCCAGCCAGGTTTGTTGAAAGAAAATAGCCTTTACAACTTTGACCATTTTTCAAAAGTTTCCATTAGTCTGCAAATAAAAATCACATAGCAGGGTGCTTTTACAGGCTGCATAAAGGCTGTTTTCACAGGAGTCTTTATACATATGTAATTGTATATATATATACATAGAATTAGTTTGAAAGTAGTTTTTTCCTGAAAAGAAAGGACAAACACCCTAAAATTATTCAAGAATCAGGTGCTATCCAGTTTTGGATTTACAGTACAATTACCTGAGTTACAAAGTATATTAATGTTAGAAAGATCTTGGAGTTTGACTGCAGGTGTAGAATCCTGTACCCGATCATTTCCACAACGTATACAAGAAATTGCACCCGATAGTTTATGCTGTCCTTTCTTTTTTTTTTTTTCCCATACATGGATGATGCCATTAATAACATTGACAATATTCATGCATCAGTCTCATACAATATATGTTGTCATTTTCTGTATCATGTTAAGAGCAGGAATGAAGGTGCTGATTTCTGGCAAAAACATTCTTTTAGCCAAAATTCAGATCAAAGTGTTATGCTTACAATGAAGTGCCACCATTAGAATGAAAACAAGTCTAGGTAATTGCTGTGACAGTAAGTAGGGTAAGACTGCATTTAACGTCCCCCTTCATTATAAATCCATTTGGCATCCATTTTAATTGCCAGCCTATTCTCAGAAAAAAAAAAAATATTTGATGTGCTGGTGGATGTCATATGTGCCTTGTAGTTTTATAGCACTTCTATTGTAATTCAACATTAATTATATTTCACATTGATGTACTGCATAATGCTGCAATATGAAATGCTCGCATTTTGTAAATGAGAAAATTAAGCTCACTTTTGTCTATTCTAATCCCATTTTACCCTTATTAGATTTCAGTACCAGAACTCTCATCTTCGGTTGTATTACCAACACCATGAACACACAAAGTGCAGGTGTTTCACACTGAAGAGACAAAACTTTGCTATCCTTTTTCCAAAAAACCTAAAAACAAAGAAAAAAAAACAACCCACCACCCAAAAAACCACCCCACCAACCTAATTTTTATCACTTTCATATAATTTTAATATATTTTCCTGTTTTTGAGTTCTTACTGGGATTACAAAATACAAATAGGCAGAAAAAAGGCATAATGGAGCACTAGATTCAGGTCATCACAGATGTAGAAATAATAAACATCCATGACAGCAGACTGCTGGTGAAAGATTTTAAGAAATATGTCACTTCATGTATACCCTGACCTCTTCTCAGTTTGTATGGCATTTACTCAGAGATGTCTAGTGTTTATTCTCCCATAGCTGTGTTTATCACAGGAACATAGGATAAAAGAAAGACCAAAAAAACCCAAAAAAGCCGTCAGAGGTATTTGATCTTGTATTGAGTCATAGACAGCTATCCCTGCTAAAGTGAACATGATTAGTATAGATTAACAAAATTAAAAAGTGCATAGTATGGTGGACGAAGAGACATATATTTGTGGGAAAAATATTTTAAAGTATCTTGGACAGTTTTTAAACTTTTTCTGATGTCCTATCATTGACATACTTCATAGAGGAGAGTCTCACCTATTCTCCACCTATAGGAACTCATGTTGGTTGACTTCATTTCACCAGTACACCAGGCGGCATTTCTAGGGAGCCTGTTGCGTGTGTGAAAGCTTAGTGTAGTCAGACAGGTTGAAAACCCAAGTATGTTCTTTAAACAATTTAGCTAAGCAGCCTTTCTGTCAAGTATTTATGTTGAATGTGATGTTTCTCAAACAGAAGCTTAAAAAACAACATGAAGAAACAGAAGAACAGGGAAAAAATAAGACAGCATAAACAAGAGGTGAGCTTTCAGGCCACTCAGACTCCTTTAGTCAGTGAAGCCATTCTTGTCATCCCTTGGTGACCCTTTGAGCTAGGCTCTCCAGAGACATTCTAGCAAATCAGAGACAGGTTAATGCTTCCTATATGCTAACAAACACTCTCCCAGAATAGGTACATATTTGGAAAGGACTGTACAAGTCTTTAGTTCAAGAAAAGCTTTGAGAATATCAGACCAACTATTTCTGTACCTGTGAGCAGGTGTTGCAGCATCTGACTTACTACAGTTTTAGAGTGGAACCTCATGAGACATTGCTTGACTGTGTGGGAAGGTTGCCCATGCTAGACCAGAAGACCTGAACTCATCTTCATCGCTGAAAGTGGGAAAAACTACATTTCCACATGCAATTGATTATCTTAGGCAGCTAGTTGTGTCCACACTGAGGAATAAAAGGATGTGACAACTCATGGGAGATTTCAGCTACAGCCCCCTAAAGGCCACTTAGGCGGAGGGCTCCTACATGGGCACTCTGCAGTCTTTCTTCGAGAACTCAGTTGATTTGCCTATTTCCCTTCAACAAAAACAGGCCTTTTCTGTATTGGGTCTCAAAATTTATGTAAGCAACCACAGTCTTTATCCAGTTTCCACAGGGTTTGCAACCTCAATCATAAGTGCTGGAATCATACTTCTTTACAAACTGCTTGGGAGGGGAGGTCTTGATTTTCTAAGGTCGAGTTACTTACAACCCTTTAAGATATATCACACTGACCAGCCAAACACACAGACATACAAAATCCTTCCTCACTTTTGAGCCCGCAAGGAAAAAACCATGTAAAGCAATATCTTGGAGCAAATGGGAAAATAAAACTACAGCAGAGGAGAGGAAAAGGAAGAAAGGGTGAAAGGGGAGATAAGTCAGGTTGAAGCTTAAGACAAAGTTTTATGGACCTCACTTATTTTTGCTTTTCAAGCAAGGCAAGAGGCCCATACAGCAAGCTCCTCCAGAGTTAGACATGAGCAGCTGTGTCCCAAATTGAAAAACCACAGCTGTCTAACCCAAAATAATGCCTTTATAGACCATGTTTTTATTCAGTAGCAATTTAGCCGTGTCATTTTCCAGCTAGACAAGAAGAGAAAAGTAGCAAGGAAAGAAGATATTCCTGAATTTTATACAAGCACACACTCCACAACAGTGTACCATATGCTGAAAGTGTCAACCAGTGCCAAAAAAAGTAGAAACAAACTGGGGACATCTCCAGGAAAAGACCCAGAACAGATACTGCATAACAGCTGTTTAACAGAAGTTTTCTGAAGGTACTCCAACTGTAATAGGTGGGACATTCCTTATAATTCTTAGAAAGTATTAAAAAGTTAAAGTTGAACCTTGGGGTTCCCTTCCAAAAAAAAGATAGGTAGGTGCTTATAGTTTCCAGGCCACTTTCAAAGAGAATAGTCTACAGTTTCTCAGTAAAGTAAACATTTACTGCATCCAGGAAACATTATAAATGGACTAAAGTGAATAATTTTTTTTAATACTATAAATAAGCTTTCAATAAAAACTCCCAACAGTTCTCCTACAGTTAGTCACACTGTTCCTGGACATATTGCTGTTACTATAATACTTAAATATAAGGCCTCAGTACAAGAGCCATGTTTCTGCAGCCTTAGCATACAGCTATAAAAGTTTCATGTTGGATTATTAGATTTTTCTGTGATTATAGTATGTATATTACGTATTTCTAACAGGTATCACAGGGTTTGAGAACAGGGACAGTGCTTGTGTTCACTATCCAACACTTCAGAATTAGCTGGCAAGCCTTCAGCCAGGTATCTTTGCACGTAGGAACACTGCAGTCCTGAAGTTGAGACTTAGCCAAAACCCAAAATCTACAGCCTTTGTTCAAAGGACTACAAGATTCTCTCTCCACAGTGACAATTTCTTATGCTGTTTCAGAAAGGATGACTGTGTCCTGGACCTGTACCAAGCTTCTCGAGCACAGCAGCCTACCCTAAACCATGTATGTACAGATTCAGAGTACCCTACGAAGGTCTAATGAGTCTCCTTTTCACTGCTTTCTCTGAGCTAAAATCAGATGTTGCAGTAGCAAAGCTCTTCAGCCAAAACTCGTATGTAAATTAATAATAGAAAAGACTGATACTCCATAGAGACAGTACTTTTGAAAGTTGTCTTCGCAGCATGACAGTGTTAGAAGAAATGTTCTTTGCCAGAGTAGATTGGCCATCTGGGATACTGCAAAGGGATACAATGTCACCCAATCAGCCCATTTAAAATTTACTTGACAGTTCAGGTGGGTTTAACATAGATATTACTGTTGTTATGTAAAAATGAAAATATAACCTTAGAATACAAACTGCAGAAGTCGTCTTTTATGGCAGCTTACACTCCTTAGTCACTTTGCATGTAATCAAACTAGTCTTGTCAAAATTTGTCACTGAGAATTTGCAGTAAAAATTCTGGTTATGCTAATCTTTGTCCTCTATTATCCTTAACAACATTTTCAAAGGTGCTGCCCTAGGGAGCTGCACAAGTCCTGACATTTAAAAATCAGGCATTTGACATTTTGAATTACTTAGAAATACCGTAACAGCAGCTCAAAATAAAGGTTGTGTATGTGTGGGTGTGAATGCATGCAAGCACACAGCTTTTCTCTACCTTTCTTAGTGCCGAGGCTTTTTCCTGAGACACAATGTGTTTGGTACTTGAAGTCCAATAACAGCAAGTTCATATTCAAGATTTAACCTGTGTCAGTGAAAGAAGACGATTGAAATGCTAATTGCTTCAAAGTTAACACTGTATGCTGGCTGTTCAATTTCTTCATTTGTTACACATACCGATATGTTGAAAACCCAGATTGCAAGACAGTCCACCACAACATTTCCAAGACCTTGCAAAGCCTGTTTGGACAAAGTTATTAATTCACCAGAAACTGGTCATTTCAGGACTTCCATTCTTTTTAGCATATGTCAAAAACAGTTTTTTAATACAGATTCGAGTCTTGCAGTAGTTTACAAGATGGAAAAGCACAGTTATGCCCATTGTACAGATGAGAAATTCAAGCCTCAGATATACATGATCTGTACCATATCACAAAGTAGATGAGTACCAGAATGGAAGATAACTTGCTTCTCTTTATTCTGATCAGTGTGATGTTCAATGAATTATCTTACCACCTTTCAGCTGCTCCAAGATTTACCATTGTCACTGCTTAGCACCTCAGTTTAAAACATCTATTTTAAATGCCTTATATGAAAGCGTAAATAATATTAACATGAAATTGAAATAGATTATTTGAGGACAGAAAGAGCAATACACTAATTACTACTTAACATCATTTTCCAGACAGAAGACAGAGAGAACTGTCTGCTTTCATATTTAGGTTTCTCTTGCCAGAAACTCACCAATTAAGATTTCTCTTCCTTGCATAACCCTAAGATTCTTTTAAGAGACAACAGAATTAGCACAAGGTCTCCAAATGGGATGACAATTTATGCTGACAGATGCTGAGTTATTCTTGTTTCACAACTTTAAAAAATGGGAAAAATTGGAATGGCAATGATAACTTCATATTACATGAGACAAAGTGAATTATTATGCTCACATTTACTCTTCAGAGCATAGACCATAATGCATCTTGTTTTGAAGGCCCAGTCACTTCAGATCAACATTAGGGCATTGCCTAATACTGCCACATTAGGCAACAAGCATTGCCATTACATTTTTGTCTCTCTAGTGTGCTTTGAGATCCAAAGCAACCACAGGAAAGAAGTTCACACGTAGTACCCAACTTCAGAAGACAAAAGTCATCCCATGCCGAGCTATAGGATGTCACAGCTAGACTGCTTTGGGTACCCAGATCAGTTAGGCCAGAGCTACACGGTTTTGTCCACAGTTAATGCCATGCTGTAGACATACCTGAGTCCTCATTCTGTGCCTTCAAGCCATTGGATGGTGGCCATAGCAGAATACACAAAAGTACAGCTGTTTTAAAGGAAATGACAATGACAGACCCTTTATCAGGATACAGAAGAACCCAGAAAGGAAACAAAGTTGTACCCTAGGTGATCTTTATAGAAATACGGGTCAAGAGTCAATAGATTAATTCTTAACAAGAGAAAAAGAATAACTTTTGTAATTTTTATTGGTTACTTTAATAACTATTGCCTCTGATTATTTCCTGAGACTGGACTTTTTTCTCATTACTCCTGTGGGGAGAGATAAAATAAAGCCTCCAGAAAAATTACAATGCAGTGGAGTGACTGTACAGTGAATACAAACACTTCCAAAACAAACAAGAAAAGCCCCAAAAGAACCTCATCCCTATCCCCACTATTTGCTGCTTTATCAAATCCTATATAGTAAGAAGCGCTCAGAGAAAAATGGAAAACACTTTTAAAGGACTATTTTTGCTAACCCCAACTGAAGCAAAAACAGTATCATTAAACAATCCAAGAGGAGAAATATCCAGCTGCAATCAGACACCTTTTCAGCAACCTGAAAGTGAAGCTATTCAGAATGAGAACAGCTGACACTTCCCCATTGCTGTCCCTTGACTCATCTGTCTAGATGAGTCATGGTCAAACAAATCCACATATTAGCAATGGTCTTTTTTATAAGGCTATGAACAAACTGCATTACCATACCATGGAGATATCAGAATTCCAGCTAGATCAAAAATGTATTTCCAGTGTCCCATCTATTTTGCAAATCACTGCACCAAAACTCTGTAGCATCCCCTCAGACTCCTGCAGTACTCATTTTTCTGCTGTGCTTCAGTGAACAATTCACCAGCTGCACCTTTCTGCATCAGAATAAAACGAACATAGAGAAAGCTTTCAAATCATCAAAATGCAAAAATAATTTTTCCTTTCCCCTCCATCTTTCTTTACATCCAGTGACTGCCCCAGGCGCTTGCAGAAACCACGATATTTTCCTGATTGCAGTAGTTAGAGGACACAATAAAGCTACTGTAGGAGGAAGTGGCTGAGTTTTTAGCTCACTGCCTCTCTCAGCTTCCACTTTTTGTTTTCCTCACCATGTCCTTGCTCCTTTCCCTCAGACTACAACATGAGCACCATACTTTATAGACCCCTCTTTATTAAAAAGATAAGAAAATTGTGCATATTTTGCACTAGAATGTCTTGAAGTTTTAGCGTTCCAAAAATCTATTTGGTGTTTCCTTCCAGGATTGACAAAGCAGGATCAGTCCACACTAGAGATGCCTTGTGCATTCACCTAGAGTGGCTGCTAGCAGCTCCAGAGCCTAGGGTTGGCTGTATGGGTTTTATCAAAGCCAGGAAATTTACCTAGTCTGTTCCTATAGGATTGAAAAACTTAAACTTAGAAAGATATTAAACATCCAGTCACACTTCTCAGATTCATTCTGTTCAGAAGAAAGGCATTGTGCAAAGTATCACAGAAGAGCCAAGTTGGATGTTCTTGGAAGAAGCTCTTGCCATGCTCACACAACAAAGGAAGCTTTACACCTGCCACTTCTTATCACTATAAAGAGTCTTGCATGAGAACAGGCACTCGGGAACGGAGGCACAGCTAATGAAAGCATGAACAGATTGTACTTTGCAAAGGGCAAAGAAGACCAAAGCTAACATGTAGCCTGACCCCAGCACTCCTCCAGGACTCGTTTTTTAGTCAGAGGAGAGAAAAAAGCAGGAAGATATTCAGAAGAATACAATCTAGATGCTTTTTCTTAATCAGATGTCCTGTTGGCAGATTTCTTTCTTCTTCTCCTAATCTTTCCCTAGTACACATCTTCCTTTTCCACATTTATTTAAACAGATTTTGTCATTTGCATTCTGACTGATTTACTCTTCAGAGCACTCTGCGCTCACATTTGTATTTCAAAACTGCCCTGGAAATCAGCAGGATGCCAGTAGTCTCCACATCCCCCTGAGAGCAGATAGCATGGTGAAATAACACCACTAACTGATGACACAGGCGTGCAGAGCAAGCGGTGTTGGATGCGACTCTCTTACCACCTGGTTTTATCCATGAATAAAAAACATCAGAAGAATAGCAGTAACTGGCCAATTTTATTGGTATCGTTAAGTTGTGCCTTGAGAATCAGCCAAGCTATAGATACTATACAGAAGTATGTAATTGGTCCTTCCCTCAGAGAAATATATTAATTTGATTAGTGGTGAACCCACATTCTTTTCATTAGCTATTACTAGCCATGTGGGAAAAGGGCCTGCTGTGCACAGGTGGCTTGGATATCTCTTCATGCTTTAAGGACCTCTGTTTATGCCAGTGGGACAGTCTATTAGAGGCAGGGAAGTGATTCAAATTAATTTTCTCTGGGTTAGAAAAACTGTTTAATTTAGCCTTGTGAGATAAAACAAGAATTTGTAGTAATGAGAACAGCTGAGGCTGCAGAAGCTGGGTAAAGGAGTTCAGAGCTCTTTAACAAGACTCTGCTTGGAAGAGCTTTGCTGGCGTTGATTTTACAGCCCCAACGTGAGAGAAAAAAGCTATAGTTTATTTACACGTGAGCTCCTTTCCTTTGTCCTACTTCACGTGGTTCCTCACTACCACCTCCCCACATCCAACCGCTGGCTGGAAGCCAACTTTTGCCAGAACACTTTTTTTCCAACTCTATCAGTAAAGTCAACTCAGTCCATACCTCTGGACCAAACACGGCAGAAAATAACATGAAGATTAAAAAATGTGTGCCTGCAGTTACAGTTTCTACTGAAAACTCACTGTTCTCTGAATTTTGAAATAGAGTAAAATATAAACATAAAAAAGCTTCCAAGGCAGAAGTCATCATGGTTCTCTGCCATCACAATCCCAAGGATAAATAGCTAACATCTGAACTCAGGTCAATGGTTCACATGTATTTTCAATGCAAGTATGCAACAACTGCTTTGAAATCTGCCAAATCGCAATGTGCCCCAGTTCTACGCAGGCCTACGTTCAGGCTTCAAAACATGTTCCCCATCCCCTAACAGAAGTCATATATTTGTAGTCATAACTCTGAAAAATTATTCTGATTCAAAGTCTGGTATCTTCTACTACTCATAGTTCTTCTAGTGCCTCAAGCTCAAATTCTCCTTCACCTCTGTATGCATTATATCCTTCTAACTGATACCAAGAGGATCAATGTTACAGGAGAGAACTGTGGTTGAAAGTATTCACAAAAGTAAGTCCAGCTTGGGAGCTCAACCCTTAAAGGGGAAGCCAGACTCTAAGTGGAAGTAAACTTTAAGTGTCAGAAGGCACTGCAACAGAACATCCACGTCAACATTCTTTAGTTTAGAGTTGCAATAGTTTAGCTTTGTGTTAGTTTAAAATCATCTTTAAAAAAAAAAAAAAAGAAAAAAAAAATAGAAGATATCTCCACACACAGCAGTTATTTTTCATGCAAAAAGATTAAAAAAAAAAATTTAACTGGAGAAACACTTTCTCATGGAGAGAAACTGCTTGGATAAAAATACCGATCTGCCTTGCCTCACCTCCTGCTGCAGCAGAACCTGAGGGGCTGAGAAAGTGGCCACCTCTTATGCACAAAGCCCATTCACTCTCATGTGCATCTGCAATGGCATCTCTGACCATGGCTTTCCATACAATCCCTGCTCATTCTTCTTTCTTGCACTCCAGGAAAGGAGCACTGTTGGGAAAGAAAGCCTCCCTGTCACCCTGCAAGAGTGCCCCAGAACAGGGCTGATAACCAGGAAGAAGAAACCACAGTGACTGGCAGGATGGAGCCAGCTGTGCACTGCACACAAGGGAAAACTGCACAGGGGATATTTTGGCTTCCCTGAGCACGATACTTCATTTCTTTTGCGCTGGACAAGGCAGCTTTTAGTACTGCTCATGCCACAAGCTGTGGCACAGAGCCCAGATACTGTCTTCCACTGCAGTTGCTGCTTAAGAGGCTTCCTGGCTTCCAAAGTATGTTTATACAATCCATTTAATGATTTTATTAGTAAATACTCATTTATTAGGGAGTCCTAAGCTAAACAAACAAGGAAGTCGTCCTGTGTGCTGAAAAATAAACTCTTTCATAAAACTGAAGCCTCTTAATACCACTCTTTAGCATTAACCTTTTCCCTATCCCATCTTTGTGTTAGGGTTTCACAGTCCGTTCTTAAATGTCGCTGAGACTTCCTGTACCCCACTGAGGGTAAATGAGGGGCACAAAGGCTTACCACTTGGTGAAATGTGGCCTTGAATTATAGGACTATAACACTGGGAAAGAGCGCTGGGATATATTCTAGTGTTTTCTGTGTTCTGATCCATCTATGACAGGACTGGAAACCAAGCAGAGATACTCTCCATGGAACATTATAGTACTTAAAGGTAAATACACTGAGATAGGTAGCTGAATCCTGACCTCCTTTTGTACCGAGTTTTCCAGTCCTCTTTTTTCTCCTTTATCAAGACACGTCACTGTAAATATACCATAATGAGGAAAACTTTTCACGCAATATTGTTCTGAAAAGAGTTACCTTTTTCATATTATTATAGTTGCCATAACAACTTGATGCAACATCTTATTTAATAATCATTCTCTGCATCCTTTTTAGCATTTTAGTTGTCATGACAACAACATGCATTTTAGTTCAGACCTATTTCCCAGCACTCTTAGATGTGTTTTGGTTGCTTTGAATGAAATCAGACTCAGTCTCCACTAAAAAGATCAGAAAGAAATCTGATGCACTGTCGAGGAAAGAAAGCATCTTTTTGAAAAATGTTCTAAAGCTGTTGTATAACACATAACTGTGTCTTTTCTGACGTATGTATGATTACTTTAACAAAAAGCTCAATGCAAATACTGTGTTTGAGAATCGAATGCACAGAATGGAGCTGTATAAGTGTCCAACGTTCTGTCTAAAAATAAGATATAGCTATCAGTTTGAAAAAAAAAAAAAAAAGAGAGAGAATAGAGTTGTTTAAACTCAGGTAGGTATGCTTTCAATGTGTAGCATATAGTGGAATATTGGCTTCAACCCCCTCGGCCTACAGGTCAGATATTTATGTTAGATCAGAGTGCCATCAAAGCACAATAATGTGATTTTGCACTTGAATTGAACTTTAACCTAGAATAATTCTGAGCTTCGGTGAACAAAAAATAATAATAAAAAAAAACACCAACAGAAAATGCTGTGGCAATCTGATATTGAACTAAACTATTTATTGTAGTGGAGATTTGCACTTTATTTTTTGTTATGATGTGCTCGCCATGAAATAGTGAGCTAATGTGCAAAACGCTACCCCCCCCCCCCCCCCCCATTGACATCAACACAAAATTTGTTACCTGGAAGCTATCCCATTTCCTTCTGAAAGGAGTGTTACTATCTGATCACTTGAAGTGATGCAGACTGCAGAGCTGTTCTTACAGTGCTCAGCTTTTTGCAGCTGAATTGTAAAATATTTACAAGCTGTGAAAACTTAAGATCATCCCAAAAAGATTTCCAACCACTTCCTATTACACATCAGAATACACTTTATGCATTTGCAGTCCTTACAAACGTTTTCTCAACCACGGGAAATGTTTTAGCTTTCCCTGAACATTTCAAGCTTCTTTTCCCACAACATGAAATTCGGAGTCATCCAAAGTGCAACATGTGGTTTCTAGGGTGCAGTAGCTGTAATTGTAGGAATGGTGAAGCACATATGTGTAGTTAGGGAAATAGAGATTATGAATTTTAGAGATATGAATCTTAATTTCCATTTTATTGCTTCTGTGAATTGGTGTCATGTGTGCTGTATGCAGGTGCAGCTTGACTCCCTCATCAGTTCTAATAAATCCTATTATCTAGGCATCCTACTCTGGATCTGACGCTTGTCTCTAAACATCCTACTTCAAAAATACAAAGTGTAAAAACATTGAAAAGAAGGGGTTTGTCTGATTTTAAAAATATGGAGAAAGAATTTAATTGCAAGAAAAATGCAGAAAATACTAGAAAGGAAAAGGCATAGAAAGTAACGAACAGATCAGATTATCTTAACCTTTTTCTTAGCAAAAGAGCTATGCAAAAATCACCAAAAATTAAAACACAGAATGTTTTGTCAGTTATTATCAGTGAACTTAGACTAAAAATTAATAATTTGGCTAAAGAACTAGATGTAATTACCTAAAAAAGATGCAATAGAAGAATTATAAGCCCTCATATGCTCAACTGTTAACTGCAAACCATGTGAGACTGGAAATTTCCTACTGGTAGAAATTCCCATGGACATTTACCAGCTTTTAGACATACAGATACATAAAAAGCATGGCAACAGACAGAAAACAGCGTACTTTGTACAAATTCACAACATGCAATTGTGAGACAACTTAAAGATAAACTAAATTAACATCTAATTGTTTGGACAGGAAAGACTGAGATAAGAGGTATGTGAAAGTGAGTTAATATAAAAATCTTTCTAGAGAAGAGAAATCATTCAGTTATTTAAATCTTGCTGCTTGCAATTATAAAGCTACTACATGCAAAATCTGTGCTGATTTATTGATCTTCAGTTCACTCTTGACTCTCAAAATGCTCGTAACTGTTACCATTTGTGTTAAAATACTCCAAAGTTGCTTGCTTTTTTTCCTTGTCAACAATATTTCTTTTGTGTAAATTAAGAATTTGTTTAGGAAAGACATCAAAATGAACACTTCTTATTAAGAAATGCAGTTGATCTAGTTATGTTTTAAAGGAAACATAAATGTTTATATTCTCCCTGACCTTTATATGGGGATAAAAGTTAATTGATAAGAACCCATACCAGTACAAATGCACGCCCCTCCTCCTCAAATACGTTCGTATGGCCTTATTTTTCAAGTATCAGCACTCTTACCAAAGCCAATCCAGTTTCTGTGCTGTTACTGTTTTAGCTAGATGACAGCAATATTTCCCAAACACAGTTTTCTTTCAAATCATGAGTATCAATGTCTGCTCAGACTTCCATTTAGCATTTCCAATAGGAAATGCTACCTCTTTAGTTTATAAAGGTGCAAGTCTCCTTCAGTGATCACTTCTTCAAATGAACTCATGGCATACAGCATATAAAAGGAAAATGTTAGATATCATATTTTTATATCTTTAAGTTTCAAATATGAGCATTCTGCTTGAATATTTTTCTGCCCCTGCAATATTAAATCAGGTTATCTGTTTTGATCAGCGAAAGAAAAAAAAAAAAACCACCACAAAAAAACAGGGGAGAGAGAGGGGAGAGGGAGGGGAAAACCTCTGCTTTTTCATAAGTGCTAGATTTTCTTTGCAAACCTTTAACTTTCTTATGAAGTAAAGCTGAAAAACAAGTTACAGTTACAAAGTTATACGCTGGATTTTATTGGCACTAATTTATTATTTTTCAAACATACTCCCTTAACATACTTTGAGAGCATTTAGAAATTAGAAGAAAATCTGCAATATCTACTAACATTTTCCACCCAGAAGTATTAGAAACCTGCTCCAAGTAGGTTTGCAGCCAGCTCTGAAACCAGCCTTTAAAAGTACCTGACAACAGCTTCTAGCATTGCTTTTACAATGCCAGCTTGTTGACTGCAGCATACCAGATGTTGGAGAAGGGAATTTATTTTTAGATATATCTTGTTTTACTTCATCACATTACAAACAAAATGGAGAAAACATTAGAATAAAAAAAAATAGGCAAATTTAGAAAATCTTAATTATCCGTAAGCACTTACATATGTCTGTGCCTATGAGTGCTTTCTGTATGTGGAAAGAACGACAGGACATCATGTCTAGGAATAAGAGGCTAACAGTCCTGCCTCACTACAACGCCCTGGTTCACTTTTAAATGCTTATTATCAGAACAAATACAAAGCAACTGGAGGGGGAGGGACAATGAGCCGATGAGTCCATTATAACAAATAGTTGTAATCATTCAACAACATAGCTTGAATCTATGGTAAGAGTCTTCCTCTCAAATTTCAATCCTTGGACATGAAGCATAGCACTGGCCAGCTAGTATCTATCACCGCTCAGAAAAAAAAAAAAAAAAGAAAGCGGCTAGTGGAGTGGCTCTAGGAAGCAGCTTCTGCAGCTTCCTGACCTTTGCAGATGAGGTAGGTACCCAACGAGTCTTAAGGAGCTGCCTAAAGATTCACTAGACTGTTCTAAATTGCATCAGCCACAATAAGCTCCAGAATGTCAGTTTGGCAGGTGGAGATTACAAGAAAGCACCAGAAGCAATAATCCTTCTCTTTCCAACTCTCCTCAACACCTACAAGCTCACTGGACTATACCTTAACAACAGAAAACAATTTATAAGTTGCCACCTTAGCCAATCTTTATGGCAGCTTTTTGCTGCTCTAGTAGCATACAATGAACCCAGGAGGTGCCAGAGACTGTCCCTTAAGTGACTGCTGGGGAAATAAAAGCACACAGTACTTTTCCCACTCAACCAGAACAAAACCAAACCAGTAATCTCAAAGGCCCCTAGGTTCAGGTGATGGCAGAACATGTCTTTGATAAAGGGAGGCAGGCATTAGCATATGTTGAGGGTAAGGGGAAAGAAGAGGGTCACTTCATGCCTGAGGAAGTCATCTGAAGAAAAGGTGGTGCATGTGGGTTCATTATCATATTAGCCCCTATAAATACTTCCCAAAAGTGAGAACATAAAATACAGATATGGAAAAGAGGTAATCAAGGGATTTTCTGAGTCCTGTCCCACCATCTGCTCCTGTGTGTGTTATGCAGCAAAACTCCATCATTTCCAGGCAGTGTCCACGGCAGTATCTTTGTCAACCGTAATGGAGCATAAAACACAGCTCCTGGTCACATCTTTTCCCAGACAGCTAGGAATATAACTTTCTCAGAGTAACAGAAGTCTTTCCAGGGCAATTTGCTTGTATTACTTGTAATAATGTAGAACACCTCCGGTTACCACTATTTCCAGGGAAAACAATGGCTCTTGTTCGCAGTAAGCAGAGCCAACATTATTATTATGCAGAATCACATTCTGTGTCATGGCAACTGGGAATTTAATATCGTAGTGCTGCCTTTTTCCAATGAACTGATTCACTGCTTTGATAGCAGCGTTAATTATACCATTGACAGAACTGCAATTAAATTAACATGATCATAATTTACCATTGACCAATATCAAGCAATTTACTTCAGACAACTGCCAATTAGTTAGTTTTCCAAAAACACCCTCCAGAAACATGATTTGCAAGTTCAGCTGTTAATTTAATTGAAGTGCAAACAGTACTATGATTACTTATCCAAATGTTATACGGTCTAACAGGTCACTGCTGCCCTTTGGACATCTTGGAGTCTTCACTGTTTACCTTTCACCAGATATGAGGCGGGAGGGTAGGATGAGTACTATCAATACCATCTCCCTTAGAAAAGCGAAATCTATTCCCACTTATATACCCACCCTCTGGCATGTTTTACTGTAAAACACTGCAAGAGTTATGAGGAAATTAATATAATCTTGCTGATCAAAGACCATACAGCAACTCACAGGGAGTATTCTGTTCAGTTTTTGTGTTGACCCTAAGTGAAATTGAAAGGATACTGAAATTTTATAAAAGACTTACATGCTTATATGGCAGGATTCTTACAAAAGCTAAAAAAATTTTATCGCAGAATAGTGAGTTTTACTGCTTTTTGCTCTGGGTTTCATTTTTTGGTAATTTTGTTCATTTATAAGTTCTTCAGGGAGGTTACAGAGCCATCCTTTCTGCAATAAAACTATCTAAAAATTTAATCAATACTTTCATCTATACTTAGTGTTTGGAAGGTTTTCCCATACTTAACTAAGCGCTTTATATTTTAAGCTGTTTAAACAATCATTACTAACTTTTTTTTTTTTTTTAAACCCAGAGTAAGTAAGCTTAGACTATAAAAATGTCTGCTCCCTACAGTGGACCAGCATGATCGTGACATTGGCAAAATATTCTGCCAGGTGTGAGAGCACCTCAGCATCCCGGGCCAGGCAGACAACAGACACCTCTGTAACAGCATGTCAACACCCCAGACACAAGCAGTATCTTGCATTTACCTGAATGTGCTAGGCAACACTACAAGCGGAATAAATGGGCTCTAAAAGAAGTTAAATCTAACCCATGAGGACTGGAAGAATTAGATTTGATTTGTGGTCTCTATGGAAAAAGAGGAAGTTAAAAAATGAAGCAGTTTTGTTCCCCCAAAAACCTTTGCAGGTATGTAAGCTGGATCAGAGCTCAAAGACCTATTCCACAGTCTGACCTTCTAGTTATTTTTTCTGTGTAATTTTCAAATATTTACAGCACTGATCCAGTTTGTCTCCTATTGAATATCACCACAACACTGTAAGGCACATTGTAGTTACCAATATAGAATCATATCTGCTGTAGATAGTCACCTTATATAAATATTAGTCTGAAATTTAACACAGACAGGTTAGGACTGATTCTAATACAGAATGAGAAATTTTTAGAGATGTTAGTCAAGGCACTGATTTCACCCTTCTTTGAAAGTTTCTGGAAAATAAAAAAACAAACAAGAAAGCCAGCCCCACCCACCCCACCCAAAAAACCCCAAAACAAACAAATGAAAAACCAAACAGAAGACAGAGCAGCAGGATGTCTTGCAAATTTACTAAATACATTGCTTCTCTTTAATAATAAGAGGATAATAGTAACAAAAAATCATCTGGTTCTTTAGCAATCTACAGATAACATATCTGTTCAAGAACACAAAATTAACTTGAAAAACCCTTTCATGACAATAAGAGTATCTCTCTTTATTTTATAGATTCCTTTTAAAAATAAATGAATGAGTAAACCCATACTATACACATTCTCAAAACTTTCCTGTGGTGCAAAGCAGTATTGAAGTGCAAACCCTAAATGCCAATGGAGGAGGTTACACCTAGCCCATTGACAGAGCCACGAAATGTTTACCTTTCATTCTGATATGCCTACATGCAAACATATTTTTGGAAATTGCATTACTGACAGCACTTATTCTTAAAATACAACTTTGCACAAGTTTTTTCGCATTGCCCTTCTCCTGTTACCCAATGCATACACACTCTACTTCTCTCCTCTGCCCCAATCTAAAAACCCATGGTGAGTGACCAGTTATACAAGACAACCCGAGCAATGGTGCACAGCTTTGAACAGCAATCCCCATACCACAACAAAATGAAAAGCAACAGCATTTACAAATGTTATTTTTCCTGGGGCTGTCTTGCTGCCCTGTATCACCTACTAATTGCCTCAGGGCTGCCTCAGTTCTCACATGAGCTGGTTCTCCTTTCCATATCCCACAAGCATTGAATCTCAGCAATTTTCCTCCTTTCTCCTACCTCCCAACCTTTCTTTACTGTGGGCTGGGGGAAGAGTGAAGGGAGAGGGGAACGAGGCAAGAAGGAAAAGCCCTTCCCAAAGTCCATGGGGCGGCAGCTGAAAATGCACTGCCTTTCCTCTTCATTTCTCCCTTGGATACATATGCAGCTCTCCTTTTCTTTGAGATTCTTCAAAGCAAGGCAAAGCATGGTTTCTCTCCCATGCAGATCAAATATCAGAAAATCAAAAACTAATCTTATTTTACTCTTAAATACACATTCTGCTATTTTGAATAACACATTTTACATGTAAAGCAAATAATATGATATTGCTAGGTTGACATAGGCAACAAATTGAAGTATTAACTCCTGAGGTCTGGTTATTTATCCTGGGGGATTTCTATTTACAAGACCAGCTGACCTACTGCATTTCACTCACCCTAGAAGAAGCACAAAGCAAATGTGTTCCATAACATTCTCCATCTATTTACTATGGTCAGTCTGAGAGCACGTAAACTCTTTCGTCTCGGGTGAACAATTTAAAGTCTCCAATACAAAATCCAGAGAGGTTGTGGACAGTCCATAAAGTGTTCATTTCTCACTTACACTATTAAATATTAATGATGGAATATAAATATTATTATACCAGTTCACAGGAATTGTTAAGCTTCACTGAGGAGGACAAAAGTCATTACTGATTAAACGTGATGGATACTGTTCAGTCATGGCTAATAAGTGATGCAGTAGCTTCATGTTACTACTGTCATCATTTAAGTGGAAAAAATCCACTTCAATTAAAGTTGGCTGTTTTCACATCCTAGACAATTTCATTCAGGACATTGCACCAAAGTTATAACTACTCTGAAAGTCTTGGGACTGTGGGCAGACTAACCACAAAGATAGCTAAAACAAAACCCCTAGCCCATGAACCACAGGACCCTATTTAACATCTCCAGCATTCATAACACTCTGAAAGTACTGACTACACTTTGAGCCACTTTACAGCTGAGAGGATGACCTCAGGATCAAAAGGAATTACTTACTTGAAAAAGGGACGTTCAAACAGCTGATGCTTCAGAGTATAACTTGGTGGGAAGTCCCATTCGGGCTCTGTGTCTGCTGAAACAAATCAAGAGAACAGCCAGCTTTAGTCTTGTGTACTTGCAGACATGAATTGAGAGCTCGTTCGGTTAAGTGGTGCCTGAAATAAACTGTCTGTAAAGAAAAAGTTGATCTGAGACCCACTGGCTCTTTCCTGGAAGTCTTTCCATTGACATTAAAAGACATTGGTTTAGGCAGGCAACAGTTTCATGCTATGAATACAACTCATAGAGGATCAAAATCTGATCCAAAATATATCAGTACAACTGTGACCCTCAACAGATTATACATTCATCTCTCTGTGGCTGAAACATGTCTATTCCTGCTGTGAGTTTTGCGAATGTTTATTTGGTTGGTATTTTTATTTTCTTTCTGCATTAAGTGGCACTTATCTTTCATCTGGCACGCTAGCATGAAAAACAAATAAATACATCTCCAAGCCTTCAAAAATTTCTGCAATTTCCTTTAAAACAGAATCTTGCTTACAAATGAGGCGTTTATTCCAGTGACCGCCATCTAAACTAGAGCTGGCAAAATGATTGCCCCAAATAAATCAGCAGCATAAGGTAGGTAATCTTTTTTTCCTGTTTGCCTTCCTCACCTCTTGTAAGGTATTTTTCATTGCAATCTGCTCTTGGGCTATGTAAAACTATTAAATTACTTGTTGGCAAAATATTTTGATGGTTGATCATACATTCTTCCTTGGCTGTAGCAGGTCCCACTAGGGTGACATAATATTCCTTTGCTCTCTCATACAGATACTTCCATAATAGAGAACAAAGAAAACCTGCGAAGCAACAGTGGATAACAAACAATATATTGTAATTCCCTGAATACCACTATAAAGACAAGCAGTTTCCAAAACCATTCACTAACAACCTGGCCACTTGATCAGCTCTTTAGAAAATGAGCGTTCAAAAAAAATCTTCCAGCTACCTGTGATCTTGCACTTTAAAAAATACAGCAAACAAAAAGCAGAGGCCTTAGCTGAAAACACAGGTCTGCTGTAACGAAGATTTATAAGAACTCATCTGCTCTGTACGTGTTACATTGCAAAATGCCTAGAAGTACAGAAAAAATGAGAAAGTCATCTACAAGCTCATTAACATGTTTTTCAAAAGGTGCTGACTTATACTCTCATCCATCCTTTTGATTGCAGCAAAGGATAATTGTGTAAGAAAAGAAACAATCAGGAGGAAGAGGGGAGGCTGTATTTTTCTGTTCCTATCCATTTCTGCTCCAGCTCTTCAGCACATCCAGCACAGATCTGCACGTTCCACAAGGAGCTTGTAATTTATCTAATAAAGGTGGGATTCTCCTAATGTCAACGGACCTGACTAGGGCAATGCTCTGTAAGAAGGCTCACTGAAGTAAACGTGGCTATTTGTAAAGCAAGACAGTGCCCAGCAAGAGTGAAGGCATCAGACTCAATATCCGTCACTAAAGGATTGCCTTTGGTCAACAACTTCCCCAGTCAACTCACTGGCACATGAGCTCATTCTCAGGCTGAAAGTTCTATGGGGTTTTGCAGGTTTTGTGCGTTGGTTTTTGGCTGGTTTTAAATCTCTTGAAATGGGCAAGTTCTAAGATTCAGCAGGTTTAGCTGAACTGCACACTGGACAGTACAAATCATTCCAGGATGTGTTCTGTTCAAAGATGAAATAGATTTCAGTCAGTACAAAGGGCATAGGATGCCTGGGAGGCTCATTTGGCAACAATAGTGATGCACGACATTGTTCAGTAAAAACATTTTAATTGAAAAGATGTTTATCAACTGGAGGTTTATTTAAACTACACCAAACAATTTAAAAAGCTACAGCTCAGTGGTGTGTCAGAGAGTACATGCTCTGTTACTTGCAAGCCGTTAAAATCGCTGGTCCGAATGGTTCCTTCCATTTTCTGCCATAAATGTAAAGCAACGTCCCTTCAGCCAGGGGAATTATCCCACTCTGCACTGCTGAAATTGAGATCAGGATTCAACTCATTATTTGTCATTAGCAAAGAGGAGGAGGAGGACCCATGCTTTTTCAAAATAATAAACAGTGACGAGCACAGTGCTCTATAACACATCTATTTTTATTTTAAATGGTTTATCCATGGCTGAAGAGCTTGAAGAAAATTAAACTTCATCAAAAACCCTATTCATGCTTTCCAAACTGGAATGAATAGTCTGTCATTTTACTTATGCAGCTCTTTCAATTCTGTGCTTATGGAACACTGGTTTTCTGATTTGTTTCTTCCAGTGTGGGCTACTGATTGTGTGCTGCAGTTAAAGCCTCTTCATCTTGAAGAAAAGTTATTACTAATGCATTGTGGGATGTCGGAGCTACTGTTGAGTGTCCAGTAGCTTTAGTAGTTCATCAGACTGAAACTCAGAACACACAGCGGGTGGGATATCTGCCTGGAAAGCTACAATAGCATCAGTCAAAGACACACACACAAATTATAATAATGACTCATTATAAACTCTTTGTGCCTCTAGAAGAACACACATATCACAGCTTGCCATCTTGTTATCATCAAGAAAGTGAAAATGCTGCTTAAAAATGGGCAAAATGTATGTTCATGTAAACATCCATATTTATAGAAAAAGAAGAAAGTGACAATTAAACTATATCAAAGTAGAGGCAAAACACACAACACTGATGAAAGAGAATAGCCTCTTGGAACTATGCATATAGCTTTTTCCAAAAAGTCAAACCAAAAGCAGCTCTTTTTTGAAAGCAAATACGTGAATGTCAAAATCCATTTGTTTTTGAGGGAAGGGCAGTTATACAATATTCAGTGGCCATAGGAAAACTATGGAGTCTTTCACATTATATACTTTTTCTTATTACATCACTAGAATTTTGCATCCTCTATAGGTCATCGTATCTGTTTGTCCAGGGTCCTTCTTACATGTTATATTAAGGTCTAAATTTAAGCCCATGTAACCTGCTTTCATTCAGGGCCTTTTCTCTTTGCCACATTTGGAAGTGTGTTCTAGCATGCTGTAAGTTTGTGAAAGTCAGGTGAGCCACAGTCTACAACTGCAAGCACAGGATTTAGAACAACTTTGTATTACAGAATGGATTAATGGTAAATAACAACTTTGATAAACAAACAATAGAAGGTTCAATACTTAATAAAAAGTTGAAAGGAAGCTTTATTGACCGGAGGTCAAACAGGCAGAGAGAAAAAATTCTGCCTTATGCATCCCTAGAACCCTTTAATCCCAGTCTGAACTAAATCCAGGAATATAGGACAATCATGAAGTCAAGATGACTTTGAAAAGTATTTGGCAAGCATACACCCTTGTCCTTAGCCAGGTCCTTCCACTCTCAAGGTGGAGCGAGTTAAATTCTGACAGAACACATTCTGGAGGTTTGCCAAAATGTATACTTTACTGACGGAACTACAGCTTTTCAAGCACCTGATTTCTCAGACATACCTAACAAAAGGAAGCGTGGAAAACAAAAAATGATTAACCTAAAATTATCATCTTTGAGGCAGCTTACATAAAACACTGAGTTTTGCAAGTGAAGTGCTAGTCAAGGCACCATTTCCAAAACAAAGTTTTACCAGCAGTCTATCCTCTCTGACTTTGCCCTTCACCAAGAAGGTAATGTCAAAGGGTCTCCATCTCTGCTGCTGATATCCTATTAGCAACAGAAACATTTGCAGGAGCACAGATATATAATCAAATTTCTTGGTTGCCCTAGTCCATTGCAACATCACTAACAAGTAGTGCAGAGACCTCACTTTCTAAAATAATTCTTACACATAATGTTGTGACACTTCCTTGGAAAAGAAGAACATCTGGTTGTAAATTCTCACATTTAAATGGTGGAGTGAACCAGGATCTCCCACACTCCAGCAAGTTCTCCACACAGCAGAATGAGTGTGAGGATGTTGAAACTGTTGACTGCTGCACTGGTCTATATGAATCAACACATGCCCCAGGACAGAGGTAGTTACAGGGTATTAAAAGCATGAAATAGCATAGACACTTTTTTTTTTTTTTTAATAAATACTGGCTAGTGAATAACTGAGGTAAAAACAGCACCCTGACAATGGCCTTGCCTATGGTTAGCGTCATGGAAACACCTTTCAGCACCCTAGCGAAGGCCATTTACCATTATGCAGTATAAATCAACCGCTTATAGCTTTCACAGCTACTTTATACTGGATGAGAAGTGCCTCTTCCCGGCTGAGCCATTTGCATGCTATCACGAACACAGTCAGCACAGCAAAATCCCAGTACACACACTGTTAAACCCACTGTCACCTCAAGGGCAACTTTTGGCAAACACTCCCTTTTATATTAATCCAACTTTTCCTTCAAACAAAGTGGTGATCCATTTGTCCACTGGCTTTTCCCAGCTAAATTCCTCTGAATAAACTGTGCACCAAATAAGAACTGACAACGAGCACACATCAAAAGTGATTTAGTTCTCCAGACTGCTTAACTACTGAGCGGCGGGCACAGCAAAGGAGATGTGTGGATTCCCTACACAGCAGTTTGTGCTTTTAAGAAAATGTCCCATGCAAATTAATTTCACAAAATAAAAAAAGGTGAAAAAAAGAGAGAAGAAGGGAGGAAGACAAAAGGGATGCTCTGTTGCTTTCTTAGGAGAGGAAGAGAGAGTTTACAGAAACTAAGAATAGGAATGAGTACTTGAATGGCAGGCAATGAAAAGACACCAAAAAATAAACCAACACAAGAAGAAAAAAGACATTAATCTGGAAATGCCTGGACCCTGGAAAGGAAGCATACAAACTAGAAAAGTAAATAGTAAATTATTTACTAGCGATATTTCTATATGAGACTGATGAAGGAGGCTAACAGCACCGAGGACCACCTATCAACTACCAGTCTCCAGACACCACTGAGGACCATTCGTCTCACTCTGAAAAGCTCTCGTGGAGCCATGGAGGCTGGTGGCTCCCCAGAGCCACCATGCTGAAGCCAGGGGCAGGACAGCTTGGGGGCAACAGGGCAGCCCCAGCCCTGGGACCAGGGCAGAACATGAGCTCAGTGGGGCCCATGGCCAGGCAGAACAGAGCTGGGGACCGGCTGGAGACCAGCTCTGCTGTGGCACTATTGGGATAGGGGCTGACGGCCTCCAGGGGCTGAAATGGGGTCCTGGGCCATGGGCAGGGTTGGGGGAGGCCCCAGGGCTCTGACAAGAGCTTTTGTTAGTGACAGTAAAGAAAGCACTTGGGGCAAGGCCTGACTGTTGCGGGAGTCTGCCCAGGCACATGCCAGTGCTTAGAGAAAAGCTGCCAGCCCAGCGGGTGCCGAGGTCTCTGCTCCCTGAGATTGCCTCCCAATGCCAAGCAACTTCACCGAAGGCCGCCCCGTGTACCTGTACCCTGCGGCACACCAGGGCTGCGTCCACCTTCAGGAGCAGCGCAGCCCAACAGCAGTGGGTCTCTGTGATAACTCCCCTCATACCACGTACTCTGCTCGGGCTCTAGCGGGGCCACTGGGACCCAAATGCCCCTTGGCACCCATGGCAGCTCTCCCGGTGCACAGCTTGCAGCTGAGCTTCCTCCCAGAGACACCCAGCTTGTTCAGCCTGTGACCAGGTGAGGATGCACATCAAGGCACCACCAGCAGGGCTGGCTTCTGTAGATGCATACTCAGATACAGCTGCAGCCTATTCAAAGAAAACTTGATTCGAGCCCACAGAATTCACTAGCATTCACATCAAACAGCATTGAATCCAGGCTTTTGAGAAGAGGTATGTAAAACTCCTTTCAAGCACTACCCCATCACACTGACATTCCACCCATCTCCGTAACCAGGAGGTAGTTTAAACCCTTCTCTCCCCTTTCAGTTCTTCATTTCTTTCTCTGGAGGTCAGAATAAAACCCAGGCACCCCCATTTTCTGAGAAGAAAATGATATTTTTATTTATGGAAACATATTTCCTGATTTACTCCACAGAAAGTCCAATCTTCTTCCTCTTCTCTCCCAAAAAACACCTGGCATTTCATGCCAGCAGTCCATGATATTCACACATATACAAGACCTACTTCAGATATCAGGATTTGCTTTTCACCTTAATCTCACTGCATTTAACAGAAGGAGATAGTGGGGTTTTTTACTGGTAGCTTGACAGACTACTGCACCCAGCAAGACAGACCAAAAGTGGGATCCTGAGGTTACAAAACTAGCAGTAAGTCATCACAGGTTGCTTATCTCTTGAGTCACAATATTTCTCTTATCACCCTTGCCACTATCAGGTAGCCTAACACCCGCTACAGAGAACAATTACTGTTACTCAAAGTAATACTGTTTCTTGGGGAAAATATAAACCTAACTGAAACCTAAACAATATGCTTTACTCTTATGCAAATATGTCTGGTAATAAGACAAGGAAAGACAACAAAATCAATGGCAAGAAATGGGCAAAATCATAACAGTTTGAAAAGTTCTCCGTGACTCATCTGCTGTTCTTTAAATGAGACAATCTGTTCATTGCAAGAGCTGCTTCCTGAAATACAAGTTTTCTCTTCTAATACCAACCACTTCCAACATTACTAAAGACTCATTCATTTCCTTTCTTCTGGTCCTTCTTGTTCATTTCTTATAAGAGTCATTTCTGTAGCCTAGAACAAAAAAGCACTTAAAACTTTGTAAAGTCCAGTGCCAGTTTCCATAAGGCATTAAAACAAACTTCTGTGATAACAGCAAAAGTTAATACAGTCACAATCAAAATCCTGTTTAGTAAGTAGTATAATTTCACAGCCCCATAAAACCAATACAAATGTGAGCTCCCTCAAGTGAGTCTAATTCTTTTTCTTCACATTCTTTTTTTCCACCATTTATTCTGTTTCCAGATACCATCCTCCCTTTGGCTTCCAGCAGCACTTGACAATAACATGAAATTACTGTGATGTTGCCATGCTTTAACAAAGCCAGTCCAAATCACCTTATCTTGAGAAGCTGACCACAGAAGTATTCCCTCCTGTGACAGCAAAATATTGTTACTCTTCCAAAGAGTCAAAGTTAACCAGGTTCCTTATTTTTAGAAAAGAATTTCTAGAGAGAAGATAAACAATTTTATGAGGACAGCACCACGTATACATTCATACACAGACTATTCCTGTCTGTCATTTTTGTCATTATATTTTCTCTATGGGATCATTTTATTTTTTCAATAGAAAATGAAGCATTTCAATATCTTTATTTTTTCCCATTAACAGTCAAACAGGTATGGTTTAGGGTTATTTACAAAGATGCTCTCTTTAAATAATACTGAGGGGAAAAAGATTTAAATGGATCCAGGTATTGGAAACTCATGGCTTGGACTAGGTAGTCCTTTTCTGTCTTACTAGTTCAGACTCGTTAGTCAAATTTATCTCAGCTAACAGCGCCATTAGAGGGATTCCTCTTACCTGTAAGGTTAATACGAGAATTCAAGAGAGTAGTAACACATTTTGTTACTCTGACAGGTTTTTCCAGTTAAATATGTATTTGTTTACTCCATCCCCAAGCAGAATCTCCAAAAATTTATTTCATTCAACATACTATCTTCCATAGATCCCAGAAAAAAACATAGACTTCCTTTTAAGAGCAAAAAGGTCAGACTTCCAGAAGAGCAGAGATATCTCAGAAGCATGTGCCACACCTCCTTCTCTTACAGGAGAGACACGGATCCACAGCCTACCTCACAGGTAGGAACCCTACCCAGAATAGAGAGTTGCTCTCTTCCGTATTTTTAAGTATACCACACAATGTCAAGCATCTCCCAACAGCAAACCCTCAAGAAAACTCCACATTCTGTTCATGTCAGGTGAACACTTGAAAGACAACAGAATTCACATACAAGTCTGTCCAACTGCTGTTGCCCTCCTTTTAACTCTAATATTTCATATAAGAGAGTCACTGAGAGAGCAAGCAGTGAGAATGGCTTTCTTGATTGTTTGGACAACACCACCATGCAATTCTTCAGTAAGTAACTGGCTACGCAAAGCAGAAAATTCAATAGGAGAAACTAAAAAAAAAAAAAATCACCCCCAAATACTCTCTGGCACATTTCTTAATATAGTCTTCTTGAAGCCTAGGGACATACTGGTTTAGGTGGAATCCAGAAGGAA